>CM076569.1:971148505-971521880 GCA_034641835.2 Pinus albicaulis
GCCTTCACCGGCCTCCCGCTATCTCTTAGGAGCTTATAGTCAGACTTTGACCCATCTCGACCATATATATATATGTGTGTGTGTGTGTGTGTGTGTGTGTGTGTGTGTGTGTGTGTGTGTGTGTGTGTGTGTGTGTGTTTGTATATATATATATATATATATATACATTTGTGTGTGTGTGTGTATACACACACACACACACACACACACACACACACACACACACATATATATATATATATCAAGGTCGAATGGCTGATTCATTTCCAATTTAATCATTTGTTCAACTAACAGAGATGTGCCCATCGCACCATACACATACCTTAAAATAATTCCTTATACACACATACACACACGCGCGCGCGCACTTTAGGCATATGCAATACATTTCTATGTCGAATCGACATTCTTGGTTATTAACTAGAGTAAATTACCAATCTTGCGCCAACCAGAACAATCATTACATAAAAGCATAAGCAACATAGATATATCATTCCTCCAAGACTGAACCATTCCTCATCCATGGCATAGATCTTGGCATTATACAAGAATACAATCGCTCCACAAAGCATAGGTATTAAATCATCACGTTACCCAGTGTAAAACCTCTAGCCTTTTTGGGCTTATAAATTAGAAACAAAACCCACTAGAATTTATTTTAACAGAGTATATTCATTACAAATATTTATCCATCTCTACATTGTTCGAGCATCCAGACTATAGTTATTATTCAAACATTGACAAGGTTCACACATTCCTTGCATACAAGCCCTTTTAACTAGGATTATGCTCAATTTAACACAAGAATTTAGACCATTCCATATCCATGCCTTTAAAACAACAATGTTCATTCAGAAAGGAATACCTCATTCCTCAGCATTACAAGCCATGATAAATCATCAGATTAAACAATCATAAAGGATTTAGAACATGAGAGTTGTAAGCAGACACTTATCTTTGATAGATTGAACTGGGCAACTGAGATCGGGACTTCAACTCTCCACCCAACCTTAGACACACTGCAACCAAGTATTTCTTGCATTAGTCACCCCCAAGCTAGATTCCAGAGCTCGAGGATGAGTGCTTAAGGGATCAAATGAATATGCCACTGAAATAGGGACTCAAGAGGACCATCCACCTCCACCCACCAGCTATGTCATGTAGTCAATGTCTCTCAGGGAATCCAAAGTTCCACCAGCTTCACCCTTCAAGTCAACAAGGGAATCTAGAGGCTATACCTCCACCCCCAATACAGGAAGGGATTTCAAATCTCATTAAAAAGACCAAGAAAACAAGCAAGGGGCTAAACAATTCTCCTTATCAAGAATCTAAGGAACATTGTAACAACCCTGGTTAAAAATCCATGTAAAAAAATATATAAAGCCACGGTTGATGGGACACGTATTCCAAGTTGAATGGTGGGAAAAAAATCCTAATGGGGTGTCATTTCAGTTATTATGGCTAAAGGAAATTGGAAAAGGCAATGGCGAAGGCTTTGGAAAGGCAACAAACATTGATTTGCATTTATTTATGAAAATAATGGAAAATAGGAGAAGAGGAAGGTGAAAGGTCACAAGTTGCATGTGAGGAGGAAAATGAAGGAAAGTAATGGAAATTGAATAAAATAGAGGCCTCATTAATAAAAAGACTTCTAAGGATCAGTTGGTAAGCTTTTGGTCCAAGATTTTTTTGGTTCAACCTTTTGTCAGTGCATTTTTGGAGCTCTCCCATTATTCTCTCTCTCTCTCTCTTGGACACGTAGAGTTTCTTGGAGCACTTTGGCATTGGAGCAATAAAGGAAAGAAAGCAGGAAGAAGGAGGAAGCAAGCATGGAAGAGCAGGAATCAAGCAGCTACATCAGGATTATTGGTAGGTATTAATTTGCATGTGTATTTTCCTTGCTAGATCCAGCATGCATGGTATTGCATGTAGTTTTTTATGTCTTGGCATGGGTTTTTTCCATGTGTGACAGTGTTTTCAGCCTAGCCTCTCCATTTCCAGATAGCCACGATGTTGTGGACTTCTCATGATTTGGTTTAGATGGATTACTGGATGGATTCGAAGTTGAGTGGGGTGGATCTCTGAATTGATATAGCACATGGCCTACTAACCCCTGAACCGGACTATGGGTTGCAGTAAATCCGGATAATGTGTTGCCTCGGTAGGCCTAAGAATCCTCGACCAGTGAATGATGGGATATACAGTAAATTGTAGAGGTGGTTTTCTCTCCATAAGACCTAGGAATATCGGGTTTGGGATATATGGCAAATCCTGGAGAGTATATCTCAGTTTAGGGCCTAGTGACCCCTGATTCGGACTGTGGGTTGCAGTAAAGCCTAAGAGACTAGGAGATAGGAAAATTCCTCGCGATTTAGGAAAAGAGAATCTGGTGATATCCATGCTTGTGTTTGTTGAAGTTTGCAACAAGAAACAATGAAATTGGCATCTGAAAACAACATCCGTGATCCTAGTGAAAATTAAGCACCTACACTAGGGTGGGGCCCACACAGGCTATTTTTAGGTGAATGTCTATTTTTAGATGAGTGTATATTTTCATTATCCCTTAATATAGATGGACGGTAAAATATAATATATTCTCAATGTGGACTTGAAAATAGTTAACTGAAGTGGAAAATCAGTTAGCTAAGTGAATTTGGAGTTAAGAGGTTGGTTGGTGGGACATGCAGAGTAATTCTAGTTGTAACAGAGTTCGAAGTGCAGTGGTGCATGAGTTTGTGCAAGTTGTAAATAGTTTAACTCAGTTAAGTGAGTTAAAATCAGTTGTGCTAGTTGTAACTGAAGATACAAGTAGTGAGGGATCAAGTGAATTAAATATTAATTAATTCACATGGAGTGATCTCACATGCAACTGAAGATTTACTAATATTAGTTGCATGCATGTCAGTTCCAGTGGAGACCGAGTTGAGACAAGGTGAAAGGGAAGTGTAACTATCAGTTGTGATATTAGTTGACTACCAGGTGTAGATAAAACGCCATAGGATGCCCATGATACTCAACGCAGTTGAGGAAGGCTGAAATTATTTGTGATTAACGATTGCATTAATTAGGAACTGCGTGAGAAAGGAAGGTTGTTTGGAGGCAGAAAATTGGCTAAGTATTGGCCCAATTTTATCTGAGATAGTGTGAGACAATTAGCTGAATACAAGAGGATTCTTGTGAGAAGAATTGTACGTAATTGTTTCATGATTCCTTGTGGAATATACAATATATGATAGAGGGGTTTTGAGCAGCAAGCTTTCCCTGGGAAATTATCTGTGTTGTGTGTGATTGATCTTTCTTCATGCTTATGTAATTGGCGATTGTGTTTTTAATTCCGAAAATATTTGTAGAAGTGATTCAATATTTAACTTTATCATATTGTTAGATCAGGTGAATCCAAGATATACATGCATATTGTATAATTTCTACAGTGTTGGCCTAGTGATCGGGTGTAGATCACGGTAAAGCCGGTTATGACATGTTTATTGAGTTGGCCTAGTGATTAGATATGGATCATGGTAAAGCCTGATTTCTATTGATGAGGGTGAGGTGGTTTAGCCTCGGGATGCCCCGGTTGGTTATTTCGATTTGAGTCCCACAATCATGCATGGAATATGGCATGTGGGTGATTGGCTGAAGAGATATTTGGCTCAGCCAATATATGGTCAGTTGGAACGTGGAAGTGCCATCTCTAGTTGGTTTATAAATTCAGTAATGAAGAGCTCATTCCTTTGGTATTTGGTATGCAAATGTATTGGTTTATATGTGGATTCTATTATTATGTTGGTTACAAGCATGTATTTGATCAGTGATGATGTATGGCTCTATCCATGTTTTTACTTGTAAATGAATGCACAATGTATCTATGGTCAAATAGATTGTATTGCAGCTAATGATGTAAGGGAGCAATGCTTCTTAGCAATTATCAGATAAGTATGAGACCCCTATGCTTAAATTTGTTATTTACACCTGTACATTCAATGTTTGTGACATGTTTGAAAAAATGCCTGTCATGGCTAGGAGGGGTCCATATGAGTTCTTGTTGATGTGTTTGCTTCTACATCATTATCATGTCTGAACTTTTCATGAATTTTTGGGAAATGACCTGGGATCTTGGCCTGAAAAGGTGGCTCAAATCTCAAAGTCACAGGCACAGAACTGAGTATTTGGGGCCCTGGCCGCTAGCAAGTAGTGTTATGTCTGCGACTATAGCCTCCTAGCCCTTGGAATGTAGTGTTATGCCTACAACTATGGCTCAAATGGGGCCAAAATTTCAGTGTGAACCAAGGGTAAGAGGCCTGAATGGTTGAGTTACCTCCTGGGGGTGTTATGGTTATTGTAAAAGGTCTGTAGGTTGTGTTTTCCATCGGTTCCACTTCCTTAAGGTCACATAGGAGGTTGAATCTCATTATATTAGCCTCTCGTCACATGTTTACCCCAATTGGCCAGTTACTTCGGTAGATGTGGGAAGGGAGTGTTACATAATGGTATCAGAGCATGGTTCAACCCTTGGACTTGATGGGCGGTGTGTTGGTCATGTTTTTCTGTTGGTTGCATATGTGTTTCTCATACCTATGGTGTATGTGTTTGTTGCATCCGTGTTGTGTTGGCCATGGTGACAGTGGTGTTTCCATGGAAGTGTTGATGGTGTTGTTGTAAACATGTTGTCATGAGTGTATTATTGGTTATGTGTTGCTTATGCTTGTGTATTGTTTGTGCACACTTTCTTACATATTGTTACCTATTGCACATGCATTTCTTGCTTATGCTAGGGTTACATATTGTTCATGCTTCGGTGTTATCCGTGTATGCTTGCTTGTGTGAAGTCATATGTTGAACATACATTGGTTGTTCATGATTAGTTATATATGTCAAGTGGGTGCATATGGTCAAGTTTGCATTGGTTTGATTGAGGTTGTTGTGCATAAGGTCATTGTGTGCAATTAGGTTAACATAATGATAATGGTATGTTATGATGCTAATGTGTTGGATAAGAGAGAGTAGGAAATGCAGATCATTAAAGTGAATTTGCAACAATTGACTTTGGGGTGAGAGCAGATCCTCATACAAGTTTGTAAGTTTGGCATCCAGGTATGTGATTCATGGTTGTTGTAAGCATTAGGGCTACTGATATGTTGTCATTCTATTATTATTATGCTACATATGTGATAAATTCTAGTTGATCAGTGTATTCATATGCATTATGGTTATGTGTATGCATTTCATTCTATTGATTTTATGGTTACATACATGATAGATGTTAGTTAATTAGTGTGATCATATGTACATTTGTTGGTTATTCAAGCATGGTATTAACTTGATAATTATGTTATATGTTGTTGATGATCATGTTATATGTTAACTTATTGTTATTATATGTTAGTTAACTTGATGATTAGGGTTATAACATCAATATATTGATATTGTATGTATCATGCTAATTTGGATTGGCCTATGCATATGGTCAGGGTTATGACATTCAAGTATGAGTCGACATATTTGTGCTATTGTGTTGCAATAATCTAGACTGACTGTGCAGATGTGATTTTTATACATGAATGACAATTATGAGTTTATGATGTGAACTTGTTAGCTAGTTACTTTTATGGATATCATGACCTTATTTATGATTGAGTTGATATGTTCTGAAGTTATGTCATGCTAACTAGATTGATTGTGCAGACAAGATAGCCTCCCCTGAGATACATTAAGGTATGAGTTTGCTTATGTCGTGTACTTGATGCTTGATTGTTTGATTATGTCATCTATCTAGTGTTGAGTGTTTGGTGTTTATTATGTCGTCTAGTTGATTATGACATTATTGTCAGTCTTGGTAAAGGTTGATTTCAGATTGATAGATATGATTGTCTTGATATTTGGAACATGTAGTTGACATGTGTGAACAGTTGCAGGGAAACATGATTGGTATTAGCATGACAAGGTAATATTTTATGTGTTTATATAACTAACACATTGTTGATATGATAGTACATAGTAAGACTCGATTGCAAGAAGGTAAATAGTAAAAGAAAGGAATTGGGTAAGAATTCCTTGGGCTATGTTTGGAAACCCTATTTAAAAACGAATGAGTGCTCTACTTACTATAAGTCTTCTTAACCTTGACTTTGTCTAACAGTATGTGGATATATGATATATTCGTGAACATGTACTTGACAGGTATAGAAATTGGTTTCCATCTATGGACTGATTCATCGGGGAAATGGAGTTCCTTGAGAGGCGTGTGTGTTCAGTTACAAGGCAATGTGTTTGGCACAACAAGGTAAGATAATTGGTATATTGTTATATTTATTTATGCACTGACAGTTATGTGGTTATGGCAGAATGATGCAAGGGATTACATGGTAGGGTACTGCCATGAAATATTGGAGAAGGATCAGGTTTATATTTCCATGGGAACAATGGTGATTGAGTCATGGTGTTTGTTGTTAGTCTTGTTCTTTTGGACTTTTGTGATTTGTTGCACTTGATTGCGGCTTTGTTTATGTCCGGTGCATGATCATGTGACTTTGGTTGCCATGTCGTATTACTATTTGTTTTCTTCTTTTTTGTTTCTTGTTCTTGCCTTTTGTTTGAGAGTCTTGGGAATTGGTTGGGAAAGAGGAAAGTTAATGGAGCTCGACAAGAGTTGAATGAAACCCAATAGGTAATGTAAGGCTCGAATGAAGCTCGGTGCATGAGTAAAGGGCAATGGAAGGTAAGAATATGATAGCCGGTTGGATTGGTTGGATAGTGGCATAACAGTCGCAAGAAAGGTAACACGAAAGGTAAAGTGAATGGATATGAGGTGTTAGATGCCTTGGCTATGTTGGGAATTGTTGTTCTCAATGTTGTGCATGTTGTGCACGAATAAAGGAAGTTATCCTAACCAAGACCTTATGATATCTAGCAATTGTGTTGTGATCATGATTATGTTGATGTTTATATATGTATACATGTATGTATGTATATATGTCGTATCTGATAGGGTCGTCATGGATCATGATTGTTTAATACTAATGTTATATGTACATATGTGTGTATTCATGTCGTTGTCTGACAAGATGATGATTGTCTTATGCTAATGATTATATATATCTATGTATCTATGTATCTATGTCACTATATGACAGGGTTTTCAAGGATCACTCTTGTTGAGAATGATTGCTTATGCAAGTGAATGGCATGAAGAGGTTCTTGTTCTTATGAAGAATCAAGTGGGAAGGATAACTATGGTAGATCTATGAGGTTAGTATCATGTGAAAATGAATTGATATTATATGCTTGATGCCTATGTTTATTTTATGGACATGTAATGTCGAGGGGTACATCAGCGAAGTGAAAGTAGTGTGATCTGTGGCATGCTAGGATAAGCATGGATAGTGAAAAGACACTAGAAGCAAGGTTACTTGTGGGGTCAGTGTGTGTTCTATGGATGTGCATTACTATTGTTTTGTATATGTTGCACATGTTGTATATATGGTGTTATGTGTATATTTCATATGCAGTACTAGGTATAGATGGTGCTATGTATAGGTTGGATATGCGGTGTTGTGTACATATTGTATTGTGCGCATGTTGGATATGCGGTGTTGTGTGCAGATGGTGATGTGCACATGTTGGATATGTGGTGGTGTGTATGTACGGTGCTATGTACATGTTGTATATGTAATGTTATGTACATAAGGTATTGTGTGCATGTTGTACATATCGTATTATGTACATGTGGTGTTGGGTGCAGGTGGTGTCGTGTACATGTCGTGCATGTGGTGCTATGTACATGTGGTGTCGTGTACATGTCGTACATGTGGTGTCATGTACATTTGGTATTGTGTACACATTGTACAGGTGGTGCAGTGTGCATTTGGCATTGTGTAGCTGGTGTCATGTACATGTGATGTTGTGCACACATTGTGCAGGTAGTGTTGTGTACAGATGGTATTGTGTACATGTTGTGCATATGGTACTGGTATACATGTGGCATCATGTGCATGTTGTACATGTTGTGTTGAGGTCATGCGGTACTATGTATGTGCACGATGTAGTCATGGTATCGTGACATGTGTATTCGTTGTGTGGTACTCTGTATATGTATATGTATTGTGTTGTGTTGTACACCGGATGTAGGTGTATGTGTTGTGTTGTATTGTACACTAGGTGTAGGTGTATGTGTTTTATGTCGATGTAAGCGTATGTATTGTGTTGAATTGTACACCGAGTGTAGGTGTATGTGTCGTACGTCGATGTGGGTGGGTGTATTATATGGTGTTGTATGTCATATGTGGATGTATGTGTTGTGATGTACATTATGTGTATGTGTATATGATTGAAGGAAAGCAAAGGCACTGAGCGTTTTTCGGTGTGGCAACCAATCTGGTGTGTGTAAAGAAAGAACAAAGGCAGAAGTAAGGACTGATGAAGGATAAGTATCAATATTTTATTTCAGTTCTATTATGCTTGTAATCTACAATTCTGACTTATGATGGTTACATGTGATTTATGATTATGGTTTATGGTGATTTCATGTGATTCATGATTTTGACTTATGATGGTTGTATTTTGAGCTAACCAAATGTGATATGTTTATACATGATGATTTGAATAGATGGTTTGACTTGTTGTGATAGGAAGTGAACAAAATTGCAAGTGTACTTTATTAACGAGCTACCAATGAGGTGGGATGTGAATTTATTTCAGTTTCTTTTGAATCCAATGGCAGTTATGTGCTTGGTACAGGAAGCACGGAAATGCCCGGTTGGGTGGTTGAAATTGATTGCAAGCATTAGCAAAAACAACAAAAGGAATTGAAACATGCAGCAGTATGTTGGTAAATCACTTCAGGAGCAGGGCCATTGTGGGACACTAGTACCCAATAGTGTCCATTGATTTCCATGAGCATGTTATGGCCGATATGATGGTTTTGAGCTAGGTATATGCCTTGGTTTCTATATCTTCCGATGCGAGGAATCCTTTCCAAGGGATGTACCACCTGTGATAGGGGATTTCAGGGAACTTGGAAGGTGAGTGACTACACGAAAGAGGTTGACCAGATTGCCCAAGGTACTGTGTAGTAGAGAAGGGAAGGTCGGGGATGGATTTGTTTTGGCCATTAGCATTTCTAGATGGAATCATATGCACATTGGGAGTGTGCTCTGGAAAAATGAGTCGGTAATTGTTCAATGAGAGGAAAAGTGGCACAGGATTTTAGCGTTGGACATTGGATGCAACTTTGACTTCGACAGTGGATTTTGGACTTCCTAGGAAGGAAGTGAATCCTGGTATTACTTTGAGGGTGGAGGTGTGAGCCTATGGATTCCCTTGTTGCAGATGCAGACATTATATCATTTTATTTTTTGGTTGAGAAAATGTGCGTATGTATATATGTGGTTGTTATTGTAAATACCATAAGGAGTTGTGTTATAAATCTCCAGTACGCAGTATAATTTTCATTATGGTTTTGATTTTGAGAAGGTTATTCATTGTAAATACTACAACGAGTTGTATTATAAAGCTCCATAGGTGGTATGTTTTATTTTCAACGGTTTGCTAGTTTGTAGGTGTCATTGAACACCGACAACGGTGTTCACCCAAGGGGGAGGGCTCTATAACATCAACCGTGTGCCACGGTTGATGGGACACGTATTCTAAGCTGAATGGTGGGAAAAACATCCTAGTGAGGTGTCATTTTGGTTATTATGGCTAAAGGAAATTGACAAAGGCAATGGCGAAGGCTTTGGAAAGGCAAGATGCATTAATTGGCATTTATTTATGAAAATAATGGAAAATAGGAGAAATGGAAGGTGAAAGGTCACAAGTTGCACGTGAAGAGGAAAATGAAGCAAAATAATGGAAATTGAAGAAAATAGAGGCCTCGTTAATAAAAAGGCTTATGAGGATCAGTTGGTAAGCTTTTGGCACAATCATTCGTTGGTTCAACCTTTTTCCAGTGCATTTTTTGGAGCTCTCTCATTGTTCTCTCTCTCTCTCTTGGATACTTAGAGTTTCTTGGAGAACTTTGGCATTGTAGCAAGAAAGGCAAGAAAGAAGGAAGGAGAAAGAAAGAAAGGAAGAGCATGAATCAAGCAACTATAGCAGGATTCTTGGTAGGTATCAATTTACATGTGTATTTTCCTTGCTAGATATGGCATGCATGGTATTGCATGTGATTCTTTTTTGTCTTGGCATGGGTTTTTTCCAGGTTTGGTAGCGTTTTCAGCCTAGCCTTTCCATTTCTGGATATCCATGGTGTTGTGGACTTCTCATGTTTTGGTTCAGCTAGATTGCCGGATGGATTCGAAGTTGAGTAGGGTGGATCTTTGAATTGATATAACACATGGCCTAGTAACCCCTGAACCGGACTATGGGTTGTGGTAAAGACAAATAGTGTGTTGCCTCGGTAGGCCTAGTAATCCTCGATCGACGAATGGTGGGATATACGGTAAAGCCTAGAGGTGGTTTTCTCTCCATCAGGCCTAGGAATCCCAATTTTGGGATATATGCTAAAGCTTAGACAGTATGTCTTAGTTTAGGGCCTAGTGATCCATGATTCAAAATATGGGTTGCGGTAAATCCTGAGATACTAGGAGACAGGAAAATTACTTATGGTTTAGGCAGAGAGAATCTGCTGATACTTATGCTTATGTTGGCCTAGTGATCGGGTGTAGATCACGATAAATTTGATTATGACATGTTTATTGTGTTGACCTACTGATCAGATATGGATCATGGTAAAGCCTAATTTATATTAATGAGGGTGAGGTGGTTTAGCCTCAGGATGCCCTGGTTGGTTCTTTAAGTTTGAGTCCCACATTCATGCTTGGAATATGGCACGGGGGTGATTGGTAGAAGAGAGATTTGGCTCAACAAATCTATGATTGGGTGGAATGTGGAAGCCCCATCTCTGGTTGGTTTTATACATTTAGCAATGAAGAGTTCATTCCTTTGGTATTTGAACAATGATGATGTATGACTCTATCCATGTTTTTAGTTGTAAATGGATGCAGAATGTATCTATGGGAAACATATTGTATTGCTGCTAATGATGTAAGGGAAAAATTCTTCTTAGCGATTTTAAGATAAGTATGAGACCCCTATGCTTAAATTTGTTGTTTACACTTGTAGATTCAATGTTTGTGACATGTTTGACAAAATTCCTGTCATGGCTAGGAGGGGTCAAGATGAGTTATTGTTGACGTGTTTGCTTCTACATAATTATCCTGTTGTTATTTATCATGTCTTAACTTTTCATGAATTTATGGGCAGTGACCTGGGCTTTGGGCTTGAAAAGGTGGCTCAAATCCCGGAGCCGCAGGCATAGAACTGAGTACTTAGGGCCCTAGCTGCTGGCATGCAGTGTTATTCCTACGAATATAGCCTCCTAGCCCCTGGAATTTAATGATATGCTTCCGGCTATGGCTTAAACGGGGTCAAAATGTTAGTGTGACCCAGGGGTAATGGGCATGAATAGTTGGGCTAACTCCTGGGGGTGTTGTGGTTGTTGTACAAGGTTTGTAGGTTGTGTTTTCTATCAATTCCACTTCCTTAAGGTCAAATAGGAGGTTTAATCTCATTATAGTAGCTTCTCATCGCATGTTTACCCTCGTTGGTTGGCTACTTGGGTATATGTGGGAAGGGGCTATTACAAACATGCCTCCACCCAAGCTAGCAAGATAATCCTAAGACAACCATCTCCACCCTCTAGTATTACAGGGAATCTAGAGACTACTTCTGTCATCCAAGAGATATTATTCCACCCAAAACTGAGTGAGCGAATCCATAGGCTTACCACCTCCACCCTCAACAAATTCTTCCACACAGTGGTTCCACCCAACCTTCAGAATCTAGAACCCAAAACCAGATAACAAGTAGAGGGAGTTAAAAAGAAAACTCTTCTTATTAGGAATCCAAGGAACGATCCTCCACCTAAGCTATCAAGGGAATCTATAGAAAACCATCTCCACCCTCTAATATTACAGGAAATCCAAAGACTATTATCCTCACCTGCGAGCTATTCCTCCACCTCCCAATGCTCAACCGAAAAGTGGCTATACTCCCTGTGTTTTGATGGCATCACAAATATTTTCTGCCTTTTTCCTTCCTGTATTATGGCTTATATTCCTCTATAGCGTAGTTGTTCCTTCTATCATTATTCTCCAACATCATTCTTCGTCTTCTATATATCATAATTGTTTCTTCCTTTTTTCCTACGAGCACTCTCCTCATGTATACTTTCTTTCTTTTTCCTTCCATGGAATGTCCCCTGCAAGAATGCTTGTTTCTCTATTTTCATGGAGTGTGATGGTATCCTTCATTACACGATTGCAACCATGTTTGCTTACATGAGTGGAACTTATTGTAGCCTCTTCCTTCTCGAATGTCATGGTTTTGTCTTGCATGGTTGACTTCAATTGTCCCTACTACCAGCACAACCCATTCTCCATTTAAATTTTGTCCTTTATGCCTTGTGAATTTATCCAAGGCAAGCATGGTTCCTTGTTCTTCTTCTTCAGTTGGATTAATGGCATAGCCACTCCATTTAATAACACACCAACCAACCTTCAATGGTTTTCATGAAAAAATCAAGCTTCCTTCAAATCCAAAGCAACCTCCTTCCTCAAAATCTAGACTCTATGTCCCAATTCTTAGGCCTTTTAATTTTAATAAAAATATATGAAATATTTACAATGGAGGAGAATTAGGTCGGGGTTGTCACAAACCCCTACCCCTTGGAGGAACACCGTCCTTAGTGTTTAATAAACATATCCAAGCAACACATGGTTTAAACCAAGCATAAGTTGATATGGAGCTTTATACAGACAATTATTTACAACATTTACAATGTATTATCCCATACGTAGTTGCTTACCTAGCAACTCAATATGGAGCTTTTTGTAGTCTTCTTGATGCTTTTCTATGCACTCTAATATCTTCAAGTTGTTGCTTGTTTGTTCTCTAGCCAACTCCATTCCACCAAACTGGGAAATTCCATGGTTTCCTACATCATAGCACATAAATCTCCATGAGTTTCATCACAAATAAAATGAAAATTTTTAAATCATACCTCATTAACAACTTATTCATGCAGTGACATTTGCAATTTTATTTTTGTTCCTGTCTCAACAAGTCATATTAGCTCATAGATCAAATCATCGTAAATCAAAAGATCAAATCATGTTCTTAGTTGTGAATTTTCATGGAATCAAATGAAACATTGATACTTATCTTTGAATTGGTCTTTGCTTCTGTCTTTATACACATTGGATCGATTTCCCAACCCGACAAGCATCTAATGACCTTTGCTCTTCTTGTACACAAATTGGATCATTTTCCAAACCCGACAAACACCCAATTCCTTCTCTTCTCTTTTCTTCAACTTCCACGAGCTAGATCGGTTTCCAAAGCAACAAGGGAATCTAGAGGCTCACCTCCAACTTGTGATATATATACATGAGATTAAGTGCAGTCGCTACCCTGTGAATATGGGAACTACCAATCTCGGCAGTATTTTGTCGACATAATATTATCATTGAGAATCTAGAGGCTATCTCGCCTCCATCCAACACATTACCATCGAGAATCCAAAGGCTAACGTGCCTCCACCCGACAGATTACACGACATAAGGGCCTCGATAGTCCCATACCTGCATGTCCCAACACATTATACAACGCATACACATATCCACATGGCACAATAAATTAATGTACACATGGCACAATACAATGTATACACATATACAACACAACATGCACACATGGCACAATATAAAAATGTACACTACTTTTGGAGGGAAATGAAAAAAAACTACTTTCTTTAATTGTATTTTTGGTTGATCTCCTTATAGGTTTACGCAAATTTCAAGTGTAGACACTCGTTGGATGCGGAATTAATTTCCACATCCAACGAGTACCCATTATGCATACTTTTGAGATGGCACACATTGATAAAAATTGAAGATACATTAAAAAAATGTGGTTAAACACACTTTTTTACTGTATCTTCTATTTTTATCAATGTGGGTCATCTCAAAAGTATGCATAATGGGTACTCGTTGGATGTGGAATTTAATTCCGCATCCAACGAGTGTCTACACTTGAAATTTGCGTAAACCTATAAGGAGATAAGCCAAAGATACAATTAAAAAGGTAGTTTTCTTCTTTTCCCTAAAAAAATCATAACTTATTTTATTATTTTTCCTTATGAGGCCACTTTTAGGCTGAAATTTCCTCTAATGAACCCTTTGATTTTAAAGAAGTGTATACAAACAAGAATAGGACATGAGCAAATATGGAGTGTAAAATAAATTTTCAATTCAACACATGTATTCAAATTGAAAGAATGGCCTAGTTCATGATGATACTTCAAATTTATTATGTAGCAAGCAAATTTTGGTTTTTACATATAATTCAAAAAATAAAAACAAGAAATCATTCAAGCTTCAACACATGTATAACAATACTTAGAAGGCTCTAAAATACCAAGGCCCAACAAAATAAATGGTTGTAAAAAGGTGTGGCTTTTTTAGGTTGTGGGTTTTCTTTCACAAAAGGTGCAATAAAAGGTGTGGCTCAATCATGAGTTTTCTTACACAAAAGGTGTGGATCACAAAATTTTAGCCCAAAAAGAGCGATCAACATGGTAATTTATCTAAAAAAGAAGAAAAAAATTAATATCACTCATTGGGATGGGGATTTGGAACAAATTAAAATGCCACGAAGCATAATATACCTGCAAACTATGATAAGTCAAAGAGACCCAATCACAACTAAGAAGACTTTAGAAAAATTATTCCCAATTTTGTTGCAAGTTTTATTAGAAGGTTTTTCACACATGAATGTGACCTCCCCAAATATTTGAATGAATACAAAAACCTCTTGAAAATATGAATAACAACTTCTTAATTTTCCTAAATTATATATGAGAGTTTCATAGATTAATAAACCACGTGGGTAAGATTTCAACGAACATGTTAAAAAATAAACAAATAAACAAGTTGGATAGGTGCATAACAGCATAGTCTCTGCCTCCTTTGTAGTTATTGGTCCATATTTATTGGTTGTTTACAAATGCAATATCAAAACTTGCATTCAACAATATGTTTTGTGGTAAATGAGAAAATGTATTGATCATGTGTTCATGTCAAACCAAGACTTGAAATTCACGTTAAATCACATTATTACCATATTCATCAACATTTACCCAAAAGGGTATGTAGACTAGCAGGTGTCGTAAAAAACAATGTCCTTTCGCTTATGATTCAAGTGGTTTTTCCAAATTAATTTGACATGTGGTAAATATCAGCTAGCCACCTAAATCAATGGTGAGCAATACATATTGAGTGTGCAATAGGGGGTGGTTAACTGTGCTAAGCGACTCGATGGGTGGGTGGGTCCCCACCACTTTTTTGATGTTGCCTTGCCTTATTTGATATTGGATCCCAAAGGAACTATGCCAAAACCACTTTGCAAAGGATCCGATAACTATTTTTGGAAACCAAAGGGGTAAGTAGTTTCATTCCATCATATAATGATCATTAGGTGAGGGTGTATCAGTGAAAGGTGTGGTATAGTGGAGCCCGATATTGTATTACAAATGTGTACGTTGAGGAAGAAATGTAGTTTGTTGTGAATGGCCACAGGCCTATAAGAATCTAAAGTAGAAGAGTCTATGTGTGTGGGGAACATGGGTGAACGGAAAATGTGGCACACTCACATTCGTATGAAGAATATGAAAGCAGGGGGGCGTAATTGTGACCTAGGTAATGTAGCACTTCTTGAAATCAACATGTAGGTTACTTCAACTAGATGATTACTTCCATTATTGTTGTGAATAGTTGGGGAGTTGATTCTTTTCAAGCCCAAGACATTTTTGTCATCTACATAGGTCACTCCCACAAGGACCCTTCCGATTATGGAATGTTAGGAGAGTGGAGACTGAATGAAAGATTTCATGATGTCACTTTGAAGGCAAAGCTACTATTCAAGGTCATATAGGGACTACTGAAAAAGTTGTTCATAAGCATGCTTACAACAAACTTCGTAACATTGATTTGTAGAAGTACCTATTGGAACATGGAAAATATGAAGTGGTTATAACTGGAGTACTAACAAATACGTGTTGTGAGACTAGGAATAAGTATGTTGTTAATTGAGGGTTCATGATTTCCTTCTCTACTAATGCCCATGTAATAACAAATGAGGATCAACACAAGTCTACACTCGAGAGTCTTACTTATGGCATCCCCTATCTCGTCAATTATCACAAACTGGAAGACACTTTTGCTATCAGAAATCTTAAATGATTTTGGGCTTCTTAGGCAGAAGTCTCCCTAGTACACATGAGGAGAGAATGGCATGCTAGAGAAAAAGCAAGTGGATCCTAAATCTGTGGTTAAATGATGTGGCCGCTATGAGAGAATATAGAATAAAAATTATCTACGTGGAATTTTGTAGATTGCATTGTTAATTGCTATGTTTATTCTTGGTATTGTTATTACTATTTGGTCATGGTCATTGTTTTTCAATATTATTGGAAGGAATAGAGCACAAGTTTCCAAGAAATTCGTATAAATAGATCTGGCCATCAGTGACTACATTAAGGGATGAGCATAAGATGCTTGGATTGGGTGCCACTGTAAACTCTATTGTTTTAGCCACCTAGTTGCGTAAACATTTTGTAAGACGTCTTGTTGCACACTTGACATACTAAAGTTGACTTGTATTGTCCTAGGAAAACATACGGTTATAGAGTCATCGTGTGCAATATTTCTAGCCAATATTCATCTACTACTGTTGTGCTTGGCCTCCCATCGACATTTTTAGATTTAATGTATGTTTTGTGTTTCACACGATTCAGATCCTTGTGAAGTCCATCCAACAAAATATGTTACGTTATGTGGTGAAATTAACAGAACAGGTTCACTAGATTCATAACTGGTTCGATAGCTATCACTTGTCTAATTCCATTTATTTTCGCTTGAGAGTGTCTAGTTCCAATTTTAGTCTTGGAGACATAATTAATAAATAGCAGCAAGAGAAAAGGGTATTGCATAGGCAACAAATGTTGTTTCGAATATTGCAGTAGTTTTCTTCCCATTTCAATTTCAATTATTATATTCAGTCTTTTATGTTGGACTTCATTTCCTTCCCTTCACTTAAGGTTACAAGCTTTGAAATCTAGAAGCTAAGAAGATGGTGTATAGTCAACATGTGGTATTTAAATAAGTTAAAGATGTTATCAAGTAGGAAGTCCTACCAAGGGAGAAAGAACCAAAAAAGTTTGAGTTTGAATGGAAGGATGATGAATCAAATTCTACATAAGAATATGAATAAGAAGAAGAAGAATCACCAACTCCAACACTAAAGTGACCGGTTTGGGAAATAAGGTAACCATAAAGGTATACCCATCCTAATTTCTATACTAACTTTTCTTTGTTTAGTATTGATGATAACCCTAGAACTATTAGGAAGGTAGTGGATTCATAGGATGTCAAACTTTGGGAAAAGGCAATAGTTGAAGAAATGGCAACATTAGACAAGAATGAGGCTCGGGATCTACTGGATTTGTCGGCTAGAAGAAATCCCATTGGCAGTAAATGAGTGTTTTAGGAAGAAGTTGAATGCAAAAGGTGGAGTGGAGAAATACAAAGCTAGATTATTAGTCATGA
Organism: Pinus albicaulis; assembly: GCA_034641835.2. Taxonomy (NCBI): domain Eukaryota; kingdom Viridiplantae; phylum Streptophyta; class Pinopsida; order Pinales; family Pinaceae; genus Pinus; species Pinus albicaulis. The sequence goes on from CM076569.1 coordinate 971,166,166, forward strand.
GTTATTCCTAGGTAGAGAGAATTGACTTTGGTGATATCTTTTCTTCTCTTTCCAAGAAAACTTCTATTAGATTTATTTTATCCGTTGATACTGCTTTTGATCTTGAAGTAGAACATATGGACATGAAGACAACATTTTGACATGGGGATATGGAAGAAGAGATATACATGAATTAGCCAAAAGGCTTTGTCGTGGATGGAAAGAAAGAACTAGTATGCAGGCTAAGGGAGTCTTTGTATGGGTTAAAGCAACCACCATAGATGTGGTATCAACAATTTGATATTTATATACCAGGACTTGGATTCACAAGGAGCAATGAAAATCACTATGTATTTCAAATTAGTTGTTGATCAAGAGTTATTTAGTTGGTCTTGTATGTCGATGGCATGTAATTGATTGGAAATGATAGGGAAATCATCCAAGAAGTGAAAACTTAGTTGTCCTCTAAATTTTACATGAAGGACCTCGACGCTGCAAATTTTACCTCAGGGATGGAAATTGAAAGAGAGTGGGCAAACAAGAAATTTTGGTTAAGTTAGAGGAAGTGTGTAGAGACCATATTGTAGAGGTTTAATATGTAAGAATGCAAATTGGTGAAGGTTCTTATTCTTGTAGGTGTAAAGTTATATGTTGATAATTTTCCCAAGACACGGGAAGAAGAAGAGGACATGTCATGTGATCCATATGCAAGTATAGTTGAAAGCTTGATGTATGCAATGGTATATGCTATACTAGACATTGCACATGCAGTGAGACTAGTAAGTAGGTATATGTCAAAGCTAAACAAGGAGCATTGGGCAATAGTAAAGAGGGTTTGGAGGTATTTGTGTGACATTACTGGATATGGATTGTGCTACCAAGGAAGAGCAGGATTGGATAGAGTGTTGAGCATACATGGTTTTGTTGATGTAGATTGGGCTAGAGATCTAGATCATAGAGGATCTACAAGTGAGTATGTGTTTAACCTATTTGGAGGAGTAATCAGTTAGATGAACAAAAAATAATATTTAGGGGCACTCTCAACTACGTAATTTGAATACATGTTAACCACTCATGCAAGAAAAGAAGTAGTATGGTTATAGATATTTTCAGGTATTGGGTTGGTACAACAAGATGCAAGGCTAGAATGTGATAGTCAGATTACAATCTTATTGGCGAAGAAACCAACTTATCATTTGAAGACAAAACATATTGATGTTCAATATCACTCCAGGAGAGATATGGTTGAAGACAAGAAGGTGTTGCTAGAAAAAGTGGACATTTTGAATAATGTTGCAGATTCATTAACAAAATATGTGAGCATTGAGAAATTCTCTTGGTGTAGAGAAAAAATTTACATTTTTTCCGTGAAGTGTTAATCATGTACTCTTATGACCCCCTATGTGTAGAAATTTGTTGAATAATGATTAATTATCCACCGAGACTATCCTGATCACATACAATTCGAATTCATATGCAACACATAATCTCTTCCACTCAGATCATCAAACATGCGGAAATAAAATCAAGCGATAGCACATCAAATCATCATACACATTAACACAGTATGTATGGGGAAAGCTTATAGCTAAAAACCTCGCAGCTATTGTGTATATTATAATGGAGAAATCATGTAACAAACTCAGTACAATACTCCTCACAAGTACTCAGTACTTTCTCATAAAGTTACACACAAACTAGCTCAGTTTTGAACAGGTTACTGGTTCAAAAATCACCGCCAATTGCCTTGCCTCTATTGCGCAATCATGGCCTATCTATATAGAGATCCAAGGTTCGAATCTCCTTGGCTTGACAGCGCAATCATCATGGGCAATTCCTCCAAGTGTGGTGCAAATCTCATGCACAACTGATGTCGCCACTGATAGCTAACTCCACCCTTTCATCTACCTCTTTCACCGGTCTCCACTGAACTGTCCATGCACTGTAGTGAACTGATGTGTTCTTGAGTTGAATAATGAGTTACTAATTTATGAATTAAATAATATTTAATTCACTCCACTCATAAATAATTTATTAGCTAGTTAAACTAATCTCAACTAATTCAACTAAAATAAACAGAACACAACTCCACTAGCCGTCTCATTAACTCCACCAAACTTCTGCCACTGAAGTCCTAACTGAAGTCAACCATGCATGATGCCATCAAACCCTAGGAATAGCGTAATTCCTCTGTCAAATGCATGAGCCACTTCCAAGGCTCGAACTGAAGTGTTCCAAGAGAGTAAACTGAAGTTTATAGTCCAAATATTATTAAGGGTAAATAATATTTGACTTCCCTATTTTTAGGATAGGCAGTCTAAATATAGACTTCGACCTATAGGTCAAAAAATAGAGGTCCATCTATTTTTACCAACATGACCAATACTCCAAGAATAACATACTGCAACCCCTGGACCATGCTCTATATGTCTAAAAATAGACATAGTCTAAAAATAGACTTTGCGCCAGAATTTTCCTGCGGGCCCACTTAGTGAAGGCGACTTCATTTCACTAAGCTCCATCATCTTGCTGCATTTTCAACACTCCCTCTCAGCAAGATATGGATTATCTGCAACCCCTATCCCGCCTCTGTGGAATTCGAACTTGCTCCTGGTGAGCGCCTTCGTCAGGATGTCGGCATCCTGATCCTCCGTGGGAACATATGAAAGCATCATGATTCTCCGCTGAACACAATCTCCGATATGATGATACCTGATGTCAATATGTTTGGACCTATCATGAAATACTGGATTAGCCGAGAGTTTAATGCAGCTCTGGTTATCACAGTAGATCACTGTAGGCTCCAAATGCAACCTGAACAAACCTGCGAGGATCTTCCTCATCCAAATAGCCTCGCATGCAGCCAAACTTGCTGCCATGTACTCGGCCTCTGCTGAACTGAGTGCCACGGATCTCTTCTTCCTGCTGTACCAGGAAACTGCTGTCGACCCAATGCTGAAAACTCCTCCAGAAGTGCTCTTCCGGTCCGTTGGGCTCCCTGCCCAATCTGCATCAGTGAAGCCAGAAAGCTTCACTCCATCCTCATGTCTGTACCATAGACCATATCCCGATGTGCCTCTGATATAGCGCAATACATGCTTGCCCGCCTTCCAAAAGAGCTTGGTAGGCTTAACCATAGCTTGCGAAAGCTGGTTAACTGCATAGCATATATCGGGTCGAGTATTGACCAAATACATCAACGACCCCACCAACTGTCGATAGACAGTGGCATCCACTACCTCCTCCGAAGTAGCATCTCCCTTCCTCCAACCTCCAGGAAGAGGGGTATCAACAGGCTTGCAGCCTTGCATGTTGAACCTCTCTAGAATCTCCCGGGCATACTTGCCCTGAGAAACAAACAGTCCTCCGCTGCGCTGCCAAATCTCCAATCCCAGGAAATAATGAAGGATGCCCAGGTCCTTCATCTCAAACTCTCGTGCAAGATCCTCCTTGCATGAAAGTATCAACTGCTCGTCGCCAGTCAAAATCAGATCATCTACATACAGTACGATGATCAACAGCTTCCCCTCCACCACAATCTGGTACGAGTTTGGATCCGCCTCACTCTTGGAGAATCCAAGCCCGGTGAAGTAGCTGTCTATCCGAGTGTACCAAGCACGAGGTGCTTGCTTCAGCCCGTACAGTGCTCTCTTGAGTCGGCACACATGCGACTCAGTGCTGAAGATCTCAAAACCTTCAGGCTGCTCTATGTACACCTCTTCCTCAATAACTCCATTGAGGAACGCAGTCTTCACATCCATCTGATGAATGTGCCACCCCATCTGCGCTGAGAGAGCAAAGATCGTCCGTATGGAAGAGTACCTTGCGACAGGTGCAAAAGTCTCCTCATAGTCAATCCCCTCGATCTGTGAGAAGCCACGGGCGACAAATCTCGCCTTGTACTTCTCCACACTCCCGTCAGCCGCCTGCTTCACCTTGTAGATCCATCGCGAACCCACCACTTATTTCCCAACCGGTCTTGGGACAATCTCCCATGCACTGTTCCTGATGATCGAATCATATTCTTCGATCATGGCATCAACCCATGCGGGTTCCTCCACAGCTTCCTCAAAAGAGGATGGCTCCGTCATAACACATTGACTCACAAGAGCCATGTATCCAGTGTACCGATCCGGTGACTGCCTCTGTCTGCGCTGTGCTATAGGTGGTCCTACAACCTTCTCTGCATCCCGAGCCAGTCGCTCAGCTTCTGTAGTGCGCATGCGCCCTCTGATGGTTGGCACTACATGGGTGGTTTCTTCCACCTCCTGAACCTCCTCTTGTGGCTGATCCACATCCGGAAGCTCCTCCTTAGGAACTAACAGCTCCTCATCTGCATGCAAGTGTAGCTCCCTCTCAGGTGAACACTGCATGGCTTTCTCCTCCTGAAATCTTATATCCCGTCGCACAACAGTCTTGCGACTGTCTGAAAAATACACCCGATAGTTGTGAGGTGTATCAGTGTACTGCACAAATATTCCAACCTCGGCAGTTGGATCCAGCTTCCTTCTCGCATCCTTCGTCACATGCATGTAGACAGGAGAACCAAAAATCCGCAAATGGGAAATATCAGGCCTCTTGCCAGAATAAGCCTCCTCCGGTGTACTCATGCCAAGAACCTTGTGAGGACAACGGTTCTGCACATACACTGCTGTATTGCATGCCTCAGCCCACAAGTGAAGGGGTAGGCCCCGATCATGCAACATCGCCCGTGCAGCACCCACGATCGTTCTGTTCTTCCGCTCAGCCACCCCGTTCTGCTGTGGGTTATGGGGTGCGATGAGCTCTCTCTGAATCCCTTCTGCGCTGCAGAACTCCTTGAATTCAGCCGAGATGAATTCACCACCGTTATCACTCCTTAGAGCAATCACCTTCTTCCCCGACTCCTTCTCGACCAATGCTTTAAACTCATAGAACTTCGCGAATGTATCGCTCTTCTTCTGCATGAATAAGATCCAGCACTTTCGAGAGAAATCATCAACAAAGATCACATAATACCTGTACTTTGCTGTCGAAGCAACTGAGAAAGGACCACACACGTCTGTGTGAACTCTCTCAAGGATCGTCGTGGCGCGACTATCCTTCTCGTGAAAGGTGGCTTTCACATACTTTCCTAAAGTACACCCCTTGCATTGATCTGACTGCGCAAGGGTGCCCTTAGGAAGTCCAGTAGAAATCTGCTGCAGAATCTTCAAGGCTCCATGGTGAAGATGGCCCAATCTCCTGTGCCATAGTTCGCCCTCATCATCCCGGCTCACCACATCTCCCGCCTTGCATGCCATAGCTGCGCAGTCATCTACCTGCAACTGATAAAGGTTCTGAGTTCGAACCCCTATCTTCCGGGTCTCTCCAGTAGTCTTACTGCGCAGGAAGGCTTTTCCTTCGCTGAAGACCACATCATACCCCTTATCCTCCAACATCGCCACAGAAATCAGGTTCTTCTTCAATCCAGGTACATGCATGACATCCTTCAGTACAAAGGGTTTACCAGACTCCCTCTGAAAGGATATGGTACCAATACCAGTCGCACTGTATCTACCATCATCGCCCATCTCGATGTGCACACCCAAATCTTTGTCCTCCAGATCTGAGAACAACTCCCGATCTCCCGTCATATGAAATGACGCACCGCTATCCAAGAACCACACCGATCCCATCACACTTGAAACCAAGCATGCAATCAGTGAAAAGTCAAGCTCGAATTGTGAAGCCAAAGCTTCTCCATCTGCAGATCTTCCTGCTTGCTTGTTCTTCTTCTTCTTTGGACAATTGGTAGCATAATGTCCGTGATCATGGCAGTGAAAACACTTCACTTTCGCCATATCCTGCTTCTTGCCCTTTGCACCAGAATGAGAGGTTTTCTTACCCTTCCCCTTCTTTGCTTTGGCAACCAAAGCGCAGTTTTCTTCATCGGCTCCCTTTGATGAAGATCCATCTCGAGTAGTCCTCCTTATCTCCTCCTGCATGAGATCCGCCCAAAGGCGCTCCCATCCCGGCAGCTTCTCCAGACCATTGACACTATCTTGATATGAGTGCCAAGCCTTCGGAAGACCAAGGAGAGCCAGGTCGACCATGTCCTCGTCTTCGACAGTCACCCCCACACTTCCCAGCTCATCTCTGCCTTGAGTGAACTTCGTGAGGTATTTGGCGATACTGTCGCCCTTCTCCATCTTGATGTTCCTGAGCTTATCTTTGAGCGCCAGCTTCCTTTGGTCGCTCTTACTCTGGAATAGATCCATCAAAGCTTTCCACATTAAATATGGAGAAGCCTTTCCATGCAGGCTGGATACAATATGATCCTTGACACCCTCCAACAGGATCCTTCGACATTTTTCCATCTTCTTTTGCCATGCTTCGACTTCAGCAGGATCAGTGGGCTTTTGGACATCCGTATCTACGAACTCCTTCAGACCATTATCTTCTAATACTGCCTCCATGCGATCCTTCCATACAACATAATTCGAACTGCCTTCAAGAGCATATTCGAGTCGCAAACCGTTGAAAGACATTTTCAACACTGGCACCAAGAAAACATAACTGTTGCAAAATTTCGAATTCCACCTCAAAGCTCAGCTGCTCTAGATCTGTGAGAACAAATTATTTCTAGCACAGAGATCGACTGCAAGGGGCATTTACCAGACCTTTCACTTTTCGAAGAAAGATGAATCCGGAGGCTACCTGGCCCGCATGCAGACTCTGTCTACCGAAATAATTATGATGATCAATCTGAACTTCAATAGCTCTGATACCATGTAGAAATTTGCTGAATAATGATTAATTATCCACCGAGACTATCCTGGTCACATACTATTTGAACTTCATACACAACACATAATCTCTTCCACTCAACTCAACTCAGATCATCAAATATGCAGAAATAAAATCAAGCGATAACACATCAAATCATCATACACATTAACACATTATGTATGGGGAAAGCTTATAGCTGAAAACCCCGCAGCTATTGTGTATATTATAATGGAGAAATCATGTAACAAACTCAGTACAATACTCCTCACAAGTACTCAGTACTTTCTCATAAAGTTACACACAAACTAGCTCAGTTTTGAACAGGTTATTGGTTCAAAACTCACCGCCAATTGCCTTGCCTCTTTTGCGCAATCCAGGCCTGTCTATATAGAGATCCAAGGTTCGAATCTCCTTGGCTTGACTGCACAATTGTCATGGACAAATTCTCCAAGTGTGGTGCAAATCTCATGCACAACTGATGTCGCCATTGATAGCTAACTCCACCCTTTCATCTACCTCTTTCACTGGTCTCCACTGAACTGTCCATGCACTGTAGTGAACTGATGTGTTCTTGAGTTGAATAATGAGTTACTAATTTATGAATTAAATAATATTTAATTCACTCCACTCATTACTAGTTGATTAGCTAGTTAAACTAATCTCAACTAGTTCAACTAAGTTAAACCGAACACAACTCCACCAACTGTCTCATGAACTCCACCAAACTTCTGCCACTGAAGTCCTAACCGAAGTCAACCATGCATGAGCTCACCAAACCCTTAGGAATAGCATAATTCCTCTGTCGTATGCATGAGCCACTTCTGTAGCTCGAACTGAAGTGCTCCAAGAGAGTAACCTGAAGTTTAGAGTCCAAATATTATTAAGGGTAAATAATATTTGACTTCCCTATTTTATGATGTATTTGTACTAAAAAATAGACTTCGACTCATCGACCTATAGGTCACAAAAATAGAGTCCTACCTTATTTTTACCAACATGACCAATGCTCCAAGAACTTACATCGGAATCCTGACCATGCTCTATATGTCTAAAAATAGACATAGTCTAAAATAGACTTTGCGCCAGAATTTGCCTGCGGGCCCACTTAGTGAAGGCGACTTCATTTCACTAAGCTCCATCATCTTGCTGCATTTTCAACACTATGTGTAAAGAAAACAAGAAGTGAGAGAATGTTGGGTATGTGTTATATTCTTTGCACAACTAGCTTCGTTTTTGGTGGTTTTTTGCACACAATTTTTGTTAAAATTGGTTTTATGGCTTATGGTGATTTTGTAGTTTTGGTTAAGGAACTGCAATTGTATTCTAAACCAAGGAAACTGGATCGACAGTTCATGGTTGCTAGGGGTTATATATATATATTATTCTAAACCAAGGAAACTGAATCGACAATTCATGGTAGCCAGAGGTTATATATATATATATATATATATATATATATATATATATAGTGTTGGTTTTCCTCCTTTTTGGGTTTCAAGGATAAAATATCTATGTTAATGTGTGTGTTTTCCATTGTGCCTTTTCTAGTTTTATTTAAAAATCTGCTTGCAACAATTAAATTTTTGTACAGAGTTAAAATCGACAAAACTCTCACCTAGATAGGATCCAAGAGAATATTTTAGAGTACTTAGAAGTATGTTTACTTTTATTGTAGTCCCAAAATTGTTTTGAATGTAATGTTGCTAGCTTTGACACAACAATTTTGATTAAAAAAAAATGTCTTGGTTAAAAAAATGAAAATATTATTAGTATCAATTCTCTTGAGACTACATATATCCACCAAGGTTCGAGTAGAAGATGTATTCATTGTAGAAACCCTTAAAGGTCCTCAAGGATGGATTTTGACAACATAAGCTTACTTAGGATCAAGCCGTTTTCTCTCTCCCTTCACCTCTTATTTTTATATGAGAAAGGCACTTTGAGGAGAGAAGGATTTTCTTAGCAAGGGTTGAATGAGATCTATACAGGTAGCCTCATTGTATATGAGAAAGGCAATTTGGGGAGAGAAGGATTTTCTTAGCTAGGGTTGAATGAGATCTATATAAGTAGCCTCATTGTATTCACTTTGCTCAAAGCTTGAAAATCATAGGATTTTATCTGTATTTTTCCTTAAAATTTAAGGTTGATTGTGACTTTTAGGTGATAAGGTGCAATCATCTTTTTGATTGCAAATACAACAATGAGAATCCATGATCAAGAGAGAAAGCAAGCTCTTTATGAGAAAAATGGATTTTACCAACCCAACATTTAAAATAAAGGGTCATATGAATATTTAGAAATATTGGTTTAGATAAGAATAAATCAACATAAATAATCAAACATTGAACTTGGTATGAGGTGACCAAATTAGCATGGCAACAACACTTAAATATGCTTAAATAACTTCTTAGTCCCTCCACCCGGTTTCAAATCCCACAAGGGACATCTATGGCCATTGTGATAACGTTGAATGAGTAGGCTCCTCCATCCTTATGGAGTCTCGGTTCTTGCTAAGTCATAAATTATTGATATATCTAACTTATAAGTTATTGGATATACTGTTGATATTATTATAGCAACCACTAAGTTTGATCTTGAACCTTGCCTAAACTACCATAACAAATTAGCAATTCACTAAAAAAAAACACCTTAAATTACTTCGATTCCATTTGATTACTACTTTAAGTTAGATTAAGTTCTATTTCCTAATTTCTACCACCGACATTGCAAATTAATTTATGGGTCCTCATTTCCATTTGCAGCATGAAGGGGAATTGGCACATTTAATTCGTTATTTATGAATCCCGTACCGTTTAGGAATTCCTGATGCACAACAACCATGATTGCAACAAAAACGTTTTGTAGTGTAATTGAAGTGGACCTCTTACCATCCATCTCTATGAATTGTCAAATACCAACTTTATTATTTTCAGACTGGTTGCCATGCATTAAAAAAACATACGTACATTGTATAACCGACAATAAAATCTATAAATAAAACAAATAGAACCTTCATGAAATTAATTAAAAAACCACAATAGAAACTTACCTTCCATTAGGAAAGGAGCCCCATGCTTAGAATAAGTACCAAGCGTGATGACCCTTAAAAAAATATTAATATCTCCCGAATCTTTAGTTTTATTCAAGTACGCATCAATTCTTCGCGGGTGAGTTATCCTATACCTAATAAGCTACTTAATAATTGCTTTAATACTCCTAATTGTTTTATAAATTTCTATCTATATTCTTCATGATTTGAGAATCATTTCCAACTACTACAATTTCTTATACATATGAATTAGTTTATTTATACCTAATAAGCTTTGAATGTGTACGCATGTAGAGATACATCCATTTAATGATGAGTTTGAATCATCACTCAATCTTCAATTGATTTAGCAATTGTTACATCTTTGAAAGCGATAAAAATATGGTCGTGTATTTATATTTTAGTTATAGCTTTGAAAGTGATAAGAATATGGTCATATTTTTATATTTTAGTTAGTCCTCCCTCAATCTTCAATTGATTGGGCAACAACTATTACATCTTTGAATGTGATCAAATTGTATTACTATATATTTTAATTATTTTTTTAAAATGTTATTTATATTTATTAATAACAAATGTGATATGATAGAGATGTAAGAAAATAAATATATTTAATTATTTAAAAGTTGAAATATATAATTTGTAACCATCAAATTTTTAAATATTCATTTTTAAATGAAATTATATAAAATATTTTAAAATTAATATTCATTTTTAAATGAAATTATACAAAACATTTTAAAATTAATATTCATTTTTAAATGAAATTATACCAAACATTTTAAAATTAAATATAAATAATTTTATATTTAATATTTCAAATAATATACAAAGTAATTATTAAAATAAAATTTCAAACTTTTGTTAAATAAAAATAATATATATGGTATATAACTTAACATAATTAATTCTCAATGAATTTTATTAAAAAAATGTGATACAAAGAATATTATACAAAACTTTGGTAGTCATGAGCAACAAAACAATTTTAAAATAGGCGATAGAAAATATTAGCTTGACTATAATGTTGTTAAGTATTATTAGTGAAGATCAATTGTTAGAGTTTCTTTTTCAAAAGTAAGTTTTGGAAGAAAAAAAAATCAAAATAAAAGCTTGATCGACACTGTTTTGGAATGACAATGAATAGATACCCTGGCAAGGCACTCTTTGCGAAAATGTTATTAGTTCAAATACTTTGTGTTTTAGCTTATGAAAAAAATTAACATAAAAAAAACCTAAAGATTTGTAGGAGAATCTAAAATATCATACTCTGTAAAGTCTATTTATCCAATTAGCCTCATCATATTAAAATCCCCATCTTTTGTTCAACTTTTTTGGAATAAGGATGTGATAACCAAGATACAAACAAAACTTATTATGTTTTTGGATTAAGGTTCTTATACTTCCACTTTTGATCTCCCTAATAGACTTCATCATAAATAGGCTATCTCATTAGCTAAAATCATACACTAAATACCTTAATTACCCAAATTATGTATTTTTTAACCATAGTGAGTTGGTAGCTTGTTAGAGTAATCTAAGTGAGGCCCATGATCAAGCCTACTAGTTGTTACTGTAACCATATCAAACTATATTTTCCTAAAAACAATGATATTTTCCATGACTTACTTTAATAGATATTTCCTTCTAAAATCACTTTCTTCTATAATATCTTTGAAAATAATATGTTTGAATAGGCTAAAATGAAATTTTATGTTAAAAAAAAAAAAAAACTATTCTTAATCAAATGTGATATCCAATAATAACATTTCTATGTAAAGAAATGATTAGAAATACCTTTTCTTTAAACTTCCTAAATACTTTGTAAAAGAAAATGACCAGTAATTTTAAAAGTTTCGTGAAATTAAATAAACCATAATATAGAAATATACCCTTAATATCATTTTGGTGTAATGTATTTAAAAAAATAATATGGGGTATTTAGTAAGGTATTTAGGAGGATAATAAATATCACGGGGTTATAATAATGGAACATGTCCATTATGTAATTAAAAGGAAAATAATAACACATATTTTACTAATAGATGAATGACCTTTTTTCCGGAGCATTTTTTCCTCTTTAATTTTAAATAAAATCTAACAAATATTTTTAAAAACTTGAGTGTAAGTTGTTTAATTTGTAGATTTTGAGTGCCTGAGGTGATTTTTAGTGGGTTGAACCTATTTATGCATTAAAAATGCATTTTAAATAACAAAATATCACAACATTGCTTGAATTGGATTGGCAGATTCAGATGAAAAAGACTATTTTGTCTATAAGTTAGATTACACCAAATAATAATAAGGGATAATTGGCATAAGGCTTATACACATACTAATGCGAACATATAAATACATACAACTATAATTATATTGGAGCTGTGTTGAATTGCATTTTCTTATAGTAAGCATTTATTTTGCAATGATTTTGTTTTTGTCAGGAGTATTTGACGGTCACAAGGGATTCACCTTGTTGGCCAATATCTTATCACGCTCATTCATAAAGAAAGTTTTAACTTTTTTCTTTTTTCTCGTTTTTCCATGGTGAATGGGTAACTCGTTGGAGTAGCCTAGGTGAGGCCTAAGATCAAACCTAATGGTTGTTGTTATAACATAAGAGTATATCCAACAGTTTGTAAGCCATATATACCAAGAATTTATGACTTAGCAAGAGTGGAGACTCCATGAGGGTGGCAGAGCCTACTTGTTGAGCCTTATGACAATGGGCAGAAAATGCCCCCCCCCCTATTGAGTCAATATATTGTATGTATTGGGGGGAGGTACATAACATTAGCTTATAGGTGTTAGCATATATGAAAATAGGTACCTAATAAAAATAAGAAGTTTTTTTTATTGGAAAGATGTATTGAGAGGTGATTCAACAAGAGGATCAAAAAATAAACCTGAAAATTTTCCAAAAAATCACATTTTAAAAACTACTTATTCTATAATACCATTCATCTATTTGAAAATCATTTTTATAATAAAACCTAATACTTAAATATAAAATATAAAAATTTCTTATTTCATTATCATTATCATTAGTTAAATTAAACCAGGTTTAGATATATACACCGACAGACCATTAATTCATTCACATAAATCACACAACCACCGAAATAAACATTTTAGGATGCCAGTGGAGAGAATAGCAGACTAAACTTAAGTTACTCCATCAAAGAAGAGTGGGCCAACTTATGAAAATTCGTTCTCCTGGTTACCTGCCGACACTTTCAATGTTGATGTCGTGGATCCTCACATAAAGGGGTTGACTCACCCACACATATTTTTCAGAAGGCAAAACAGCTCGACCGTTCGGCTTTATCATGATGTTGACTATTAAATCTTCTTAAAAAAATTACATTTAACGTATTTTAAGTAAAGCCAACTAATACTCCGTCCATTCATCACATTGTTGATGTAAAATGAAAGGAAAACCACGCCATTATTACCTTTCTAAATCAACTCTATACGCCTGTGGGGCCACCTCTGTGCCATACTTTTTGTAGAAGCTCGTTTAATTAATTTCATCCAATTCCTTTAATGTGAACATTAGAATGGAAAAACCTTAATTTATGGTCTGACATGTGTATTGGTCTTCTACATACAAAATAGGCCCATGTTCTGAAGACAGGTTTTTCTCCATCTTCTCAAAAGTAACGATATCCTTTTCTTAAGCTTCAATCTTCCATGTATAATGCTAAGTATAATAATTGATTTTTGGGTATATAGTTGAATATGATAGATATTTTTAGATATTTATTTGTATTTTTAAATTTAAGGAAGGAAATGAGAAAAAAACATTTATGAAATAATTATATATTAAAATATATATTTATAAAATAAATTGATAAATTTTATATAAATTATATAAATTTGCAAAACAAATTGAAATGGATGAAAAAAAAAGAAGTAATGGCATAATAAATGTTTATCATCATTATCATATATTTTATTAACATTTTTAAAATGGTATTATTATTATTTAAAAATATTTTAGTTTTTTAATAATATTATTTATTAGGAATTTGTCTTTTGTAGACAAGTTTCGAATCAGCCAGTGTGATTCATCATCACTACAAGATGATGAACCAAGCTAGTGTGATTCATCATCAGGACTAGATGAAAAACCACACGGGACAAGATGATGAACCGCACTAGTTGATTTCGATGATGAATCACATTGACTAGTTCAAAATGAATCACACAAAATATGCTTAGATATAATTATCACTGGATATTTTTATATACAATATTTTTTATTGTTTTTAATTGTGATATCAATTTTTTTTTTTTTTTAAACCTCATTATTATTAATTAAGGATAGATAATTATTTTATTTATTTAGTGTGATGTTAATGATTTATTTATTTTCCTCTTTTACTGTAGGGTTCATTATTATTAATTGAAGATATGTAATAACTATCACATATTTTGTAAGTAAAGATAATTTTTTATTTATTTATATTTCTTATAGGAAAGTAATGAAATATAATTTAAATAAAAATAAATAGTGTAATGAAATATAATTTAAATAAAAATAAATAGTTTATTTTCTGTTATATGTTTGAAGTAAATATTATTACTTAGTTAGAGATAGTTATACTTTCAAATTTAGGACTTCATATTCCTAAAACTATAATTCAATTTCATTAAGAATATCTTGTTTTACAACTCCTTATACATATAGGACAAATGAAATATACAAATCCAAATCCTCTTGATTCTTGAAAGTATATTTGCTATTAGATTTTATCTATAATGAAAAAAATAAACTTTGATCATAGTAATATTTATTTTTCTTTGATTTTGGAAAAGACTATTTTTTTATATTTTGCATATATTTTTTGGAACTATTTTTTGTTGTTGTTGTTTGGAATACATTTTTGAATGAATAAATAAATTTAGCATCTTTACGAGGCACTCGAATTATATTAAACAATTTAAATTCAAGTTTTTAAAAATCTCTATTCAATTTTCGTCTAGAAATTAAACTATACCTTTTTTACACCTTTTTAAAACTAAAATTTGATATTCTTTTTTTTTTAAAGTTTATGCGGTACCTTCTATTTTCTATTAATAAAGTCGGGCAAAAGATACAAAACTAGACCTCAACTTGCCCGCAGGAAACCAGATATTTTGGCCATCGAAGTTCAAAATAGTTCAACCAAAACATAAAAAGTCTTAACAGGCTATACCATATCTGTCGACACTGAATATCCAATATACAAAAATAGCATATACAAAAAAGACTAACCATTTAAAAATAAAGGAAAACACTGTATCAAGAAAGCCTTAATCTTCCTTAGATTCCACAAGAGCTGGATCTTTGGCTATAGCCCGTGGTAATTCAACCGGAACTTGTTGCATAGCCTTAATTTCCTTCTCGAGCCTTCAAAGCCTCGCATACTGATGTAACTGACGTAAATTAATTTCCTGTATGTTCCTATTGATATTAGCCAATGTTGATTCCAGCTTTGTCTCAGCTATGGACATAACTGCCTTTGCTAACAAACATTTGATTAACTAGTAGGTTCAGACATATTGCTGGAACAAAGAGATTTGACCCCGAGTGTGCTCTGGGTTAGTAATGACATTCTACATATCCTCCAGTGCTAAATCATCTTCCATATCTATGTTAGTAAAAACCTGAGTTTCCACTCTTAGTTAAAAAGTGTTTTAATTAATCTTTTACTTTTTCTATATATTTTATTTTCTTATATAATTTATAACAAAATTAAAATAATCAAATTAATATATAGAATTTGGTTGGTTAAACAAAGTAAACAAAATATCAAATAGTAAATATGGAATACATCTATCACTTTAAAGATATTAAAAAGTTGTATACAAAGAATGTTACAAAGTGAAAATGGAAACTAGAGAATGTTAAGAAATTAAATATATAAATAATTTTAATAAAAGTTAAGCATTAAAATATAAATGTACTAAAAGTTATCATACAATGGAAGTTTCCATATTATCATGCGAAAGATAAAAGTTAAGATACGATGGAAGTTAACATATTATCATGTGAAAGATAAGTGATGGTAATTAATAATTAAGTTTATTATGGGAAAGATGAGTGATGGTAATTAAGAATTAAGTGATGATAATTAATAATTAATTTATAAAATAGAGATGTAAAATTTGCATGTAATTTTATTATGAAATGTTTTATTTTTTGGAATTTTTTTTGGTCAATTTTGTTTGAAATTAGACATACATTTTTTAGAATGGTAAGTTTGAACTCTCCACATTTTTAGTGTTAATAGTTTTTGCGAACATTGAATTTATTTATGCATTCAAAAATGTATTTAAAGAACAAAAATACATTAATCTCACAAAAATTTATATTGCCGAATAAAAAATAATAGCTAAAACTTGAAAATGGGAGTGAGAACAACTTAAATGTAACGAGTAGCAAGTGAGATGAAAAGTTATATTTGTGGAAATCAGAAAGTATAAACGATATTTAGAGTTGTCTTTAATGTGATTTTTTGAAAACTTTTCTGATTTATTTTTCCAATCTAATTTGCCTAAAATATGGCAGGAATTTATTGAAATCATAAGTTTGATGGGTAAACTCTTCACAATAAAAGTGTCCTATGGATTTTTCACTGTGCTAAATCCATATATGTAGTCAAAAAACCAATTTAAATAATATTAATCAAGATTTCACCCCAAAAATTTCTAGGAACTCCCAAAAGTCGCATTAAAAACAAATTGAATAAATTAAATAATACTCACTTTTATCGTGCAAAGAAATGAACAAGTAAAAATGTTAGTAAATTATGAAATATAATGCTTGTTACCAATAATTAAAAAATATAATAAAATTTACAACAAATTTAGCTAATAAGTTGATATTAAAAAATAACAATATAAATAAAACAACCATTTTTAATACAAAATAAAAAAATCAACCATTTTTAATACAAAATAAAAAAATCAACTTTATAAGTTTACTGTAAATATTTTTAGTTTTTATATTAAATTTCTAAAAATATTATATAATATATAATTAATTACAAATATTATTAATTTTTTATATTCACTAAACCAATTATATATTTACAAAGATATTAACCTTTTGAGATGCAGATGGAGTGTGGAAGAAGTTTTATAAAATATGAATAATAACCTATATCCAAATGTCAAGATCTCATCATAAAATGTTTGAGGCAATGTATGTGATTGGGGTGAAGG
Organism: Pinus albicaulis; assembly: GCA_034641835.2. Taxonomy (NCBI): domain Eukaryota; kingdom Viridiplantae; phylum Streptophyta; class Pinopsida; order Pinales; family Pinaceae; genus Pinus; species Pinus albicaulis. Next base: position 971,183,153 of record CM076569.1, read on the forward strand.
TATAAGTTAAGGCAGATTATCATGATGATAAATTTTGAAAATTAATGATGGAGTAGGTAGAAGCCAATCAATTTGATGGGTATGGCATATTGTTTTTTGCAAGGTGGCAACCATTTCTTTTTTTCTTTGAGAACACTTAGCTGTTTATGGATATTAAATTCAATGAGAATACTTAGCTGCTTATGGATATTAAATTCAATGAGAGTCTGGGCGATATTAATTCCAAAAACAGGGTGGATAAATCAAGGCATCAATTAGGTATTTAAAAAAGTGTATTTATTTATATTACAGTAGTAATAGAAACTTTATGATTTACCATGACATGAAATATTTTTATTATTTTTTATTTTTACCGATTTGAGCTGTCAGAAAATGTGGGTGTACTTGAATATATTTATTTATTTATTAGGGTTTGTGAAAACAATGGGGAGGAGATGGAGCGAAAGTATTTGCTATTAATACTCTGCGACGCAATGCAATCGCCAATAACGCGGAAGCAACGAAAGCAAAACAGGTGAAACGGAATTTTATCAAAATGGGTGCCAGCTAGGCAGTCCCCACCTCCTCATTTTTAAATTATTAAATCTGAAAAAAAAAAAAACTGAAAGTGACGAGGAAGAAGCCGACGGCAAGACGCGGACGGGTTCGAACCCCGGGTAGAGGGAGGGTTTGACCGGCGCAGGGAGCGGACCGCAGTTAACACATACGGGCTGCCCGACTGCCAGTTGGAGATAGCGACAGGGAGAGGCAAAGGGAAAAAAAAAGGAGCCACGGGGATTGCATGGAGGGCTAGCGTTAGATCCTAAGGATTTTGCAGCATTGGCTTCCAGATCTATACATAAGCTGCCTTTCTCCATTTTTTAACTTCACCCCCACTCTTCTGCTTTTCTTGCCTCGGGTTACCCACCTGGCTTTTGTCTTTAAAATCGCATTCATGGATTCGGGAGAGCCCGGGAGGAAAGCAAAATGAGCCACAGCCACGCGGTTGTGTCAAACCAGTTGTACTGACTTTAGTGGGAGGGCTGTACAGCTAGTTTAGATTTGGTGGTGGTGGGTTTTCCTACTCGGGCAGGGAATCGTGTTTGGGTTTGTGTATTTTTCGGGGTTGTGAATTTGTTTGCAGGGCTGGCATCCATAGTGAGCGAGGGGGAAAGAGAAGCTACAAGGAAAACAGCAAAGAGTTACTTGGCATTTGGGCACGTTGTGGGACCAATAGGTCTGGACAGCAAAGTGGAGATATAAGAAAAGTTCTGGCTGAAAAAAATAGGAGAGTGTTCCAGATCCCCCCTTCCACTGCATTTTTATTCAGAGCTCACTATCAGGGGCTCAGCTCACAGATTCTTTGTATTAGGATTTATTTTTTTGGTTCAGATTATATCAGATCTGATCAGACATGTTTCCTGATCTTGAAAAGTTGCCTTAGAGTGGTGGTCAGGCCTTGGAAAGATTTTCAGGTGCATTGCTTTTGCTACTATCACAAAGCCAGAACAACAGGGGAAGTGTTATATTGATTGCACACGGAAGTGGATAAGGGTTGACTATGGAGGCCAGCGCTGGGCTGGTTGCTGGCTCTCACAACAGAAACGAGCTTGTTGTCATCAGGCCTGATCGCGAAGTTGGGGTAAGCGGGTTTCGCTGTCTGAATCCTTGGTAGCTACTGCTAAACAATGTCTGATGAAAAACCCATTTTGCCACTCTGCAATGTAGGAAGAAAAGGGTGTGCTTTTAGCAAGATCTGCACATTGCTTCTTATCTCAAGCTTGTTTGGGCACACACCATTTTTGCTGATTGCCCAGAAAGTAGAACAAGCACAGCCACACCTCTCTATATCAAATATCTCCTACCCAGAATCAAATATCTCCTAATGTTGTGATAAAAATGGATGCTTGATATTCCAGGGAGGGGATCTTACTATCCCATTGTCAGTTTTCTCCGATGTGCAGTCAGTTCATCACATCTAGGATCAAAACTATGGCTTCTGGGTAGTGTGTGTTTTCTCTGGGGAACTGCATTACCTGTGTGCTAGCAGCAGGATCTCTTTACATTTTCATCAATAGGCATATCATTGTCTTGGAAGAGTATACAGGGTCTAATGTAACAAAACTGTACTTTGTTTTGCAGCCGAAGCCATTACAGCATTTGAGTGGCCAAACATGCCAGATTTGTAGCGATGACATTGGTCTCACAGTCGATGGAGAGCTTTTTGTTGCCTGCAATGAGTGTGCATTCCCAATCTGCCGACCCTGCTATGAGTATGAACGCAGCGACGGTAATCAGGTCTGCCCTCAATGTAAAACCAGATTCAAGAGGCATAAAGGTTAGAGTTTGTTCTCTTATTTCTTTTCTAGTCACTATTCATATTTGTTATCAATATCCTAGTTTTTCGTTTGTTACACAGTGTTCGATAATGCATATTTTGTTGAGATCCGGGGACGCCTTTTTATCTTGTATACACAGTGTTGCACTTCATTGGTCTGAAATCCTATCTAGGTCTAGGTATAGTGATAATTAACTTTTAAACTTGTAATGCAGACAGATAAATATATACTGTGCAAACCTTTATAAGCTCTGAAGGAAAAAATGAAATACTATATCTTAAAAGGGATCCGTCTGCAATGCATTTCATACAGAAACGCCCGGTCTAATTGCTCTTGGGTTTGTCTTTCTATATCTCGAATGCTCACTCAAAGGAACAATTATCTGCAAAATTATAAGAATTCCTTTAAATTTTTGGAAATGCATTATAATTACCTGGGGGCCTAACATCAGCGTTTTTAAATATCCATTTGTGACTTACTGGTTCTTGAGACTTTAGCACCTGTGCCTCCGAGTCCAGTCCCCCTATATCTAGTCACCCTATATCTAGCAATATTATTACTGAAATTTGAAATTAAAAATTTTCTTCTATTTGTCCTGAATTCTTTGCAACCAGAAGATTCTTGATTCAGTGGAGGTCCACTAATGCCTAAATAATCTTGTTGTGAAACTGGACAAATTCAACAGTCTGTAGTGATGTACATTAGCAATGTGCTTTGGATGCATGGTTTAGATCTTCAATGCTGGGCTGGCAGGTTACCATGTGGTCCTCCAGGAGTGGTTAAATTTAATCTGTGGGCAGTTTACATGCCTCTATTTAGTTTCACCATCATAATTTTAATTCTTACTGATCCCGTGAGACTTGAGTACGTATGCCTTTGAGTTCCCCTTTATCTAGCAATATTACTCTTGAAATTTGAAACCCAAAATTGCTTTTATTTTTTCTGCATTCTTAGCAAGCAGAAGATTTTTGATGCAGGGGAGTTCAACTATTGTTTTAAAACTTTTGGCCTGAAACTAAATACATTAAACTCCATTTCAACAGTCAGTTATTTGGATTGACAATTTTGCTTTGGATTGATGGTTTCACTTTCGTAAACACATAGTTCCACTTGACTGCAAATTTCACAGTTTAGTGTGTTTTGGATTATCTCTTAATAATTTTAGCATGCCACTCTACAGGAAGTCCGAGAGTCCAGGGAGATGAGGACGAGGATGATGTGGATGATTTGGAAAATGAGTTTGATTTTGGGGATCATGATAAGCAAGATATGCAGTACAGTGTGGAGTCCATGCTTCATGGGCATATGAGCTATGGCCGGGGAGGGGATATGGAAATGCCTCAAGTAAGGCAGACCATGTTGCCGCAAGTCCCATTGCTTACAAATGGCCAGATGGTAATGAACCTCGTAAAATATCCAAGCCTTTGAATTACGCTCTTCAAATTTTTCTGACAGACAAATTTATCTCATTTTAAGTTTCTACTCTATTTTTTGCTGATTTTGTTTTGATGCATTGCAGGATCCAGGGATACCCCCTGAACATCATGCCCTGATTATACCTCAATTTATGGGAGGAGGGAAACGAGTTCATCCTCTTCCCTACGGGGATTCAAACTTTCCAGGTGGGTTAGAAGTTAGAACTGACATGACAATGTTCATTTAAAATAATTTTTTTCTTGCTATCTTAGCTTATGTTTACAAGTGTTTTCTTGTTTCCAGTACAACCAAGGTCCTTGGATCCTACCAAGGATTTGGCAGTTTATGGATATGGAAGTGTAGCCTGGAAAGAGCGGGTTGAGAATTGGAAGAGGAGGCAGGATAAAATGCAGGTTATGAGGAGTGACGGAGGAATGCTACCAGGAGGGAAGGATGGGGATCCCGATGGCAATGGAGATGGACCTGATCTACCCCTGTATGCTAAGCACTTTTAACAATCTTATTTGTTTATTTGCATATTACTTAGATTGTATCTGTCATTTAATTATTGAAAGTCTTAAGCAATTTTCTGTGACTTATTATCACTGTACTAATACTTTGTCCAATTTAATAGGATGGATGAAGCAAGACAGCCTTTGTCAAGAAAGATGCCAATCCCCTCGAGCAGAATAAATCCATACAGATTGATTATCATTCTTCGGCTTGTAGTTCTGGGGTTCTTTTTCCAATATCGAATTCTTCATCCTGTCGAAAATGCATACGGGTTGTGGTTGACTTCAGTCATCTGTGAAATATGGTTTGCACTTTCCTGGATCCTTGATCAGTTTCCAAAATGGCTCCCCATTGAACGGGAAACATATCTAGACAGATTATCATTGAGGTACATGACTGCAATTGGAATTTGTTTCTCGTTTTAGCAGATTAATCTTAAAACATCATATTCTCTATAATGATGTAAGCTTGTTGCCTCTTGAAACATGTTATTCTGATACAAATAGACAAAACAATCACACCAATTCCAGATTTTGTTTCTATTGATTGTAACATCCAGTTATGTTTAATAAGAGTTTTGCCCTGGTTCCCAGGTATGAAAAGGAGGGTCAGCCTTCTCAACTTGCCGCGGTTGATCTATTTGTCAGTACTGTTGATCCACTGAAGGAACCTCCTTTAATCACGGCAAACACAGTGTTATCTATCCTTGCAGTGGATTATCCTGTAGACAAAGTTTCCTGTTATGTTTCAGATGATGGTGCTGCCATGCTAACATTTGAAGCCCTATCTGAAACTTCAGAGTTTGCAAAGAAGTGGGTGCCTTTCTGCAAGAAGTTTAACATTGAGCCCCGTGCACCAGAGTGGTACTTTGTTCAGAAGATAGACTATCTCAAGGACAAAGTACAACCTTCCTTTGTGAAAGAACGGAGGGCAATGAAGGTTTGTAGCCCTAAACATGTTTGGATTGAATGGAAGTTGTCGCTTTGGCAAATATCTAAAACCACTTTTGCTCATTGATTTACAGAGAGAGTATGAAGAATTCAAGGTTCGTATTAATGCTTTGGTAGCTAAAGCACAAAAGGTTCCAGAGGAAGGCTGGACAATGCAGGATGGGACTCCTTGGCCTGGAAACAATGTGCGGGACCATCCAGGAATGATTCAGGTTTGTACTCGGCTGCTCGTCGCAGCAAAGTTTGATTGAGAGTATTCTTACATATAACTTTTAATACATGGTTTTGAAACTTAGGGAGAACCTAGCATATAACCTAATTGAATTTGTGAGTTTTCTTTTACATTTTTTTTGGCTTTCTTCTGTACACATGCTTGCTATTTTCATAAAGACTTTTTAGACTGTTATTTAAGTCTTTGCCGCATTGCAGGTATTTTTGGGTCATAGTGGTGGGCACGACACTGATGGGAATGAACTGCCTCGCCTGGTCTATGTTTCACGTGAAAAGAGGCCTGGATTCAATCACCATAAGAAGGCCGGTGCAATGAATTCTTTGGTATAATTTCCATCCTTGTTTGATTCTGAATTCTCTTTATAATTATGTGAGTAAATTTTAAAGAGGGATTTAAACTGATTTCATTTTTGGCTTAATTATGAGTCTAGGTGCGAGTGTCAGCAGTTTTGACAAATGCTCCATATCTATTAAATGTGGATTGCGATCATTATATAAACAACAGTAAAGCAATTCGTGAAGCAATGTGTTTCATGATGGATCACACATTGGGAAAGAAGGTCTGCTATGTGCAGTTCCCTCAGAGGTTTGATGGTATTGATGCGCATGATCGATATGCCAATCGCAATATTGTGTTCTTTGATGTAAGTATGTTCTGTTAATGGTTTAGGTTTCAAAATCTTGTTTGTGATGCTATATAGTGGCATTGAAATGTGGCTTGTGCTTTGTTGCAATTGCTAAGAAAATCCTCTCTGTGCAGATAAACATGAAAGGTCTGGATGGAATCCAGGGACCTATATATGTTGGTACAGGTTGTGTTTTCCGGAGACAAGCTCTCTATGGATATGATGCGCCCAAAAAGGAGAAGGCCCCTGGAAAAGCATGCAACTGCTGTCCAAAATGGTGCTGCTGTGGATGTTGTCTGTCACGGAAGAAAAACAGGAAAACAAAACCAAAGCAAGAGAAGAAAAAGAAGAAATCAAAGCGCAATGATATATCTGCACCTATTTTTAATTTAGAGGACATAGAAGAGGGAGTTGAAGGTAAGTTTATTGCCATGTAACGGCTTTGGCAGAGCATTTTTGGTCCATCCATGTATCGTTACCTGATATTTAAGTTTGTTCTGCTGCAGGAATAGATAGTGAAAAATCATCATTGATGTCTCAAAAGAATTTTGAAAAGAGATTTGGGCAGTCACCTGTATTTGTGTCATCCACTCTTTTGGAGAATGGCGGTGTACCAAAAAATGCAACTCCTGGATCCCTCTTGAACGAGGCCATTCATGTTATAAGCTGTGGTTATGAAGATAAAACAGAATGGGGAAAAGAGGTAAAACACATTCACATATATTCTATTGTTTATGAGCTTCACTTTTGTTTGTGCTGGGCTTGTGCTTGCTTTAAGTCTTCCAAAATGATTTCTAAGCTATTCAATGTGTGATTCCTTGATGGTCTTCTACTTTATTTACCTTGCTGATGTACACGAGTGTTTACCTCAAACCAAGAAACTATCAGCAGCAAAAAATCCACATATGGTTGTGAACCTACATCATAAGGATTCTACATGCATTGGCAAATCTACCAAAATAGTTTTGCAACTTTTTCAAGCCATCGACCCAAACCACACTATTTCTTGTAGTCGCGACTCAAATGTAGTATGGCCTATACCACGGCATCAGATTCTCAGAACATGTTACATTGTGTTGCACCAAAAATGTATACCTTTGTAAATCCATAACACATTTGGTGTGGTTATGATTCAACAGAATTAGATTATTTATGGATTTTAGTGCTTGGTGATTAGCTAAAAACAAAATCTCTCTTTACAGACAAATGTAATGCCTACCAAATTTTAAAGGTTGAAGCATCATGTAATGATCATCATCTACTTTAAAATACATCCTTATCAATCAAATTTTCATAACAACATGCAAGTTGCATGCCATCTTGAGTCAACACTCCCCACTTACACCCAATCTTGCAGGATAATATTCAACACAAAACACTTTTGCAAAGTCAGGCACTACTAAATAGAAGTTCTTATCACCATTTTCTTTGATAACTCGAAGGTCCCTCAAGCCCCCTGGTGTAGCATGCATGGGCGGTGCAAATACAATTAATCATTTAATAACCATTTTGTGGAAGTTACCAAAAGCATGAAAACTCATCTTAGTGTTGGTTTCTTTTTTCTGCTGGTCACTTAAGGATAACTTTTGTCTTCCCTTTGCCCATATTCTAAAACACATAGAAAAATGTTTATACTTGCCCATAAAATCACAAAGCCTTTATAGGTTAGCACATCAAGGAAAAAAAGTATTTTCTAGATTTGGTATACAATTTTTCTTCCATAAAACATCAAAATTACATTTCTTTAATATATCAAATATTTCCTCCGATTTTGCATTTCTGCTAAATAGCATAATATTTCTTTTATACCAAAGAGCATAATGTTATCGAGGGGCATAGTGACAGTTGTTGGTAGATTTCAAAAAATGTTGATGAGCCCTAAGCCTCTCCTGATGATGGACCTGCTTTAGGGTTTGAAAGTGTTTTTTTTCTTAAGGAAAAAGGAGAATGGAGCTCATCCCCGCAGATTCATCCCTCTGATAATTCACAACTGTGGAAAAATGATTAATGTTAGCCATGTTTGGTAAGAGAAATGATCTTTAATGGTGATATTATTCAGAGCTCTTAAGTCGTTGTAATATGCTACCTGCCATTTACCATCTTTCTTGGGTGCCAATTGCTTGTATGTGCTTTGAGTATTGATGCATTCATTTTTCTTCTTTATGTCCTTTCACAGATCATTTGTTTGCTATCATTTCTTTATTTTCAAATGGGTTCAATCTGTATCATGCTAGAGTAGGTAGCTTCTGACCCTAGTATGAGGCTTATTGGATGTGAGATCCCTCTAAATGGTGGTAGTCCTGCAGGTGACTCTGTAGTTGTTGCATTGTGTGAAGTGAGGTGCATTACACAGTCCAGTATGAGGGAGAACTGTAATGCTCGTGTAATGCTGATGTGACATGTGGCATAAGTTGGCCCAATATAATATTTAAAAATGGCTTTAAAGGAAAAAACATCACAACTTGGTATGGAGGAGATAAAATTTCTTTTTGATCCATCTTGGTGCTTAATGGAGCTGGAGTTAAGATGGATCTACACCAGTGATATCTAAAAAATTCTTCAACAGCTCCTCCAGTTGTATTGGTACCAGCTTTTGAAAATCATGATATAACAAGTCTTTGTTGCTTTTTTATACTCAATTACAGGGTTGAGGTGTATTCACTGTAACTACCCTTTTATGGTTTTACCCTGTGGCATGGGAATTGGTCCCCACACTTGGGTGCATTCCCTGGGGTTCCCATGCCCTATTGTACATGGGGATGGGTAGGGGATATCACCTCTTGGCCTGGGACAGCCTTGTGTACATTCGTATGTCCCCATTGCACCTGAGGGTTTGCCTGTGAGAATTGGGGATGTCTAGTTATATCACCATGGTCTGCTTGGCCCCAACAAGTGCCAAAACAGGCCTGCTGTTTTGCTATCTACTTTGACCAAGGCTGTCAGTCCTTATGGGACCAGCTTGGCAAATGAAGAAAAATTAAAGTAGAAGAGGGACAAAAACTTAACCTTAAGCCCAACTATGGAAAAATATACCCGCACCATTCTTCCAAGCATTCGACATGTTTTGGAGGCAAGAGGAGAATTGTAGTTGGTCTGCTAAATGCACAAACAAACCAGAAAGTGATCCGCTCTTACTATTTTGTCCTTTGAGTGTGCTTAGCTTCAATCTTTGGAGACTGTTGTGTTGAAAATTCAAAGGTCTGCGGTGGAGATTTGAACTGGACAGGGAGTTTGCACAGGTCACAATATACTAATTTAGGCATTTTGCCATTTTGGACTATGTATGTAGTATGCACACACTTGCTTCTATTCATTAAGTTATCATTTTAGGCTTTTTTTGTATCTTTTTTAATTTTATTATAATTATTTATGGAAACAATGATTAGTATGTACAATGTATAATACTTCGTTTTTTGAAATTCCTAGGTAGTCCATTTTTAGAGTATTGAATATATCTTGAATTGTATTTGAAAATTTTCATTTTCTTGTCAATGGGGGCTTTGTTGGTTGGAGAAATGAAGTTTTTGCCATTCATCCCCCACTAAGATATGAACCCCACCCAGAGACATGTTTGCTTCTTGTGGTCCTTCTTGCCTTCACAAGCTGGCCATTCCATGTGTTTGGGGCCAGATGCAAGTCCATGGTAACTTTGGTGGGATATTTTCCCCCCTGTCAGAACATCTCAGCTGAAGGATAGCTTCTGTAGCTTGTGAGGATGTATCTGCTTCATTTTAATATCCCAATGTTGGAAGGGTATAGCCTGCACATGTTGACTTGAAGCATCTATCAAAAAATTAAAAAAGACTTCCATTTTTTTTATATTTTTGTCACCTCTTTCTTGCCATCCCCAAAAATTTGGAGGGAACTTTCCAGCTGTACACCCATGCAGCGTAGGTCTCCTTACAATTTACGTGCACTTTATGTCTGTTAGCTTCATCATTATGAATAACATTAAAATCAAAATGCCAGATCCTCAAAATAAGTGGCATTCATCCATAGGTACTTTTCAGTTTATCTTATCGTCAGTGTTAATGTGGAAAATAACAATATTGTTTTACCAAAATATCATAATCCTTTTTAAACGTGAAGCCTTGTAGGAGATCATTAAGAAATGACGCACACATCAAAATCAACTTTTTAACCTTTCCCACCTTGACCAAATTATCAATTGAAACAGTTCAATGACAAATGCCATGCACCTTTGCTTTGAAAATATTTTTTCTTTCCTAGCCATTCTTTGCCTCATTCTTACTGTCAGCAATGCATATTCTTTGTAGCAGGAAGTTTTTTTCTTTCCTATTCATTCTATACTCCAATGTTACTTCCCACAATATATATTCTTTGTAGCATTAGGCTTTTTTTGAGCTGGGTTGTTCGAGATTCAGGTTCTTAAGATGTGAGATCTTTAGACTTGGTAATTTTGTGAAATAATAAACTATCGATGGTGGTAAAAGTTCTGCTAATATTGCGAAGGCCATGCTAGTGCTAACTTGCTAAGTCATGGTAAATGTTAGATCCGAAATCCTAGATTATGGAGTATGTTCCCCTTCCTCTTAGCATTAATTACGGTAGTGGGGATCGATAGAATAAATGACTTGGAGTTCTATAAATTTGATATCTATACCCTACGTAGATTTTGAAGTTAAGGTCTTCTGTCTGGGTGTCTATGTACGAGAAACTTGCTCATGCTTCTGCATGCTTTGAACTCTGTGCATGTGATTTTCTTCTTCAGTTGATGAAGATCTGATTATATTATGCTATTTCTTAGTTCTAGTCGTATTGCCACAGCTACTTTCTTGTGACTTCATCTCCTTTTTGGACGTGCTACAGCACTCAGTCATCTATGTTTGATATTCTTATATGCTTTGAGATTTGTTGTACCATTTGAGTATCAGAGCATACTCGTGACTGGTGTGGTACGGTAGCATCTGTTCACCACCATGAACTGTACATGTTTCCACAGAGCTGTGTTTAATAATTTTATTGTAAGATACAGAGTTTTGGAGTCATTTATTCTTTTACATCAATTCTATGGGTTGAGTGTAACATTCTACTAACAACTGCTCTGAAAATAGTTACAAAGACCTCCAATAGAATTCTGCACAATATTCTGTCACATAAATATGGGTCAGCCTGTCAATGTTCTTCTATGCACTTTATATGGTTCCATCAGTTGATTTGCTATCAATTGAGTATTGTTTCTTAGCACTAGCTTACAGTATCTTTGAGGCACCTCTTCATTCTCTTAAGGTCTACTGTAAACCAAAGTGGACATATGTAGTCATCACCATTGCAAGACATATCATGCCTCTTGCCTGTACTTTCAAGTGTAGATCAATAAAGCTGTGCACTACAAAATCTGTGTGCGGCTTGGTTCTATATTTAAATTGAAATACTTGTGAGGGAAACATGCTCAGGAATCAAAACTCATCAATTAGTTAGAAAATGATGCAACATCCATTCCAAACTGATGTCAATGGTAAAATAATGGAGTGCAAATTTTTGCAAGCCTCTCTCTTGGCTTGCACCGATACCATGCATGCACAAATTGTTGTCAATTTTTCTTCACTACATTCTCAAGCTGTGGGCTGGGACACCGTCCCCATGGCAACCATGAGATTTTATTTAATAGATTTCACCCATGAGATTTTGTAGACGTTTTTATTTAATAGATTTAGACGTAGTTGAGATTGCCGTGCATGAATATCATGTTTTCAAATCTTTATTTAAATGTTGGTTAAACCGGAGAGATGGAAATAACCTTTTGGGAATGATTGTGAGGTTGTTGGTGTGAATCATATTGCTGAAAAATCCTTGTTCCCCTATTTTCTTGTTATAAACTCTTAAAAGTATTCAGCGTCAATATATTTATTATTGTTAGGGGACTCAATGTAGCTTGACTAATTAAGAAACTTGAGTGATAAAACCCAGCTCAATTATTCAGATCATAAAGATATAAGTCTAATGACGTGCTTTCCATTTCCATTGGAACATTTAATAGGAATTAAGATACGAATTCTTAGATTAGATATTCATCATTTAAATTCTTTTGGGAGTGGTCAGGTTTATTTAAATTCATTCTAGTTTCTAATGCTTATGATGGGACACTGACCATGGTTGCTGATCTCTGGCTTTAGGTTGGGTGGATATATGGTTCAGTCACAGAGGATATTTTGACGGGTTTCAAAATGCACTGCCATGGATGGCGTTCTATTTACTGTATCCCTTCAAGACCAGCATTCAAGGGATCTGCTCCAATTAATCTCTCAGATCGTCTCCATCAAGTATTGCGTTGGGCTCTTGGATCAGTAGAAATTTTCCTGAGCAGGCATTGCCCCATTTGGTATGGATACGGAGGCGGGTTGAAATGGTTGGAAAGACTGTCTTATATAAATGCAACTGTGTATCCATGGACATCCTTACCCTTGTTAGCTTATTGTACCTTGCCTGCTGTATGTTTGCTCACTGGAAAATTTATAATTCCAGAGGTATTTTGCCTTACCGTGACTGGTATTTTTTGATTTGAGCTAGCATCAATAATCATGTGTTTTGCGGTATTCTTCATTGTTGTTAGTATATTCATCATGTCTCAGCATCCTAATACGTATTGATGATTCTGGCCTGTGTCTGCAGATTAGCAATTATGCTAGTTTGTGGTTTATTGCTCTCTTTGTGTGTATCATTACAACTGGTGTTTTGGAGATGCGATGGAGTGGGGTTGGTATTGATGATTGGTGGAGAAATGAGCAGTTTTGGGTGATTGGGGGTGTGTCAGCCCATCTTTTTGCTCTCTTTCAAGGATTGCTGAAGGTACTTGCTGGTGTTGACACAAATTTCACTGTAACAACTAAAGGAGGAGATGATGGAGAGTTTTCAGACCTCTATTTATTCAAGTGGACAAATCTATTGATCCCCCCAACAACATTACTTGTAATTAATATTATTGGTGTGATTGCTGGGTTATCTGATGCTATTAACAATGGTTATGACTCATGGGGTCCTTTGTTTGGGAAAATGTTCTTTGCATTCTGGGTGATTGTACATCTATATCCTTTCCTGAAAGGATTGATGGGGAGGCAGAATCGCACACCTACAATTGTTGTTGTGTGGTCTGTTCTTCTTGCTTCTCTTTTCTCACTTATCTGGGTGCGGATTAATCCGTTCATTGCTAAGTCAAATGGACCTGTGCTGGAAGAATGTGGCTTAGACTGCAATGATTATTAAGGTTTTTGAGCAAATGCTGATTCCAGATGTCACTTGAGAGCTGTCCAGAATTTAATGTCTCAAAATATTCAGTTTTCTGATTTGGGGAACAGACCAGAATGTTGAGTTATCATAAAATGTGACAGCTCAACTATAGCACAGTGTGTAGGCAACTAGCCCATGAGATTTGTAGATTGTGGGAAAAAGGGCAGTTTCTGCAAGTCTTGCCAGGTAAACAAAGAATATTGGTGCAGGTCTAAGGGTGGTGCGAAATCTTGATAATCAAAGGCAAAGGCAAAGGCTTGCCCTCTGTAGTTTATTGTTATCAAAGTATTCTTTGATGTCTTAGTGAAGTAGACAGTTATACCTTCGCTTGGTGAAATTTCTCTTACAAGTGGTCGAAGATTTTTTCAGGCAATCACAAAACAGAACTCATGGTTCTACTAGTTTGTGAAAGGCGTCAACATTGTGCATATTTATTCAATTGACCTGGCATTTATTTCTTTACAATAAAGGGCATATTTTTGCCTTCCTTTGTTATATATGCAAGGAAGTTAAGAGGGGCCATTATTTGGCTGACTGTATCGTTACTGCTGTTAGATTAGTGTAGTTTTTTGGAGTAGATGGTGCTTGCTTGGGGTCTTAAATTTGGGTCTCTGGGGCTGTGGTATCTGGGGCACTCACAGATTGTAACTTATGGCTACAGGTCAGTTTCGGATTCTCCTGATTTATTAAAGCGAGAACCTAACTATCTCGCTACTGGACACTCTTGCTATTTAACATATGAATTCTAGAAATAAGATTGATTTATTCATCATGACCAGATAGTTGTGTATTATATTTTTAATGCTGTGCAACTTAGAAATAGGAATTTTAGCAATAAGATTGATTAGTTCATTACAATTGGATAGTTCTCTATTTATGTCTATGCCATGGGTAACTTACATTAACAATCTGCGGTCTTCTAGTTCAAGTGTACCTTAGCTGTTTCATTTCTATTATTGCTGTAAAGCACAACTTCAGTAATATTGAATCTGTTTAGCAAGTTTCAAGGATTGCTTTTGACCATATCTTGTCTTATGTGCTAATGTGAATTGCAAGTTGATAAGACTTTTCATTTTCACTACAATAATAATGTGTACAATAACATTATTGTTTTGGAGTTTTTTTTGGTCAAATCTTTATCTTTGTTGTTTAAATTGGGTTTTTGATTATATGGATTTAGCACTCCGAAGCACTCTGAAAAACCTCTGGAGTATTTGGATTTCAACAAATCCCTACTAGATTCTGGGCAAATTAAACTGAAAAATATACCCAAAAAAAACCTTTCAAAACGTATAACAAATAGACTAGGCTCTCGAGTCACCTGGTCTGTTGTAATTTAGAGAGGTTGATACACGGGTCTCTGCTCTTAAACAAAGCATGCGGGTTGCCATCTTAAGGACTGGCGCTATACTTATATTGCAAAGGTATGTCGCATAACGGGTATTTATAGGGTGGAAATTACCCTTAAGTTTAGTAGGGAAGTTGTTTGGAAGCAATAGTGCCGCTTGTTTTATAATAGTTTTGATCATAAAGTTTGCATATAAGATTTTTACACATATTTAACGGCTTAGCAATAGATTTTTGGAGAAAAAAGAAGTGGAACTTGAAATATTTGCTCGTTGGTTGATACTACAGCAGCTGCCTTTTAAGCAATCAATTTTTCCTAATATTTACAAGAAATATATGTTTTTATTGGGTCCTTGATAATTTGATTAGTGTAATAACAGAGTGAGCCATAGCACAAGTAAAATTTCTGTGCACATATTGCTTGATTATAAAAGTAAAATTCTGTGCACATATTGCTTGATCATATCTTTGTCTTTGACACAGCAGTAGGTACTAGGTTGGACTACTAAAATGATCTATATCTTTGTCTTTGACACAGCAGTAGGTACTAGGTTGGACTACTAAAATGATCTTGTGGGTACTAGGTTGGATTACTAAAATGATCTGTATTTGCTCGCCCATTCTGGGTTTGCTGAGTCTTCTTGACTTGTCAGTAAAAAAAATATAGAGTTGTTTTTAGTGTGACTTTTTGGAGTTTAGGTGTTGGAATTCTGAGAAAAATTTGAGGTAAAGTCTTGATTTCTGTTATTTAAACTGGTTTTTTTGACTGTATATATTTAACACTCTAAAAATCCCTAGGGCACTTCCATTGTGCAAGGTTATCCATCAAACTTATGTTTTCATAGACCAGAAAAAACCACCGTTAAACTCTTAAAAAAATCACACTAAAAACTACTTGAAAAAATAAATCACACTAAAAACTACTTGAAAAAATATTGCTTGTCAAGGTAAGTTTTGCAATGTACAAGTTCTGGAGCAGTGTGGATAGTAATTATTGATTTGTTCCTCAAAATTCGATTAGGTCGTTGCAGGTGAAACAAACTAACACCATTGATGCGTATAGGTAGTCAAAGTTAAATTTATTTCGTCAGTATTTGTCTTATTTAGCATGGCGTGGTTTTTTAAAATTTATTTTAGTGATATTCGACTTGCTCAGCGTGTAATTGTTTGTTTATTAAAGGGTGTAGATATTATTTATATATTCAAGTATGTTTAAAGGTCAAACCATCTAAGATATTTTGCTTTTATTTTATAAATGTAATAATGAAAATGAAATGAATGGAAAGCTTATGGGTTTGAGTAGCTTTTATAAATGCAATGATGAAAGTGAATTGAATTTTTGTAATAGGGTAGTGAATGGAAAGTGTGATGGTTTTGGCCGTGGTAGGTATTGATTTTATATAATATTATATATTTGTATTGATTTTTTTATATAATTTTATTTGTTTTATTTAAATAGATAGGACAGTTTTGGTGAATTTAATCTATATTAAAATAAAGATAAAATATATGATAATTTTGATATATTTTTAAAATATATTATTTCTTTTTATTAAAGATTTGATGGTTTTGATGAAAATTTAAATATTGTTTTTGATGAAAACTTAAATATTGTTAAAATGTAAAAGTGAATTGATTTTTTTTAAAATATTGTTAAAATGTAATGTGAAAGTGAGTTGATTTTTTTTTTTTAAACCGTACTTACATGGGAAAATTTGATTTAATAATATTTATTATTTTTTAAAGATAGACATTATTGATGTTCTAAAGTTAAGTTGTGTTTATTATTAAATAGTAAAAGTGGTCTATTACTTTTACTGTTTTTTACTGTTTTTGATGTGTTTCTCAACTGGAATTACATATAAGTTTAAAGATGAAAAAATATTGTTTGGCAATTCCCTATGATCATCCCTCCACATATTATAGTTCTATAGCGTGATATTTCTGATCTTGATAAAATAACAAAATCTAAATAATAGTTTAAATAATAAGTTAGATAAAAAAAATTTACAACTCATATCAATGAGTATAAGTTTTAATGAGGGAGATCCTATTACATTTGGATTTTAATGAGGAATTCTTCTTATTATTAATAGATTTCATTGTGGATCTCTAACTATAAACACCTCTCTAGTTGTATATGGTTGCTAGTTATCTCCATCCTAAGCTTGTTTTGATATTGATGCTGTGTTTTTTGAAAATTTTCTTTAAAGATCCAACCAATACCTAACTATCCCAACATTGAGATCACTGAGATTAAGAATTAATAAACTCATAATCATAATTGAATATCAGATACATATCAAATCTATGGTTAAAAAAGCTTCTCTTTCATATCAAGTTGAAAATTGAAAAGAATTGGACAAAACACTATAATGCATGATTTTACATTGTTTTTGTTGAAAAGTGTAACTAGGATTGGTCTCCATACTGACTATGGAATTTATGTAAAGAAGAAGACAAATAATAAATTGTATTTTTGTTGCACTTCCTTCATGGGTTTCATGATCAAGATTTTTATTATAGGTCAATAGACTTCTTGATGTCTATTAGGGTTTGTTTTATGATTTCAAGTATAATTAAGTGTCATGAAGTGTCTAGTCTATAAATTATGCTCCAAGACCTTGTCATGATATCATGAAGTAATGGCTCCTAAATGAGGCTCAAAGCTACACTCAACGCTGGAAAATGTGCTCTTAAAGACGACCTACAAGCGAAATGGTTGGTTGGCCTAAAATAGTGAAGATGCCTATATATATTCACAAGATCTGCGATTCATTTGGCATCAATTTTTCGGACAACTCTGTGATTTAGTGCGGACTTCAGGATGAAATCTAACACAAGCTTAAGGACTGAATAAGGTGCGTATATCCTTGTGATATTGTAGTGTGATAGGTGTTGCTGTCTACTGAAGTGGAAGTGCGCGCTGTTCATCAAAGAAGGGCAAACTGTTCATTAAAGGAAGTGCGGATAATTTTGAAATGGTTACAGCATGACAGGGTCTGAACCAATGCAAATTTAAAGGGCAGTGTTTAGTGTTAAAGTGCGGATCCGTTTGAGAAGGGTCTACGGACTGTCATGAAGTGAAATTGCTGATCATAAGTAATATTGGTATACACCATCAGTATATGCAATGTTGGGACAGTGATTTGTGCAAAACTTGTAGATAATCCGAAGAGAAGGAGCAGTCAAAAAGTGAGGAAGGTAAATATGTGATCTACCTTTATAACTACAATTTATATATCTCTAGTAAAGAAAGTTTCAAGTGTATACGAAGTGAAGGGAGGAAGTGTTGGTGCAGATCAGTGCAAGTTGGTGAAGCAGAAAAGGATCAACATTGAAGGACAACAAAGAAGTAATGACAAGGTCTTGGATGCATATACAAGTCAAGGGTCTGATTCTTGGTTATGATACTTGTCATTTGAAAATCTATAAGAATAATTTCTCGCGGTTTTTCTTCTCCAAGCGAGAGAGTTTTTGCCTTGGTTCTAGGAGCCTAATTTTTGTGTCTCTTGTATTTTGATAATTGACTTGATGAAAGACTATATAAGCTAAGAAAAGAAGGCATAAGTAAATCAAGCAAAGCTCACAACTAATTATCAAGAAGATAATTTGAATTAATATCCAACCCTCGAAATTCTCAAAATGGGATCAGAGCTAAGGCGCTGAACACAAGGGCTACTTGACAGGAAGACACTTTAGGAAGCGAAGATCAAAGTTTGCATTGGAGAGTCAAATCAATTTTCAAGAAAATTCTCAAGCTATCTCATTCAAAGGATCAACTCATTCAAGAAAATAATCTTTGCCATCAAAGATTTACATTCAAGACATTGTTGGAAGAATCATCATCTTTTGAAGATATCCTTCACCATCAAGGAAGCTGCAAGTTACTCTATCTAAGTATGTATCTATGACCTTAAATCTGTGAAGATGACTTATTGTAAAGAGAGCAACAAATTGGTTGGGTCATCAAACTTTAGTGCTTGGAAGAAGAGGAAAAATTTGAATATAATTGAAGACGAAGTTATGGACTACATCAAAGGATCTACAATTCAACCCTCTAAAGAAGATGCTCCAACTCATGCCAAGTACATGAAGGGAGAAATCAGAGCCCAAAGGATTCTCATAGAATCCATTAAGGACTCAATCATTCCCTATGTATCAAAACTAAATTCTGCAAAAGAAATATATGAGAAATTGGTGGAGCTATTCTGTGTGAGTACTGTAGGAGAAGCAAGCTCTCTGAGACAAGAACTATGCAAAATGAAATTGTCAAGAGAAGAAGGAATCACTTCATACTTTATGAGGATTTTTAAAATAAGAGACCAACTGCAGGAATCGGGAGAAGTAATGTCTGACCCTGAGATGACTACAGTGGTGCTAAATGCTCTACTAGAAGAATGGGGAAACTTCACTTCAAGTTTATACGGGAAGAAAGAAGCCACACCATTCCATGATTTATGGTCTCTATGTAAAATAGAGGAACCAAGATTGAAAGCCAACGTTGATACAAGATCAAGTGAAGGGAATCAAACCTTTGCAGCGATATCCAAGAAGAAAGGAAAATTTACAAAATTTGGTCCTCAGAATAAAAGAAGAAATACAGACAAAGTACGATGCTTTGGATGTAATGAACTTGGGCATTATAAAAGAGATTGTCCTGAATCTGAAAATGATGAGGAAGAAACTTGGTAGTCCCTAAGAATGAGCTTAGATACATTTCTTGTGTAGAAATGGGTACATTCCCTTGTGGAATAGGTCCTCCCTGGTTGAAGAGGGAGATATAGACACATCATTCTGGTCTTCACTTGGGAAGACAAAATGAAGGATTGGGTAATCATTTGACATTCGATACTCTTTGAGAATGTGATAGGGCATTCAAGATAAGAGTAGTCGGGGACTGATATTCTTTGACGGATAACTACCCAAGAGAAGAATAGTCCAAGAAGGTCATACTTTGGAACACCTAGGTGGAGTATGTACCTTGGAGAGACAATGACTATGGTGCATATAAGTCATGTGTCTGGCTAACATTGTAGCCCATTGTCTCGTTGAGAGATGGGGTTGTTAGTCAAGGCCTTGCACCAGGAAAACACTAGTTGATATGATGCTATACATATACGATTACCAATCCGATTCTTCTTATGAGATTCGTCAATTTGAAAGTGACCATGTACCTGTATGAATACCTCCCTAGTTAAGAGAGAGTGTTGAAAATTATAACTAGGATCAGTCTTCATATTGACTAACTAGGATGTAATGAAGAAGACAAAGATAATAAAATGAATTTTTGTTGTACTTGCTTCATGGGTTTCATGAGCAAGATTTTTATTATAGGTCAATAGACTTCTTCTTGATGTCTATTAGAGTTTGTCTTCTGATTTCAAGTATAATTAAGTGTCATGTATATGAAGTGTCTAGTCTAGAAATTATGCTCCAAGACCTTGTCATGATATCATGAAGAAAGGGCTCCTAAATGAGGCTCAAAGCTACACTCTCAACGTTGGAAAATGTGCTCTTAAAGTTGGCCTGTAAACACCAAGTAAAGTCGGCCTACAAGCTAAATGGATGGTCGGCCTAAAACAACGAAGCTTCCTCTATATATACACAAGATCTGCAGTTCATTTGGCATCAATTTTTCGGACAACTCTGTGATCTAGTGCAGACTTTAGGACGAAATCTAACATAGGCTTAAGGACTGAATGATGTGCGTATATCCTTGTGATATCGTAGTGTGATAGGTGCTGCTGTATACTGAAGCAGAAGTGCGGACTGTTCATTAAAAGAAGTGCGAAATGTTCATCAAAGGAAATGCGGATAATTTTGAAATGGTTATAGCGTGACAGGGTTTGAACTAATGCAAAGTTAAAGGGCATTGTTTAGTGTTAAAGTGCAGATCTGTTTGAGAAGGGTCTATGGACTGTCTTGAAGTGAAATTGCTGATCATAAGTAATATTGATATACACCTTTAGTTCATGCAAAGTTGAGACAATGATCTGTGCAAAACTTGTTTATAATCTGAAGAGAAGGAGCAGTCAGAGAGTGGGAGAAAGTGTGGAAGGTAAATAAAATCCATGATTTAACTTCCTAACTACAGTTTATATATCTCCAGTAAATAAATTTGTTTCAAGTGTATACAAAGTGAAGGGGGGAAGTGTTGGTGCAAATCAGTGCAAGTTGGTGAAGCAAAGAAGGATAAGCAATGAAGGACAACAAAGAAGTAATGACAAGGTCTTGGATGCATATATAAGTCAAGGGTCTGATTCTTGGTCATGATACTTGTCATTTCAAAATCTATAAGAATAATTTCTCGTGGGTTTTCCTTTCCAAGCGGGAGAGGTTTTGCCCCGGCTCTAGGAGCCTAATTTTTGTGTCTCTTATATTTTGATGATTGACTTGATGAAAGATTATATAAGCTAAGAAAAGAAGACATAAGTAAATCAAGCAAAGCTCACAAGTAATTATCAATAAGAGAATTTGAATTAATATCCAACACTCCAAATTCTCAACAGTTTTTAATAAACCAAGCTTGTTTATTTATGTATTATTCTTTATTAATAAATCTAGGGATATAAGTGGCAAAATGCTGGTTGCTACTACAAATAATTGTTCATTTAATTGAGAAATAAAAGATTGGCATTCAAAGCCATTCTAGAATTTTTTTGTTTATCAATGAATTAAGCTGGCATGAATTAACAACTTGAAAATAAAGCTTTGAATTAAGTTGATATGAATTAAGAAATAGGGAAAATGGTACTTAGATGGTGAGGGAATTCCTAGTATTGCTTTCCAAGCACTATAGTAGGGTCCTTAATATACACTATTTTTAAGAGATGAAGGTTAATGTGTTTCATCTCCTATGAGCTCATCAATGTTACTGAGAATAATTGAGTACAACTAGCTTATAAGTAGACAACTATATGAAAATAAATTGTCCCATGTTTAAGAAAAACCAAAGATACCAAACGTTCACATTCTTGAAAAGATTTATAATAAAAGTTAGAATAGTGGCAAAGTGGTGATATATATATATATATATATATATATATATATATATATATATTCTTCTTCTCCTGTTTTTAAAAACTTCTTTCTTTGTTACTGAGAAAAAATGAGTGCAACTAGCCTATACATCCACAACTAAATGAAAATAAGTTAGCCATGTCTAAGAGAAACTAAAGATACAAAATGTTGACCCATTTTAAAAAGATTTATAGTAAAAGTTAAGGTAATGCCAATAGGGTGAGCTAGATGTAAATCTTAATTTTTATTTTCCATTTTTAACAACTTTTTTCTATTCACAAATTACTCTATATATCTTATATATCTTACTTGTATAACTCAACAAAGAAAGATTAACTAGTATCCAACAAAAAATTTCTCACATAAAAAGGAAATATACAATATCATTCAAAATTCTCCTTTAGCATTTTGTGAAGGCTACCTTCTATGATAAAGACTTCCTCATAAAACACTAAGGCCATTTTGAAAGAAAAAAATTCCATTTCTATCTTAATGGGATAATTGTGCATATTAAAAATCTATCTAGCTCGATTTTTCTGTAATTCAAGTGACATTTAATGCTAATTAATTTGGCAGAGAAACTTTAAATTTCTTGGATCTTTAAATATTTGAATTTTAAATTTGACTTCTAATGATTATTAGGTTCATTACAGGTTTGTAGTTGCACTCAACATCCAGCATTAAAAGTTGGAATTCAATAAATATCATTATTTTAAAACCTTGGTTTCTCGCAAGATTGATTTTCTTTGTTTTGCAAGAGTCACGTGGTAGTCTTCGATAACATGCTAATCACATAGGTCAACTGTGGGTTGGATGCACTTTTTTTTCATGCAAGCATTTTAACCACTTATGTATGTGATTCACATGACACTTTTTGTATAAGCTCATGCAAGTTTGTCCAATTTTTTTTTTTTTTTTTGGCACTTGGTTTAGGAGGTTTAGGTGGTAGTTAATATTACAAGAATTTTAGGTTGTATCTTTGTTATTGCATTTTTTTGGTGCTTAATGATTAAATCACTTTGTAGCTAGTGGGTAAAATCATAATACTTAGTACTGGCCATGTGAATGTCTTATTGCTTGTCATTAGGATTTCATCTTTTCAATTTTTTGGTTTGTTTTATTTATATTGCGTAAACTCATTTAAAGGAGGAAGAACTAAGTAATTGAATAATTTTTATAGTTTATCATTTTTAATCAATTATTTATGCAATCACAAGGCACACAAACAAGGGATCTAAAATATTTCTCATCTCTACTATGCATTTTGCCTCATGTTTAAGTGATTGTGGTGAAGTAGAAAATGGTAAGAGAGTGATATACCCCACTTTATCACATTTTCATTTAAATTGTGGGTTATCATTTGTAAAATTCATAAACACATAGGAAATTAATTAAAATAACAAAGAACCTCGAAGTTCAAATATTTTTCTTTCTCAAATTTCACTATTTTTTGCAATATTTTCTTTTCATAATTTACTTTCAAGCATTCCAATTCAAAATAATTTTCTTCATCACCTAAAACACACATGAATGACCTATGTAATATTATCTAACTCAAGTATGTTATTTTGTAGAAATTATACAAACATATGTATATCAATGGATTCAATCCGATCTAACAATGTACTAAAGTTAGATACTGAATCCTTGTACAAATCAATTGCGGAAATTAAACACAATCGCCATTCACAATAAGCAAAGAAAGAATCAAATCAAACCACAACACATATAATTTCCCAAGGAACGTTTGCTGCTCAAAATCCCTCTATCTTCTATTGTATATTCATTGTGGAATCATGAAACAATTACAATGCACTCTTCTCACAAGAGTCTCCCGCACTCTCACAACTGTCTGACACTGTCCCGGACAAAACTGGCCAACACTTGGCCAATTCTCAGAAACAACCTGCCGTGCTTGCGCAATTCCTAATGAATGCAATCCCTATTCTTTAGGAATTTTTTCCTTAAAAAATTGCACAAGGATCACGGGCAATATAATGGATGTATGGTTGCATGCAGGCAACCTACTAATCACACAACTGATAGTTAACATCCCTTTAACCTTTGTCTCAACTAGGTCTCCACTGGATTTGACATGCATGCAGCTATTAATAGTAAATCATCAGTTGCATGGCATATGACTGATTGTGAATTAAACAATATTTAATTCACTTGATCTCTCAGTAGTGCAACAAAAAGTTACAACTAGTTCAACTCACTCTAACTCACCTAATTGAGTTAACTGATTACTCATGCATTAAATTAATGCACCAACTGCAATTCGAACTCCATAACAAATAGAATAACTTTGCATGCCTCACCAACCACCCTCAACTCGAAATACATGAGCTAACTGAGTTTATCACACTCAATTAACTATTACAAGTGATCATGAGATAAGTTTACATTTTATTGTCCAATTTAATTAAGGGAAAATTAAATTAGACACTGCACCAATTTAATTAATTAAATTGGCCTTCGCACTAATGTATCACTAGAACCTGTTGGTCCCACACTAGTGTGTTGCTGCAATTTATTGTTGGACTTCAACACTCCCTCTCAACAAGAAATGGATTATCTACCACCTCGATCCTGCCTCTATGGTATTCAAATTTTCTCCTGGTGAGCGCCTTCGTCAGAATATCTGCATCTTGATCTTCTGTGGGAATGTACTGAAGTAACATATGCGTCTCTGAACACAATCTCTGAGATGGTGGTACCAGATGCCTATGTGCTTGGACCTATTATGGAATACCAGATTAACCGAGAGTTTAATGCAACTATGGTTATCACAATTTATCACAGTCAGATCCATCTGAGAACCAAACAAACCAACCAGGATCTTTCTCATCCATATGGCCTCACATGTAGCTTGAGTTGCTGCCATGTACTCTGCCTCGTATGAAATGAGTGCCATATATTTCTGCTTCCTACTGTACCATGAAACTGCTGTCGATCCTATGCTGAAGATCCCTCCGGATGTGCTCTTTTTGTCTGATGGACTACCTGCCCAATCTGCATCCATGAAGCCTTGAAGATTCACTCCCTTTGTCCGTCTGTACCATAATCCATACTCTGTAGTGCCCCTGAGATATCTCAAGACATGCTTCCCCACCTTCCAAAAGAGCTTGGTCGGCTTAACCATAGCTTGAATCAGCTGGTCAACTACATAGAAAATGTCTGCTCTGGTGTTCACCAAGTACATTAGTGAACCCACTAGTTGCTTGTAGACAATAGCGTCCACTACTTGTCTTGAAGTAGCATCCTCTTTCCTCCAATTTCCTGGGTTTACAGCTCTCCATGTGAAACTTATCCAGTATCTCTTTGGCATACTTGCCTTGAGAAACAAAAAGTTCACCATCTTGCTGTCATATTTCCAAACCAAGGAAATAATGAAGGAGTCCATGTCCTTCATTTCAAACTCCCTTGCAAGACCTTCCTTACATGAAGTTATCAGCTACTCATCACCTGTCAAAATCAGATTATCAACATAAAGTATGATAATCAAGAGCTTACCATCAACCATAATCTGGTACAGGTTTGCATCCACTTCACTTTTGATGAAGCCCAATCCAGTGAAATAACTGTCAATACGAGTGTACCAAGCACGAGGTGCTTGCTTCAGCCCATACAGTGCTCTTTTGAGTCGGCACACATGCGATTCACTGTCAAAGATCTCGAAACCTTCTGGTTGCTTTATGTACACTTCCTCAAAAACTCCATTGAGAAACATAGTTTTCACATCCATCCAATGAATGCATCACCCCATCTACGCTGAGAGTGAAAGGATAGATCTAATGGAAGAGTACCTTATGACTGGTGCAAAAGTATCTTCATAGTCGATCCCCTCAACTTGTGAGAATCCCTGGGCCAAAAATCTGGCCATGTACTTCTCCACACTCCCATCCGCTGCTTGCTTCACCTTATAGATCCATCTAGATCCAACCATTGATTTCCGACCGGTCTTGGGACAACCTCTCATGCACTGTTCTTGACGATGGAGTCATACTCCTCTACAATAACGTCAACCCAAATTGGTCGCTGCACTGCTTCCTCAAAGGAAGATGGTTTTGTCACAATACACTTGCTCATAAGAGCCATGTATCCAGTAAACTTGCCTAGAGACTGCCTCTGTTTGCACAGTAAAGTAGGGTCTCCTACATTCTCTGCCGCATCAAGTCTCAATCTATCAGCTTCCGTGGTGTGCCTTCTACCATTTCTCGTGGATGGCTCTGCATGAGTGTTTTCTGCCACTCCATGATCCTCCGCATGTGGCTGATCCACATCTTGAGGTTCATGCTTTGGAACCAAGAGTTCCTCCTCTGCATGCAAATCCAACTCTCTCTCAAGGGAAATTTGCATGGATTTCTCCTCATCAAATTTTATATCCCTCCGCACAACAGTGATTTTGCTGTTTGGAAAATACAACTGATAGTTGTGGGGAGCTTCAATGTACCCCACAAATATCCCAATCTTAGCTGTTGGTTCGAGCTTCTTCTTGACGTCTTTGGTCACATGCACATAAACATATGAGTCAAAAATCTTAAAATGTGAAACATCAGGTTTCTTACCAGCAAAAGCCTCTTCTGGTGTACTCATGCCAAGTATCTGATGAGGACAACGGTTTTGCACAAATACCATTGTGTTGCATGCCTCTGCCCATAGATGCAACTGTAGGCCCTCATCATGCAACATCGCTCGTGCTGCACCCACAATTGTTCTGTTCTTTCTTTCTGCGACCGCATTCTGCTGTGGGTTATGAGGTGTGATCAACTCTCTCCGAATTCCTTCTTTGTTGTAGAAGTTCTAGAATTCATTGGAGATGTACTCACCACCATTGTCGCTCCTAAGATCCTTCACATGCTTCCCCGTGTCTTTCTCCACTAGTGCTTTGAACTCAATAAATTTTGAGAACGTCTGATCTTTATTCTGCATGAAGTAGATCCAACACTTTCTAGAAAAGTCATCAACAAATATCACATAGTACTTATGCTTTGCTGTCGAAGCAATAGAGAATGGTCCACACACGTTTGAGTGAACTCTCTCAAGGATCTCCGAGGCTCGATTCTCCTTCTCATGAAAAGTGCCCTTCGCATACTTCCCCATAGTACATCCCTTGCATGTGTCTGAATGTGCAAGAGTACCCTTGGGAAGACCCGTAGAAATCTGATGCATGACCTTCAAGGCTCCGTGGTGTAGATGGCCCAATCTCTTGTGCCATAACTCACCCTCATCCCGGCTCACTACTTTGTCCGCCTTACACATCAATGCTGCACAACCATCTACATCAAGTTTATAGAAATTATTCACACCAATCCAAATCTTCTTGGCTTGTCCGGTTTTTTTGTGTCGTAGGAAAGATTTTCCTTTACTTAAAACATCATAGCCTCTATCCTCCAACATTGCAACTAAAACCAAATTTTTCTTCAAGCCTGGTACATGCATTACATCTTTTAATTGAAAGGGTTTACTTGAATGTCTCTAGAAGGTAACTGTACCAATCCTGGTAGCATTGTACTGCCCATCATCACCCATTTCGATATCCATCTGGAGGTCCTTCTCCTCCAAGCTACTGAAAAGTTCTTTGTCTCCCGTCATGTGAAAGGATGCACCACTATCCAGGTACCACACCGATCCCATTACACTTGACACCATGCATGCAATGAGCGAGAAGTCAAGCTCAAATTGCGAGGCCAAAGCCTCATCAGCTGCAGATCCTGAAGTCTTCTTGTTCTTCTTCTTTTGTGGACAATTAGTGGCATAATGTCCATGCTCGTGACAGTGAAAACACTTCAATCTGGGCATGTCGCGCTTCTTTCCATCTTTGCCAGAATCGAATTTGGAATGGAATTTCTTTCCTTTCCCCTTTTTCGTCTTGGCAGCCAAAGCACAATCCTTTTCATCATCATGCTTAGATGAAGAACCATCCATGGTATTCTTCTTGAATTCTTCTTGCACCAAATCCGACCAAAGTTGTTCCCAATCTGACAAATTTTCCCTTCCATTGACAAAGTCTTGATAACTATGCCAACTCCTAGGAAGTCCTAGAAGAGCTAGGATCATCAAGTCATCATTCGCAACAGTAATGCCGACGCTCCCAAGCTCATCCCGACATTGGACAAACTTTGTTAAATATTGCGGCATAGTGTCGCCTTTCTCCATTTTGATTTTCCTGAGCTTGTCCTTCAGTGCCAATTTTATATGATCACTGCTGATCTGAAATAGATCTGTTAAATATTTCCACATTTCATATGGTGTCACTTTTCCATGGATACTTGAGACAATGTGGTCTTGTACTCCCTCCAATAAGATCCTCCTCGCCTTTGCATCATTCTTTTGCCAAGCATCAAGATTTGCAACATCTGCTACAACGAGTTTGGGAATATCATTATCAATGAATTCTTTCAGCCCATTTTCCTCTCGTACTTCCTCCATCCTGTCTTTCCACGCAATATAGTTAGAGCTACCCTTGAGTGCATACTCCAATCTCAAGCCATTGAAAGCCATTTCGATCCTGAATCGCTTGTCGCACCAATAATACTTTTGCAAATTCGAATTTTATTTAGTCACAAACTCAACTTCTCCTCCACTATAGTGATTTCTTGAGCTCTGATACCATGTAGAAATTATACAAACATATGTATATCAATGGATTTAATCCAATCTAACAATGTACTAAAGCTAAATACTGAATCCTTCTACAAATCAATTGCAGAAATTAAACACAATCGCCAATCAAATTAAGCAAAGAAAGAATCAAATCAAACCACAACACAAATAATTTCCCAGGGAAAGCTTGCTGTTCAAAACCCCTCTATCTTCTATTTTATATTCACCATGGAATCATGAAACAATTACAATGCACTCTTCTCAAAGAGTCTCTTGCACTCTCACAACTGTCTCACACTGTCCTAGACAAAACTGGTGAACACTTAGCCAATTCTCAGACTCTAAATAGCCTGTCGTGCTTGTGCAATTCCTGATGAATGCAATCCCTATTCTTTAGGAATTTTGGTCTTCCAAAACTGCCCAAGGATCATGGGCAATCGAATGGATGTCTGGTTGCATGCGAGTAACCTACTAATCATACAACTGATAGTTAATATCCCTTTAACCTTTCTCACAATTGGATCTCCACTGGAACTAACATGCATGAAGATATTAATTTTAAATCATCAGTTGCATGGTAGATCACTGATTGTGAACTAAATAATATTTAATTCACTTGATCTCTCACTAGTGCAACAAACAGTTACAACTAGTTCAACTGACTCTAACTCACCTAACTGAGTTAAATAATTACTCATGCATTAAACTATTGCACCTGCAATTCAAACTCCATAACTAATAGAATTACTTTTCATGCCTCACCAACCACCCTCAACTTGAAATACATGAGCTAACTGAGTTTATCACACTTAGTTAACTATTACAAGTGATCATGAGATAAGATTACATTTTATTGTTCAATTTAATTAAGGGAAAATTAAATTAGACACTGCACCAATTTAATTAATTAAATTGGCCTTCACACTAATGTATTGCTAGGACATGTTGGTCCCACACTAGTGTGTGTGCTGCAATTTCTTGTTGGACTTCAACATATTCATCCTATACCCATAAAATATTCTTGGTGAATAAAAAATGGTGGGAAGTCTAAAATACCTCATTCATTACACCCATTAATCAAATTCATTGGTTTATGACAATAGTGTATCTCCCTTAAAAAATAATCAACATAATCATTTGAACGACTTAATTCCTCCGTGTAAGGTCACAAAAAAAATTATAGTGTATGTTATGATTTTAGGGATAGGTACGCAAACAATCCACATAGTGTTTTTTCATTTGAAAGGTATTTGTTTTCCAAGGGAGCTCAAAATTATTTTATCTAAAGTGTGCAAACACTAAGAGAAGGGGATACCTTGTGGGGTCATATGTTAAGATTAAGCCATTTTCTAGTCCCATTGAGCCACCCAACTCTTTTTTGACTTTGACCCTTGACTACTAGAGTCTAAGAGTCCTTTATCTGCACTTGTAAAATGTAACTTAGTGGACAAAATTTGGGATTTCTTCTTGGGTGGAATTTGTGGGCTACATTTTCACTTGAGACTAATAACATTCGTTGTTAGGAAATGGTTCTAGTTCCCTTTGCTATATATAAATCTGTCATACTTTTAATTTCCATATTTTGTGGATTTTTGCCCCATCCATAGAGAGCTTTTGTAAAGTCCAATTAAAATTCAGTGGAAGGTCATTAGAGTCATAACACACATGTTTTTGATTTTTCAAAAATGTTGTATGAAGAAGTATATGTTGAGGTTAGGTTGTTTTAGCTAGTCCCATTGAGCCAATGTACTATTTTTTGACTATGATCCATGACTACTAGAGGCTAATATTCCTTTATATGCACTTGTAAGAGGTAACTCAATGGCCAAAATTGAGGACTTCTACTTAGGTGGCATTTATAGGTTGAATTTGCACTTGAGACAAATCACATTGGTTGTTAGGAAATGACTCCATTTCCCTACACTATAACTAACTCTTTCATATTTTCACTTGCGATCTTTTGTGGATTTACATCCCATTTGTAGAGATATTTTGGAAGGTCCAATTACAATTGAGTAGAGGCTCGATTAGTCATATCACACATGCTTTTATTTTTTCAAAACTATAATTTACTTGCAAGCATTCCAATTCAAAATGTTGGTTTTTCCATCAATTGAAGCACACAAGAAGGACCTTAAGATTCTTCTCCAACCAAAGTTTGTTTTTCATCATGAACCCATAAATGTTGAATAAAAAAGGGTGGGAAGTCTAAAATACCTCATCACCATACCATTCATCAAATTCGCTTGTTTATGATTGTAGTGTAGCTCCATTAAAAAAAACAACATAATCATATAACTAACTTAATTCTTCCATTTGAGGTCACAAAAAATTTTATAGTCTATGTTATGATTGTGGGGATATGTATCCAAATAACCCCACGTAGGGATTTTTCATTTGAAAGATACTTGTTTTCCAAGGGAACTTAAAATCCTTTTATCTCAAGTGTGTCAAAAACAAGACAAGGGGATACCTTGTGGGTTATATGTTGAGGTTAAGTTGGTTTTTTTATTTTTCTAGTTCCATTGAGCCACCCGATTCTTTTTTGAATATTACCCTAAACTACTAGAGGCTAACAATCCTTTATCTACACTTTTAAAATTGTAACTTAGTGGCGAAAATTTAGGATTTTTAATTATGTGGAATTTTATGGGTTTCATTTTCTCTCGAGATAGATAACATTGGCTATTAGAAAATGGTTCTAGTTCCCTTTACTATAACTGAATATTTCATACCTTCACTTTCCATCTTTTGTGGATTTATGCCCCATCCATAGAGAGCTTTTGGAAGGTCCAATTATCTTTGAATGGAAGGTCATTCAACTCATATCACACATGATTTTATTTTTTCAAAACCATCGTTTGAAAAAATATATCGTTAGTCATATCATTGGCGGTATTATTGCTATTACTATTTCTCCATCAAGGAAAAGCGTGACCCCCCTCATACACACCTTTGGGTGTGACATTTTTAGGTTAGATTTTACTAGGGTCATCCTTATTAAGCTCATCACCTATTGGATCTCCTTCTTGGAAATATACCATATTGAGTTTATATGTACATCGATCATCCCCAATGGAAAGTGTTCCACACACCCTCACCCCCTTAAATCCACCACCATTCACTATTTATTAATAGTCTAAATATTTTCAATATGAAAAATCTCACCAATGACCCTATCTTACACAATTCAACTTGCCTACCTATGTTGACTTATCTACCCTCTAATATTTCAAAGTTAAAGGGATGAAGTAAATATCCTAACATGCATGCAACGACCATTAATCCATGGTGTTTATCTAATATCATGACATATACGACTTAGGTTATCT
Source organism: Pinus albicaulis (assembly GCA_034641835.2). Classification (NCBI taxonomy): domain Eukaryota; kingdom Viridiplantae; phylum Streptophyta; class Pinopsida; order Pinales; family Pinaceae; genus Pinus; species Pinus albicaulis. Next base: position 971,214,766 of record CM076569.1, read on the forward strand.
TGAAGAACCCTCGTTGAACCATTGACTAAATGGTATATTAACAACATATTAGGGTCACATACAAACTTTGCATCATTAACTAATAAATTATTGACCTTGTTATAGTTACTGATATGTCGTGAAAGGAGATTAGAGATTCTCACAAATTTTCAACAAACCACATTAACCTTATCATGGATCACATCCATGAATGCATTGATTACATAGCTTGTGTAAGATAAAAATGAAAGACAAATTCCTATTGGATTTGTTTTTGAAATCCCTCTTATTATTTATTGCCAAATATATGGCTACTATCATTAATTAGACAAAAGAAAAGGCCATTATCAGAACATAACGTATTTACCTAATTTATACCTATTCAGGGTATTTATACATGCTCATTCCTTCTGCTCCTCATGCTCACCCTTTTGAATGAGATAACCTTGATGAATTTCATGCAGTGGATGGAGTAAATGGCTAATTGGGTGCAACATACCTCGACCACTGACAGCTCACCCTACCTCTTTTGAGGCCCAATTTACATGCTAGATAAACCCTAGCAACCTATGCTCTGAAAATTTTCCCTTTTCTGGGAATTACCAGCAAACTGCAATGCATAACTAAATGCACCCTTATATGCACAATGCAGGAACATGCACAATCTAACATAATTTATCTAATTAATATGTAAATACATTTCACAAGCATAAGGATATATAAAAATTGCAGCGATAAATACAACACAACACATGAGACAATTTCTTATCTTTTAAATTATGTAATTGGATCCATACTTTTGACATTCCACCCAACCATAGACCATATTGCTATTTTATTTCAACAGTAAGTCACCTTGAGTCGGGGCTTTGAATCCATGGGGCATCAACATCATATCACACAAAAACTTAGTACATACTCAGTGCCAACAACTACCAACCAAGGTGCCAATCACGACAAACTCCAACTAACAATCCTCTGGCTTCTAGGAGTTCCATTTTAGTCATAGGATATCTAGGTACCCTTCTAGGTGTTGAAAATGTAACTAATTTTTGTCTTCATAATTGTTGTTGTACTCATTTCAGTATGTATCCTATGTGACAAACAAAAGAATAAAATAAAATATTATTATTATTAAAGCATGAGTTTCATGCTCTTTATTGATGGTCTTCTAGGTAAAAGAATGTTCTTAGTGCTTCTAGGGTTTGTTAGATCTTAGGATTTATTGTCACGATTAAAAGGAGTCAACATCATGTTTATAAGACACTTCCGGGAAAAATGTAATTGTAAAAATAATTATTTTTGAGTCTAGAAAGTCCTGGAAACTCCAAAAGTACAAGTTTGCCTAAAGGAGGGAATTCGACCCCTTGAGAAGGCACTCACTTCACAAGTTGGATCAATCAAGAAAGAGTTCAATCTATAGTTGGGAATCAATAAGAAGAGTGAAGGTCTAGGAGAAGAAACAAGGACGAAAAATCCTTGTTTTGGGCTCTATCTCTCTCACACGTGCAGATTTCTAGGGTTTTTGGTGCTACAAAAGGAGGCCAAAGTTGCAGGTCCGAGTTGCAGTAAGAAGAAGTGCAGAATATTATAGCTAGAAGGAAGAAAGACCTAATTTGACCTTGGGATAGCTATCTTGCTCTAAGTAGGTCTCATTGAGGAGGCAGGATTAAGGTTTTTGTGGAAGCTGCAAGGCCAAAATTGCTGGGTTGAAGTTGCAGGACGAGTTGCAGTATTGAAGCTAGTAGGTAGAGTTGTAGAGTTGAAGCTGGTGGTTGCAGGATGATGGAAATAATTGTTGGAGGGTTGACTTGGTGCTAGGAGAAGGACTCAGGATAGGGTTTGGATATTTTTATCTCAATTGAAGCACATTCTAATAAGAAGAGTTTCTAGGTTTTCCCCTTGGAGGGGTTTTGCCCCAGCTTGGAGCCTAATTTATGTGTTCTCTATTATTGTTGTTTTGTTTTGATTAAAATATCTAACTTAAGAACACATGAAGATTAACTAAGTTCATAAGAAAATATTAAGGTTAAGGAGAATAAGATTTAATAAGTTTCCATTTTGCATTTTCCAACATGGTATCAGAGATAAGGTGAACAAGGAAGGCCGTTGGAAAGACACTAGAAGAGGTTGATTGTTGAGGGTAAGGAAAAATGAAACTCTCAAGGAAAGCTCGAAGAACAAGATTTCAAGAAATATTTTCTCTTGAAGGATATGGTTAAATACTCATTGATAGAAGACCTATTAATCTAGAAGAATGGTTTCTACATCGAAAAGTATCAAGACTACACGAAAGGAAAATTACAAGAAGGCTGTTGATCTCACTTGAAGGAGGATATAATTGGAAGGCATATTTGAAGAAAGCATCAACGATCTTGGAATATTCTATTAGAGGAATCCCATGAAATATCTTTCAAAGACATTATTAAAGAATCTTCAAGGATCTTGAAGGCATCAAGAAGGTTGAAGGAATCATTAGGAATAATCTTGGTCATCAAGTAAGTATCATATTATTACATAATGTTTGAATCTACAAGTCATATAGGTTCTTTTTGCAAGGAGAGAAATAAGCTCATTGGAGCATCAAATTATCTAGCATGGAAGAAAAGGGTTGACTTGATACTCACAGAACAAGAAGCAATGGAATATGTTACTAGGGAATTTACTGAACCTAGCAAATACAAGACACAAGAACTAGAAAAATACAAGAAAGGGGAAGTAAGGTGTTACACCAATTTTTGGTCATCTAACCTGTTACTATTAGATGGACTAAAGTACACCATGTGAGACCAATTTTACCATAGTAAAATTGCTTTCACTATGAAAAATAACTTAATAACCCATAATTTATTAAGTTGTTTCTGTTCTAAACATGAAACTCCATGAGGAATAATTGAATAAATCCTTATTTGTTTGATTTTTCTCAAGGGATAATTAATTAAACCATTGTTTAATTAATATTCTTGGTCATATTTAACCCAAAACAGTGAAATTAATTAGATAAATCATTATTTATCTTATTATTTTCTAGGAATAATTATTTAAAGCATTATTTAATAATATTCCTGGTTAAATTTGACTAAATCATTTCTAAATAATTGAATAAATCATTTATTTATTTAACTATTACTTAACCACATTATTAAAATAATAGATAAATAATTTATTTATTTATTATTTCTAAATAAAGGGATTTGACCAAATTCAAATTCTTTTTTCCTCCAACAAAAATAATAAAATATTCCATAAAAGTTGGATCTAGATTTGGTTAATAATATTTTAATTATGCACCAATATCTAGACTAACTCAATATTTTGTTATAAATAGAAGGGTTTTCCAATCATTCATTACCTTTTGTTGCTTAGATATCACTCTTGATTTATACTTTTGGTCTGACTTTGATCCTCCCATCATTGTCATACTTTTCTACTTTTTTCTTTTGAGCTCCCTTTGAGTTCCATTTTGTCTGGGTTTTCTGCACCATCAAGAGAGAGAGATCTTAGATCTAAAGCGTTGAGGACATACAAGAACCCATCCCATTGATGGGGATTGGTAACGTCTTTTCTATGTTCCCATCCCAGGTGTCATAATAAAAAAAATTCTTTAAAAAATTCTTGTCTTGTTCATTGGATGCATGGAGAAACTCTTGCTTATTATTTGTTGTTTAATGTCTTTAACTGTATAGATTTGGATTTCTGTAGCATTTATTCTGATCACTAACTGTAGATGTAAGGAAATTGACAACCATATTTGATGTTAGGGTTGTTTGTTATGCACAAATAAAGTGTGTTTTTTTCTTATGCTTGCTATTAGAATTCACACTAACAACTGACGACTCCACAAGGGTTTATAATTACGACTGCTGTCATTTTTCAGATCCTTGCATGACCAGCTGCTTCAACCCCTAGAGTTTTTCTTCAACTTCTTATTTTTCATTTATTGATGTTTCTTTTAACCTTTGAAACCCTAAAACAATAAAAATTCTAACTTCCGTGTGTTTCTAGGCACTTTGCGTAGGTAACAGATATCAGCTGCAGTAGGGACGACACTTTTTTTTTTTCTTCCTGAAAACTGCTCCCGAGATAGCTGGAAGTGAAGGTCACACTTTCTGGGCTAAAATCTGTGACCTCAGCTCCTAGGTAACGGATAACAGCCTAAAAACTGCGACCTCAGCGGAAAACAAGTCAGAAACTGCGACCTGTACTTTTTGCGGGATTTTATTTATTTATTTATTTTTATTTTATGTTATTTTATTTTATTATTTATTTATTTGTAGGGCACATATTAGGGTTGTCTGACCTCCCTCTCGACCCTTCTTGGACCTGTAATTTCTTAGTTTTACTCGTCGAATTAGGAACCAAGCCCCGTAGGGCTTTAGTACGCTTCCACCTTTCTAGGAGGAGTTTAGCTGAAGGAGGTCTTCTGAGATTTCTGTGTTTTTCAGCCATTTTTCATATCTTAACCTCCACTTTCAGATCCATTTCAGATTAGTTATTTACCCATCCAAAAGACCTATTTTCAGTTTTTCCTAGTCTTCCTTTATGGTCCACCCTGTTTCCCTTCAGGTTGTAACCTTTCGCCACCTTTTTTGTAACATTTTTCCCTCTGATTTTTGCTGTTTTCTACCCCTATTTCTAGCAGAATTGACCTTTAGATCCCTGTCCCTCTCGACTTTAGATCCATTGGCCATTTTGTATGTTTTGACTATATTTTTCCGACCCATAGACTAGTTGTTGGGAAGCCCTCCTCCTTGGGTTAATTGATGCATCTTCAGCTGTTTATTTTATTGTCACATTCAGTTTCCTTTACTTTCATTTTCAACTTTATTTACAATTATACAACATATTTTTTCTTTTTTTCTCTACACATGTTTGGGCTTAATTAAAATTAACACACTTGTCACATACACGCACACCCTAAGCGAAGAGTGCCTGGTTTACACTGCCAGGCCAAGACTTAAACATTGTAATCAATTGATCCTACACCTCCCTGCCCTTGTTTACCTCTCTTCCTTATTGTGTTCTGTGTCTCTTTCCCATCATTGCGCCCCCAAGCCATTTATCCCGGAGACTCCAAGGCCTTCATCCTCAGTTTTCGTTAGGAAGACTTACCCCACCGTGAAGGGTTCAAGTTCGTCCTCCACCGATCCCCCATTTTGAATCTGATTCTGGTTCATCGGGTTCCCCTTCTGGTTCTATCCATGACTCTCCTCCACCTTTCACCTTCATCATGTCTGGTTCAAGAACTAATGCTGGTGGCAGCCCTGACCCTAATGCTGGAAATGCTACTAGTGGTGCCACAAAAAGAACTATTCTGGCTGCTCCCTTGCTTCCTTATATGGTAGGCCCAAGCCTTCCCGATTTTAGCCAGTTGATTAATGACCCCATACACCATGATCCTGGTTGGCCTGCTATGCCAACTAATCTCCCTTTAGACATTCCCAAGTTTGAAGGAAATTTTGGAGAGGATCCTACCAACCATGTTCATTCTTTCCACATGTGGTGTTCATCTAACTCCATCACCAATGAATCTGTCTATCTTCGGTTATTCCAACGTACGCTTACTGGAGAAGCTTCCAAGTGGTATGTCGACCAAGCCTCCTCCTCTCATACTACTTTTGTGGTGCCAAGAATTTTCTGTCTTACTTTCAGCTCCCCCTTCACTATGACACCAGTATCGAACTCTTGACCTCTTTCTGTCAAACTTCTGCTACCTGCCTATATGATCATATTCAAGAATGACGTAGAAGGAAGAGCCTATGTTGAGCCCCCGCTTTTGAAGACCATGTCTACATGGATTGGTTTCTCAGATCCCTTTTTCCCACTATTGGAAAAGATGTCGCATCTCACTTCCCTCAAACCGAGGAAGCTGCCCTCCAGATTGCATTGAAATATAACCTGATCTATGCACAATCTGGTTAGTTTATAACGTCTTACCTGATCTCCCTAGACCCGGTGGTGCCAACGCACCGGGGGCATCCCATACTGCTGACAATATCATTGGATCCCTTTCATATCCGTACGCTCATCCTCCCATGGGTTATGTTTTCCCTCAGGGAGGCGCCAACTCCTCCAACACTTTTCCCTCTCCCGACAGCATGTATCTAGGATACAACATGCCTCCTCCATTTTCCCAACCTATTTACCCCAATGTTTCCCAACCTCATTATTATCTGTATCCACAGCCTGGTGCTCTAGTTCCTCCAACACTAGCACCTCAACCTCCCTTGCCTTCTCAAGCTCCGCAACAGCAACCATCCCCCTCTCAAGGGCATGTGTATGCACAACAGAGTGTGAATAATCCTCCTATTGCCAAAAAGAAGAGGAAAGGCAACCAAAACCAATCTGCCCCAGGTAATCCAAGAAACAATCCCCAAGGGAATACATCTAACACTGCAACCCAACAAAAAAGAGCTCAGCCCAAGTAGGACAGGCCTATTCGCAGGAATAAACCTTGTTCTTGTTGCAGTGTCTATGATCACTATACCCATGATTGTCCCCTTTTACCTCAGATGCGTGAGATGTGGGAAGCTCAAGCAACATCCTGAGGATAGCCAGCCTCCCCTTCAGTTCCTCCTAATGCTACCCCTACCCAACCGGCTGTGTTTACCAATCCTTTCCCCCAGCAAGGATATGTGGTTGCCTAAGCCCCTAAAAGCTAGGTGACCACTCAACCTCCTCCATCTGGTACCTATGACTACGAGATCCTCATGATGAACTCTGACCAACCCAATACCACTGACCTCAACCTTCAGACTCTGTCCCGTCAGTACAACAAGCCCCCGCTACGTCTGCCATCGAGCCCCCATCTTCAAGTCCCACAAAGCCTCTTTTGACACCTAATGGTTCTTTAATGATCCCTCAGCCTAAGGCAGAGGTCCATACCAATATCCCTAAGGGACCATTACGCTGAAATGCTGCTTTCGGCAAAGCCGCCCACTCCTACATCATAGTAGATGACTTGGTGCAATCCCCTGCCGCCATGTCAACGCTGGAATTCCTCCAGTTGTGCCCTTCACAATGAAAAACTCTACTAAATACTATGGGAGCCGTGAATCCTTTAGATGACCGTTTGATTGTATTAGAAATTGACAAGTCAGAGCATCCCCCCTTTCTTGCATCCATCGCCTTCCAAATCCATGTCAAGATCCAGAAAGCCAACGTCTCTTGTTATATCATTGACAAGGGGGAAACCACTTGTGTGATGTCAGCTTATGCTTAGAAGCAGCTCAGATCACCCGAGTTAGCCCCTTCCACTATCACCCTCTATGCGTGGGACAACCACTCTTCTCAGCCCCTTAGCATGTTCCGCAATTGTCCTATTACTCTTGCGGGCAAGACTGTTTGTGTTGACGTTGAAGTCATTGATGCGATGCCTGCTATCCCATCTACGATTCACTGTAAGATGTGATTTCCTCACAACAGAAAGATTGCCACCATCGATCAGTTGAAATATTACGGATCGAAGTCTCAGACCTCTCCGGAGTCCATTATCTCTTCGGTGGCCAATAAACAAATAGTCTAACCTCTGACCAGTGTCTCACCTGGAGTCTATAAATATTCCTCTTTGCTTGGTTCATTCCTTGGTCTCCCCCCTCTCATCTCTAACCCTATCTCGTCCAATGTTTGCACGATGCAATCATCTCGGTATGACCTCAAACAGACTAGTTCGACTAGCCAACAGTCCTGCCCTCCGCAACTTGCACCTAGTACTTCAAATCAGCCTTTAGGACCCCCTCCTCAAGGCCCTTCATCTATATCTAGTGTCGAGATCCTATCTATCCTCCTGGAATGGTTCCCCCTGACCTTAACCATCTCAGAGATGTCCCGCCTGGCCATTACCCCTTCGATTAAATACCATTTCTTGCTGCCCCTACTAGAGTATTTTCGGTACCTATTATGGCTACCTTGTCTCTTCCCAACATGACCTTGGGGATCCCAATCTGGTACATTGATCCCCCAGCCAATACCTTGCCTGGTCAGCCCAAACCTTACACTTCTTTGACCTCGATCCAACCGGTCGCCATGACCCCTCCCCTTGCTTCTATGCCTCAGCCACCTCAACAAGAAGCTACTCCTATTGCAAAAGCCTCAGGTGAAGGGGGAAAAGCCTGCAAAAAGGAACCTAAAGACAAGGCTGCCTAAACAGCCCCTGCTCCTCCTCAACCTCCAAAGCGTACCCCCCCCGTGTGCTTTGTGTGTTGTTGTCGGTCATGCCACCCATAATTGTCCTGAATTTCCTGTATCAAGCCCATGGTCAATGTCACGTTTCCTGAGTCTAAGGTCCCTGAAGCCCCTGTACCGACTGTAGCCAAGAAACCCAAGACTATGCATAGAAAGCACCCTTGTGCTTTGTCTGATCTCCATGGCCACTATACCCACCTCTGTCCCCACCTTGCAGACTACCGCACCTCTTTGGACGTAGTTCGCCAGTACGAGGCTGACCACCTTGAGTTCGCCTCTCCTTTAATTGTGTGTTATGATTCGAGAAAGCCAGAGGAAACATCCACTCCCATTGACATTCCCCCTCCCGATGTTGAGATGACAGAGTATTCGGTCACTATCCTCTACCTATCATCATCTATGAGATCCACGGTGGAAGACCCCTCTAGGGTTTCCCCTTCTGTTTCGCCTGACCTCCCTTCTGCGATCACCCTGGGCTCAACATCGGTGGATCCTCCATCTACTTGTTTTTCGGTCACCCTCTGCGACGATGCACATGTGAACCTTTCTTATCATGTTGATGAGTTAGGTATCTTTTCCGCGTCATGTGGTTATCCTCCTACAAGTCACCCCATCCTCTACTGTGATGACAACATCATGGAAGCCTTTTCCACCCCTGACTTCATCTATCTAGCCCATAAGAAAAATGGCACCATCCGTGTTTGTGGTGACTTTCGTGACCTGAGCACAAAATGCCCCCAAGTCAGTTCCCCCACAACATCTTCTTTTTAGTGTGCAAGGGGTAGAAATCCTACCCATAGCATTCCCTCTAGCAGTGCTTGTTTCATTTCTGATTTGCGTTTAGGTTGCCAACATTGTTCATCATCCTCTCATTTTTTGTCTTGTGGCACCTTTCAGATGGACCCCCCCGTCCACGCCATATATCGGTTATGCTGATGGTGCAAGTCGTTACTCTCGGAATCTAGCCTCGGCAGTCTGGGCCATTTTCACCCCTTGCATTCACTTGTCTTCTCTAACGGCGTATGCATTGGTACTGCCACCAATAACCAGGCCGAATATAATGCAGTGATAGTTTTATTAGCCGATGCCCTTTACTGTCGCATCCTTCACCTTCATATTCGTTTAGATTCTCTGTTGATTGTCATGCAATTGAATGGTGTTTATCGTGTGCATAATCCCGTCATTTTTAGAATATATTTACGAGTGAAGCTCTTAATGTGTGAATTTTAAATCCTTAGATTCAATCATGTACCTAGAACAAAAAATCACTATGTAGATAACATTGCAAACAATATTCTAGATTGGCATTTATCACATGCATTTAACACAAGACAATAACAATAAACCATAAAATGATGCATATCCATTATATATGTCTTTCAAAATGTTTTAGAGTCCATCAAATCTGATACATATGACATGCCCATAACATGTTACAAAAAATCAAAACTGGGGGTACCTCATGCCCCTACATCTAATCACTATTTGGAGGATCCCAGGCCAATGTCTCAGCTCTGGCAGCCCATAGATCACGCATCCCTTGTCCGACCGTGGCCATGCGTCGCATGACTCCTCGCCACTCTGAGGGTAGACTAATACATGGCTCTATGTATTGGTCATCAAGGTATTTCCAACTGTGCACTGAAACACCAGTCAAAAGCCTATCACATCTACGACAAATTTTCTCTAGGAGGGCCACTGCATCCTCATTTTGCGATCCCCTCAATCCAGTGGGTGCTGCAGCCCTTGATACTAGAGGTCATACCATATACCCAGCCGGTTTCACCGATGCTATATTTGCATAATAAAAGTGAATGAATTAGTACCATATACAATATTCTGAAACTTTGAAATGCACATAAAATATAAGCACCTTGTCACTTACCATCAACCCCCCATGCCCAACCTGGAAGAAGTGGCAAGTCTAGGTCCCCATGATAGTTCATCCCACTATAGGGATAGTCTTCTATGTACAATGGCATCTGATCCCAATGCGCAAAAATCTCAGGTCGGAACACCCATCCGACAACCCCACCTCCCCCTCTACACAATAGCTGCCCCAACGACGCATCCTGGGCTCTCGTGGGATCCAATCCTGGATCTGTATACGAGGCCGAAGAGTCGGGATCTTCTTAAAGAAGAGCGAGCAAAGCACTGTGCCATATACACAATCATGGTTCACCTGCCGCTTGCATAGCAACAACTGTCATTTCAACGACGACAACATCATCTGGGCCCACCCATAGTAGGTCCCACTCAATCATTCTCAACAAGCATCATCTGACCCCCAGTGATGTGGTGGAGCACCTAGTTTCCAGGATATGCAGCACCGCTGCAGCCACAAAACGAGTCTCTAGCCTCTCTATATCTCCGATCGGTATCCGTGTCCCTTTCTCATGAAGACTCGATCGACAGTGGCACTCTAAAAACTCCATAATGTTCCACCCTTTCGGTAACATTGGCTATGTGTTCCCCACCATCCCCAATGGTGAAAGACCGACCAAGAAATATATATCCTGGACAGTCAACTCGATATAATTCCCCTACACTCAAAAGATATCATGATACAGATCCCAATAGCTAACGATCTAGGCCAACAAGGGCTCTCCTGCTCTCATCAAAGGGTTCTCCACAAACTTCAGGACCCCGAACCTAGCCAATGCAGTGCAGACTACATGATCCTCTTGGATCTCAGACCGTAATGTATCGAGGTCTCTCTCTCTCCAGTTGATCCTTAACTCTGCCATATATGCACAAAACCATCATGTTTTTCAGTGTACAGAAAGGAAAGACTGCATCATAACCATAAATCCTAGCTCTCAGCCAAAAAACAACACTAAAACCCCTCTCTTTGACAGGTTTCACTTTTCAGGCCATTCCTGGGACAGGTCTCAGTTTTCTTCCCAAAACCTGCTACCCCGGTCGCAGAATATGCCCAAAAAAATGCGACTCGACCGTGAAGAAGAGCAGGGGTCTATTCCTAAGCTCTGGGTGCCTAAACTGAAATTTTAATCCACTGAATTGAAAGAGTATGGTTAGGCCTCTTACCTGCAACTGACAGATCTTGATTCCAACAGTTGGTTTGTCCGCTACGATCGCCGCAAGATTTAGGGCCTTCTCTCCTTTCTACATTCACCACAACTACACTTGCAAATGAATCAAATTGGAGGGAAAATGCCTTATTAAAAGAGAAACCCCAAATTTTTCTTTCTCCAGTTGCGACCAAACCATTTCTTGGTTTAAAAAACCGTCAACACCGTTGGAAATCTCTCACCGAGCTCTCAAATGGGTATCCTTTAATTTTTGGTGATTTGATACTTCACCTAGACACATTTTTTCCAAGAAGGGTCACTTCACCGCTTCTCAAAATCGAATTTCTTCACTTGAAACACTTGTACTTGGGGCACCACCTTGCCTTCATACTTGTCCACGCTCGTGTCAATTTTTTTCGCGAGTAATCATCTTGTACTCATTTTTTTATGGCCCCCATCGGGCCTGTTTTGTTTGGAAACATCATTGAGTCGCCCCTGTTTAGAGCATTCGAGTTGAGTCATCATCACATCCATGGAGTCTGTCCCGAGTCCCTTTGTCTCCCACCACAGTCCTCCATCCTTCATTACTTTTTCCCTCTCTCATGTCGCACATTTTGGCCTCCAGTCATGCTACCCCTATCCCCTCTAGAGTCAAGTCAGTAGCTACCAGGTCATCCATGCCCTTTATGCTCTAACAAGGGAAGTCGTCAGCCCGCTACTCATTACCCCCCATTCCACCATCATCCCTAGTGTTAGTATATCAGTCGTTTTACTTTTATCCCTCATGATTTAGTTAAGGATTCCTTATTTCCTCACCTATGGCGGACCTCCTTTCGTTGACATCAGCTTATTCATTCCATAAGACAAGTCTAGAGGGTGGTGTACCTTGGTTCCAAATTTCACTCTTGTTCGGTGCCTCAGATGAGGCAAAGGGACCCTTCATTTCCCTTTGAATTGATTGTTTCTCAATTCCAGCTCCTCATGGCATGATCGAGATCCATATACTTGATGGTTTAGTGATGCAGCAGATTATACCAGTGATTCTCGGGTGTGTGTGAGATGGTTCAGTGATGCAACAGATTATACCAGTGATTCTCAAGAGTGTGATGTTTTAGACCTCATGAGGGTGTGGCCCTTTAGGTAGCCCCCCACATATCTAGATGACCTCTCTATTACAACCTTGGATGCAGCTCCATAGATTTGATGGTTCCGGCCTCAACTGCTTGTAATTAATTTTTTAGTTTGCATGTATCATTTAGATTTTCAGAGCCCTTTCGCCTCTTTGGTTGTACTTATATCTCATGTACTAAGATATTATTGTATAAGTCCTGGCTGTTGTCCCAGGCACAATATGTATGTGGGATCCATTATCATGGTAATTTTTATTTGGCCCATGTTTATGCCAGCATGCACTATATAGTTCAGTCCAATGTTTTCTGGACGCATCATTATTATTTTTACTTTGTTATCTTGGCAGGCATAGGTATGCCCTCCTGTAGAACAGGTACTCACTCATAAAAGAGACTTGTCACAACTATAAGTCTTGCCTCCTCAGGGTCTTGTCCTCTCACGCTTAAGTCCGCCTCATATTTCTCTCTCTCTGACTCCCCTTCGGTGTCTAGTGATTGAGTTCTTACAACGTACTTCGGTCATACGATTAGATCCTAATGCTCGCACGTTGGGGGGAAATATGTTACACCAATTTTTGGTAATATAACCTGTTACTATTAGATGGACTAAATTATACCATGTAAGACCAATTTTACCATAGTAAAATTGCTTTCACTATGAAAAATAACTTAATAACCCATAATTTATTAAGTTGCTTCTAGTCTAAATAGGAAATCTCATGAGTAATAATTGAATAAATCCTTATTTGTTTGATTTTCCTCAAGTGATAATTAATTAAACCACTATTTAACTAATATTCCTGGTCATATTTAACCCAAAACAGGAAAATTAATTAGATAAATCATTATTTATCTTATTATTTTCTAGGAATAATTATTTAAAACATTATTTGATAATATTCTTGTTTAAATTTGACAAAATCATTTATAAATAATTGAATAAATCATTATTTATTTAATTATTACTTAACCACATTCTTAAAATAATAAATAAATCATTTATTTATTATTTTTAAATAAAGGGATTTGACCAAATTCAAATTCTTTTTCCCTCCAACAAAAATAATAAAATATTCCTTAAAAGTTGGATCTAGATTTGGTTAATAATATTTTAATTATGCACCAATATCTAGACTAACTCAATATTTTGTTATAAATAGAAGGGTTTTCCATTCATTCACTACCTTTTTTTGCCTAGAGATTACTCTTGATCCATACTTTTGGTCTGACTCTGATCCTCCCATGATTGTCATATTTTTCTACTTTTTTCTTGTGAGCTCCCTTTGAGTTCCATTTGTTTGGGTTTTCTACACCATCAAGAGAGAGAGAGATCTTAGATCTGAAGTGCTGAGGACATATAAGAACCCATCCCATTGAGGGGGAATGGTAACATCTTTTCTATGTTCCCTTCCCAGGTGTTATAATACACAAAAATTCTTTAAAAAATTATTGTCTTGTTCATTGGATGCATGGAGAAAATATTTCTTATTATTTGCTGTTTAATGTCTTTAAATGCATAGATCTGGATTTCTGTAGCATTTATTCTGATCACTAACTGCAGATCTAAGGAAATTGACAGCCATATTTGATGTTAGGGCTGTTTGTTATGCACAAATAAAGTGATATTTTTTCATACGCTTGCGATTATAATTCACACTAACATAAGGGATCAAAGGATCATAGTTGAATCCATTGAATATTGTCTTGTTCCATTTGTCGCAAACTTGAAAACTTCAAAGGATGTGTATGGCAAGCCAGTGAAATTGTACTCTGTAAGTACATCAGGGCAAAATATGTCATTGCGGAATAATCTATATAGAATGAAGAAATCAAAGGATGAAGATATGACATCCTTTCTCTTGAAATTATCTCAACTAAGAGACCATCTGCAAGGACTTGGGGATTTTTTTTTGATTTAGAAGTGACCCTTTGTGTACTAAATGCATTTCCATCGAAATGGATTAGCTTTGAAACAAGTATATACTCCAAGAAATATTCAACTTCGTTTGATGAGTTGTAGGCTCAATGCATATTGGAAGAATAAAGAATTAAGGTAAAATATGACATTAGATTAGATGAGAAGTCTCAAGCATTTCTAGCCTGAGTCAAGAAGTTTAAGAAAGGAAAGTTTGCAAAAGTCCAAGAAGAAAGACATGTCCAAGGTTCAATGCTTTAAATGCAATGAGTTTGGACAATTTAAGAGGGACTGTCCAAGTAAAAAAAAAACAAGAGAAAGGAAATAAGTGAAGCTCATGTAGCCAAGGTAGTGGGAGAACTCTAGAAGAAGTCAAAGAAGGAAGAAGTGAAGGATATTTACTATTAAGTAAAACATTCTGTTTGGCAGGTTCTTTATAGAATGTTCTTTCCTTTAGATAATATGATTATGTATATAGCATTATAGAGAGAAGTATATGATAGTAACATGTATAGAATTTACATGGCTAAGTTTCTTTGTAGAGATCATATAGATAGATGGATAATGAGACCATTTTTGCATAATGTTCATCTAGGTATTATCTAACATTGTGTTAGAAATTGTCACCCTTCTTAGTTGAATCATCATGATTAAGGAAGGACCATCATTTTGGAAGATCCTTGGGAAAAACATCATGACAAGGTTAGTAGACATTCAATGTAATGTGAAATCAATATTGGTAAAGGGATGAAAGAATGCAATGGGTTAGGTTGTAGACTCACTTTAGAACATATAGCTAGCTGATTAGATGAAAGCATAAGAATGCATGTTGAAAGTAAAGATTCATATGTATCAAAAATTGAGAAAAGAAAGTTGGGAATAAAATATGCTTAAGTATATATATGATGCTTAAAAATAATAATATTTGAATTACTCGCAGAAAAATAAGATATTAAGACTTTCTCTAGAATATGAAAATAATGATTAACATCCAATGTAATCTCCGGAAGATAAGTTTTATGTTAGGTCCCTATATTACTAGTATAGTCCCTTATTTTTTTTAGTGTAACCCCCTTATTATTATTGTTGTACCCTTTTAACCCCAATATTGTTATTATTGTTAGGTCAGCTAGGATTACATTGTGGCCCCATGGACTCCTATATATAGAAAGGAGGTTTTGTCATTTGTATCATCCAAGAATTTTTCATTCATGTAATGTATTGAAGGTTTCCCCCTCGAAGTGGCTTATTTCTAAGGCGTTGATATCTCTTTTCTTCTATTTTTGGAGCTGGTTTCACAACATTTGGTATTAGAGCTTTGGATTCTAGGGTTTCGCTGCTCCAAACAGGTCATCGTGGAATTTTCACTATAATTTTTTTTCTAAGAAGTTTCAAAAGATGAAATTTTTAGGGCGTGAAGCCGAAATCCTGAGGAACATCGTTGCAAAATTTCAGATCTTGGTTCGCCATAGTTTCAGAGATATGGTCTGTGGAAGTTAGGGATATTTCAGGCTCCCGAATTTCATCGTAAAGAGGTGATCGTGGGAAAATATTCATAACTCTATCTCTGAGAATCAGATTGGAATTCTGTAAAAAGTGCCTACAATTACACAAACTTTAGTTTCTGTTCTATCAATTTCAGAGTCGAAGGAGGAAACAATGACACATGGCAAGTCGTACCAACACATAACTAGGTCATTGTGGGAGATTGGACATAACTTGGCCTTGAAGAATCCAAATCAGGTCAGACTTGTGGCATTTGAAAGAGGATTCAGAGGGCTACCTCAAGGCCAAATTTCAGATATTGAAGATCCAAAATCACAAAGATAATTCAGTTTCAATATCGAGCTCCTAAAAAGCAATAAAATGTGTGTAATTTTTTTTTTCTCCGAATTACATAAGTCTTGTGTAAAAAATCAGTTTGAAGTGATTCGAAGGGCCTATTGAGAATATATTTCAGTATTTGGTTCTGAAATTCCTCCTAAAAATAATTCAACACCCATTAATCCCTCAGAATACTCTCCTATGACTCATGAAGATGAAGAATTACAACATGATCTATCAAAATTACAAGAGAAAGTGCACTAAATTTCGCTCTTGCAAAGAGAATAAAAAAATGAAATGGAACTTTTGAAGAAAGGCATGGAAGCGAAGATGGATGGTTTGAAGAATAATACGGATGTTTTGAAGAAAGGCGTGGAAGCTAAGATGGATGGCGTGGAAGCTAAGATGGAGGACATGGAAGAAAAATGAAAGATAACATGGAAAACATGAAGAATGATCTAAAAGCAGACATGGAAGGTTTGAAAAAGTTGATACAAGAAATGATTCCTATTGGCGAAAAGATAGTAGAGGAAACTCATGATGAGAATAAAATACATGTTAATCGTGATTTCATAAACTCTGATGTTGGATTGAAGAACCACCATATTCCAAAGATGGATATGAGGAGGTTTGATGGCAAGGATCCCGTAACATGGATACTATAGATGGAGCAATATTTTGATCTCAATAATGTGCAAAACACACAAAAGGTACGCATTGAAACTTTACATTTAGAACAAAATACATTTGTATGGTATCGATGGATTTTCTCCGTGAAATTGTCACTTAATTGATTTTTACGGAGGGAAAATGATAGCACATTGTAAGAGGATACAAGAGAAAAACCTTCTTTAGCCAATTGATAAATCTCAAACAAAATGGTTTAGTGGCGGAGCACATTGAGGACTTCCAAAAATTGAATATAAGGGTAAATGATATTCCAGAGGAACACAGGATTGATGTCTTCATAGGGACTTTAAAGAATAACATCCAACATGAAGTTTGTGTTTGGGAACTTGATTCATTGGAGAAGGCATTCAGGTTGGTAAGAAAAATTGAATGTAAAATTATGGTGACAAGGAAGCCTACGACTCACATCTACAAAGATGGAAGTGTTGCTACTCCTAGACTTCCACAACCTATAAGGTTGACACCACAAAAATTGGAAGAAAAAAGAGAAAAAGGGCTTTGCTATAGTTGTGATAGCAAATACACTGAGTCACGGCGTGCCTGTAGCGAAATTATTTTACATAGATTGTGAAGAGGAGGAAGAAAATGAAGGAAAACTTCAAAAGTAGAGGATAGACACCGGGGAAGAAACCCTACAAGAAGAAATGAGTTCGACCATATCATGTAATGAATTTCTAGGGATTATCACTCCTCAAACTCTCAAGATAGAAGGGCATATCAATAAGAAAAATGTAATAGTGTTGATTGATTCGGGTAGTACCCATAATTTCATTCATTGTAAGGTAGCCAAGGAATTAAATTATTTCCTATACCCAGCACCAGAATGTCAATTGATGGTTCAAATGGAAAAACTATAAATTTCTATAAAAAAATGACATAATATCAAGCTAACCATGGGGGAATATGTATTGAATATTCCAATGTTTTCCATTCCAATGGGATGTGCTGATGTTGTAATAGTAGTACAATGGTTATAATATTTGGGGACGATAGCTTTTAATTTTCAAGAACTTTTTTTTTTTTTTTCTTCTGAAGGAAAGGAAGTTGAATTATGGGGTATCGCAAGGAGGCCGGGAAAGATAATAAGATCTAATGTCACGACAAAGATTCAGAAGAAAGAACAATGACGCGTAATTGCACAATTATGCTCACTAGAAGTTCCAACATAAAAATCATCTATTTCTCGAGATCTCCAAAAAGTCTTGGACAATCATTCCAAGGTGTTTGAAACTCCCAAAGGACTCCCACCTATTTGTGATCATGATAATGCTATTCATTTGATTCCAAGAAGTGTTCCTCCAAACATCAGTCCCTACAGACATCATTATGTCCAAAAGAGTGAATTGAACGTATGATTGCAGAAATGTTAGAGGCTGGAATAATTCAACCTAGTCAAATTTATTTCTCTGCTCCAGTAGTATTGGTGCACAAGAAGGATGGATCATGGCGCATGTGTCCGTATTATAGGGAGCTCAATAAGCTCAGTATTAAAGATAAATTTCCCATTCCTGTGATTGATGAATTATTGGATGAATTACATGGAGCAATTTATTTTACTAAGTTGGATCTTCGTTCAGGATATCATCAAATTAGAATGAAGACTAAAGATATTTCGAAAAAAAACATTTCAAACTCATGTCGTGGTCATAATTTTGGTTTCATGCCTTTTAGCCTTACCAATGCACCTTCTACATTTCAAGGGTTCATGAATTCCATTTTCAAACCCTTCCTTAGAAAATTTGTGCTAGTATTTTTTGATGACATAATAATCTACAACACATCTTGGAAGGATCATGTTCAACATGTTTACAGGGTGCTTAAACTATTGGAGGAGAAACAATTATATGCAAAAACATCCAAATGTTTCTTTGGGGTACACGAGGTGGAATATCTAGGTCATATTATATCTCACGAGGGTGTGAAAGTAGACCCTAACAAAATTAAAGCTATTAAGGAATGGAAAGTCCCCAAGATAATAAATCAGTTGCGAGGATTTCTCGGGTTAACAGGTTATTATCGCAAGTTTGTTAAGAATTATGGGATAATAGCAGCACCTCTAACAACATTATTGAAGAAAGATGCATTTTCATGGACTCCTGAAGCAACTAAGGCCTTTGAACATCTTAAAGAGGCAATGTGCCTAGCACCGGTCTTAACTACGCCAGAGTTCACAAAAACCTTTATTGTGGAATGTGATGCCTCAAGAAATAGAATGGTGTTGTTTTAATGCAGGAAGGAAGACCCATTGTTTTTGAAAGTCGTCCAATCAAAGGAAAGTATTTACAAAAGGCTATTTACGAGAAGGAAATGTTGGCAATACTACATGCACTAAATAAATGGAGACCTTACCTAATGGGAAGACACTTCAAGGTAAAAACTAATCTTGATAGTCTTAAATTTTTTTTGGAACAAAGAATATCTTCAGAAGAGCAGCAAAAATGGGTCACAAAGATGTTGGGTTATGAATTTTAAATCATCTACGAAAAAGGGAAGCTAAATGTTGTAGCAGATGCACTCTCAAAAGAGGATGAAGAGGTGGAATCATTTCTTTGTGCCATTTCAATTATCCAACCAGATTGGATAACCGAAGCAAGGGATGAATGGAAGAAGGAAGAAGAAGTGTGGACTCTCATTCAAAAGTTGCAGCAAGATCCTAGTACATCTGATACATTTAGTTGGAAAAATGGTTCCCTTATGGTACAAAGATCACTTTTATATTTGCAATAACACTCCCAACCAAAAACAAAATATTCTTTTGGAATTGCACACTTTCCTTAGGAGGCCACTCAGGATTTTTAAAACTTACCACAAGGTGAAGAAAGAATTTTTTTGGGATGGCCTTAAATATGATATTCAAAAGTTTGTGGCATAATGTTTGGTTTGCCAACAAAATAAAGTTGAGCCAATTAAGACCCCGGGTCTTCTACAACCTTTATCCATTCCAAGTCAACGTTGGGAGGATATTTCAATAGATTTTATCATAGGTTTACCTAATTCTAAAGGAAGGAGCGTCATCATGGTGGTAGTTGATAGACTTACCAAGTATGCACACTTTTGTGCATTATCTCATCCATTTAAAGCAAGTACAATTGCTACCGCATTTATGGAAACAATTCAAAAGCTACATGGAAACCCGAAGATTATTGTAAGTGATAGAGATCCCATTTTTACAAGAAATTTTTGGATGGAATTATTTTCTTGTTTGGGTACTCAACTAGCTCATATCTCATCTTATCATCCTCAATCCGATGGTCAAACAGAGATAGTGAATAAATGTTTCGAAGGATATCTTCATTTTTCTGTATCTGATAAGCCAGCAAAATGGGTCAAGTGATTACCTCTTGCTGAATGGTTGTATAACACTTCCTTCCATACTACAACAAAAATGACCCCATTTATGACACTTTATGGATATCATCCACCCTCCATCACATCTTATTTAAGGGAAAATTCTAGGGTTCAAGAAGTGGAGGATCACATTGAGCATCAACAATAAGTTCTCCAACTCTTAAAGGATAACCTAAATTTCACACAAAATCGAATGAAACAACAGGTAGATCAACATCGTGCTGAGGTTGGAAAATAACAAAGATGATGGATCTTAGTGAAATGAATTCGCCTTCACTAAGTGGGCCCGCAGGCTATTTTTGGCGCAAAGTCTATTTTTAGACTATGTCTATTTTTAGACATATGGAGCATGGTCTAGGAGTTGCAATATGCTATTCTTGGATGATTGGTCGAGCTGGTAAAAATATATGAACCTCTATTTTTAGACATACAGGTCGAAGTCTATTTTTAGACTACCTGTCTAAAAATAGGTCAGTCAAATATTATTAGCCCTTAATAATATTTGGACTCTAAACTTCAGTTTATTCTCTTACAGCACTTTAGTTGGAGCTACAGATGTGGCTCATGCATCTGACAGAAGGAATTATGCTATTCCTTGGGTTTTGGTGATCTCATGCATGGTTGACTTCAAACATAGAACTCATGCTGGAGTTGATGACATGCATTGGTCTTGGGCAGTTCGGTTTAACTTAGTTGAACTAGTTGTGTTTAGTTTAACTAGCTAATGCACTAGTGATGGGTTGAGTGAATTAAATATTATTTAATTCACTAATTATTAACTCATTATTCAACTCAAGAACACATCAGTTCACTGCAGTGCATGGACAGTTCAGTGAAGACCAGTGGAAGAGGTAGATAAAAGGGTGAGTTTGCTATTAGTTGCGACATGAGTTGTGCATGAGTTTTGCACAAGAATTGGAGGAGATTTCCCATGAGGATTGCGCAGTTGAAGCCAAGGATATTCGAACTTGGATCTCTCATTGAACCAACTTGGATTGCGCAGTAGAGGCAGGCAATTAGTGGATGAGTTTTGAACCTGTGACTTGTTCAAAACCAAGCTAGTTTGTGTGTAACTTTTGGAGACAGTACTGAGTACTTGTGAGGAGTATTGTATTGAGATTGTTACATGTTTCTCTTCTATTATAATATACAAATAGCTGGGGGTTTTCAGCTATAAGCTTTCCCCATTACATATTGTG
Source organism: Pinus albicaulis (assembly GCA_034641835.2). Taxonomy (NCBI): domain Eukaryota; kingdom Viridiplantae; phylum Streptophyta; class Pinopsida; order Pinales; family Pinaceae; genus Pinus; species Pinus albicaulis. The sequence continues at coordinate 971,236,067 of CM076569.1, forward strand.
TTTATGTGCGCATGCGACTGTTTCTATTTCCGCAAATTGATGATCAATTGTAAAAGAGGTTATGTGTTATGCATGAATTCGAATTAGTGTGTGACCAGGATAATCTCAGTGGATAAATCTTCATTATTCAGCAAATTTCTACATGGTATCAAAGCGAATTGATCATCGGGATCTATTACAGTGATTACAATTTTATTTCGGTAGACAGAGTCTGTAACGGGCCAGGTAGCCTCTGGATCCATCCTTTCTCTGAAAGGTGATATATTAGTAAATGCCCTTACAGTCGATCTCTGTGCTAGAAATAATTTGTTCTCACAGATCCAGAAGCAGTTGAGTTTTTGAGTTTGGAATTCGAATTTTTGCAACAGCTTGTTTTCTTGGTGCCGGAGTTGAAATGTCTTTCAACGGGTTGCGACTCGAATATGCTCTTGAAGGCAGTTCGAATTATGTTGCATGGAAAGATCGGATGGAGGCAGTATTAGAAGATAATGGGATGAAGGAGTTCGTAGATATGGATGTCCAAAAGCCTACTGATCCTGCTGAAGTCGAGGCTTGGCAAAAGAAGATGGCGAAATGTCGAAGGATTCTGTTGGAGGGCGTGAAGGATCACATTGTATCCAACCTGCATGGAAAAGATTCTCCCTATTTGATGTGGAAAGCGTTGACAGATCTATTCCAGAGTAAGAGTGACCAAAGGAAGCTAGCGCTCAAGGATAAACTCAGAAACATTAAGATGGAGAAAGGCGACAGTATCGCCAAATACCTCACGAAGTTCACTCAATGCAGAGATGAGCTGGGAAGTGTGGGGTTGACTTTCGATGAAGAGGACTTGGTGGACCTGGCTCTCCTTGGTCTTCCGAAGAGTTGGCATTCCTATCATGATTCTGTCAATGGTCGGGAGAAGTTGCCGGGATGGGAGCGACTTTGGGCGGATCTCATGCAGGAGGAGATAAGGAGGACTAACAGGGACGGATCTTCATCAAAGGTATCTGATGAAGAAAATTGTGCTTTGGCTGCCAAAGCAAAGAAGGGGAAGAGCAAGAAATCTTCCCAGTCTGGTGCGAAAGGCAAGAAGCAAGACATGTCCAAGGTGAAGTGTTTTCACTGTCACCAGCACAGACACTATGCCACAAATTGTCCGCAGAAGAAGAAAAATAAGAAGGCTACTGGATCTGCAGCGGGAGAGGCATTGGCCTCCCAGTTCGAACTGGATTTTTCACTGATCGCATGCTTGGTCTCAAGTGTGATGGGATTAGTATGGTTCTTGGATAGTGGTGCGTCATTTCACATGACAGGAGATCGGGATCTGTTTTCAGATCTGGAGGAAAAAGATCTTGGAGTGCACATCGAGATGGGCGATGATGGTAGATACAGTGTGACCGGTATCGGTACCATTTCCTTTGAGAGGGAGTCTGGTAAACCCTTCGTATTGAAGGAAGTATTGCATGTTCCAGGATTGATGAAGAATCTGATCTCTGTGGCGATGTTGGAAGACAAGGGGTATGATGTGGTCTTCAGCGAAGGAAAGGATTTCCTGCGCAGTAAGACAACTGGAGAGACCCGGAAGATAAGGGTTCGAGTCAAGAACCTTTATCAGTTGCAAGTAGATGGCTGCACAGCAATGGCATGCAAGGCGGGAGAAGTGGTGAGCCGGGATGATGAGGGCGAGCTGTGGCACGGGAGATTGGGCCACCTTCACCATGGCGCTTTGAAGATACTGTAGCAGATTTCTACTGGGCTTCCTAAGGGCACTCTCTTGTGATCGAGATCGGTGCAAGGGAATTGTACCTTGGAAAATATGTGAAAGCCACCTTTCACGAGAAGGATAGTCGCGCCCACGACGATCCTTGAGAGAGTTCACATAGACGTGTGTGGTCCTTTCTACGTAGCTTAGAGCAACGAAGCACAAGTACTATGTGATCTTTGTTGATGATTTCTCTCGGAAGTCTTGGATCTTCTTCATGCGAGAGGAAGAGCGAGACATATTCAAAGAGTTACGTAATTCAAGAGGCGGTTGAGAAGGAATCGGGGAAGCATGTGAAGGCTCTTAGGAGGCGGCAAATGGTGTTGAATTCATCTCTGCGAATTCAAGAAATTTTGTAGCACGAAAAGGGATTCGGAAAGAGCTCATCGCACCCCATAACCCACAGCAGAACGGGGTGGCTGAGCGGAAGAACAGAACGATCGTGGGTGTTGCACGGGCGATATTGCATGATCAGGGCCTATCCCCCTTCACTTGTGGGCGAGGCATGCAATCTCTTTGCGAGTGTATGTGCGAGAACTCGTTGTCCTCACAAGATACTTAGCATGGAGTACATCAGGAGGCGTTTTACGGCAAGAGGCCTGATCTCTCATGCGAGGATTTTTGCTCACACAATACACATGCATGTAGCCCGAAGGGCCGCGGGAAAGAGGCTGGATCGGCCAACGAGAGGTTGGAATATTTGTGGGGTACACTGATACACCTCACAACTATCGGGTGTATGTGCCAGACAGTCGCAAGACTGTTGTGCGACGGGATATAAAATTTCGGGAGGAGAAAGCCATGCAGTGTTCGCTTGAGAGGGAGCTACACTTGCATGCAGATGAGGAGCTGTTAGTTCCTAAGGAGGAGCTTCCGGATGTGGATCGGCCACAAGAGGAGGTTCAGGAGGTGGAAGAAACCACCCAGGCAGCGCCAACCATCAGAGGGCGCATGCGCACTACAGAAGCTGAGCGACTGGCTCGGGATGCAGAGAAGGTTGTAGGACCACCTACAGCACAGCGCAGACAGAGACAGTCACCGGATCGGTACACTGGATACATGGCTCTTGTGAGTCAATGTGTTGTGACGGAACCATCCTCTTTTGAGGAAGCTGTGGAGGAACCCGCATGGGTAGATGCCATGATCGAAGAATATGATTCGATCGTCAGAAACAGTGCATGGGAGATTGTCCCAAGACCGGAGAGGAAATCAGTGGTGGGTTCGCGATGGATCTACAAAGTGAAGCAGGCGGCTGACGGGAGTGTGGAGAAGTACAAGGCGAGATTTGTCGCCCGTGGCTTTTCACAGATCGAGGGGATCGATTATGAGGATAATTTTGCACCTGTCGCAAGGTACTCTTCCATACGGACGATCCTTGCTCTCTCAGCGCAGATGGGGTGGCACATCCATCAGATGGATGTGAAGACTGCGTTCCTCAACGGATTCATTGAGGAGGAGGTGTACATAGAGCAGCCTGAAGGTTTCGAGATCTTCAGCAGTGAGTCGCATGTGTGCCGACTCAAGAGAGCACTGTACGGGCTGAAGCAAGCACCTCGTGCTTGGTACACTCGGATAGACAGCTACTTCACCGGGCTTGGATTCTCCAAGAGTGAGGCGGATCTAAACCTGTACCAGATTGTGGTGGAGGGGAAGCTGTTGATCATCGTACTGTATGTAGATGATCTGATTTTGACTGGCGATGAGCAGTTGATACTTTCATGCAAGGAGGATCTTGCACTAGAGTTTGAGATGAAGGACTTGGGCATCCTTCATTATTTCCTGGGATTGGAGATTTGGCAGCGCAGCGGAGGACTGTTTGTTTCTCAGGGCAAGTATGCCCGGGAGATTCTGGAGAGGTTCAACATGCAAGGCTGCAAGCCCGTTGACACTCCTCTTCCTGGTGGTTGGAGGAAGGAGGATGCTACTTCAGCGGAGGTAGTGGATGCCACTGTCTATCGACAGTTGGTGGGGTCGCTTATGTATCTGGTCAATACACGACCCGATATATGATATGTTGTTAACCAGCTTTCGCAAGCTATGGTTAAGCCTACCAAGATCTTCTGGAAGGCAGGCAAGCATGTATTGCGTTATCTTAGTGGCACATCGGGATATGGTCTATGGTACAGACAGGAGGATGGAGCGAAGCTTTCCGGCTTCACTGATGCAGATTGGGCAGGGAGCCCAACGGATCGAAAGAGCACATCTGGAGGATTCTTCAGTATCGGGTCGACAGCATTTTCCTGGTATAGCAGGAAGCAGAGATCCGTGGCACTCAGTTCAGCAGAGGCTGAGTACATGGCAGCAAGCTTGGCTGCATGCGAGGCTATTTGGATGAGGAAGATCCTCGTCGGATTGTTCGAGTCGCACTTGGAGCCTACTGTGATTTATTGTGATAACCAGAGTTGCATTAAACTCTCGGCTAATCCAGTATTTCATGATAGATCCAAACACATCGACATCGGGTACCATCATATCAGAGATTGTGTGCAGCGGAGAATCATGTTACTTTCATATATTCCCACGGAGGATCAGGATGCTGACATCTTGACGAAGGCGCTCACCAGGAGAAAATTAGAATTCCACAGAGGCAGGATAGGGGTTGCAGATAATCCATATCTTGTTGAGAGGGAGTGTTGAAAATGCAACAAGATGATGGAGCTTAGTGAAATGAAGTCGCCTTCACTAAGTGGGCCCGGAGGCTATTTTTGGCGCAAAGTCTATTTTTAGACTATGTCTATTTTTAGACATATGGAGCATGGTCTAGGAGTTGCAGTATGCTATTCTTGGATGATTGGTCGAGTTGGTAAAAATAGATGGACCTCTATTTTTAGACATACGGGTCGAAGTCTATTTTTAGACTGCCTGTCTAAAAATAGGTCAGTCAAATATTATTAGCCCTTAATAATATTTGGACTCTAAACTTCAGTTTATTCTCTTACAGCACTTCAGTTGGAGCTACGGATGTGGCCCATGCATCTGACAGAAGGAATTACACTATTCCTAGGGGTTTGGTGCGCTCATGCATGGTTGACTTCAGTTAGAACTCAAGTGGCAGAGTTTGGTGGAGTTGATGAGACAGTTGGTGGAGTTGTGTTCTGGTTAACTTAGTTGAACTAGTTGTGTTTATTTTAACTAGCTAATACACTAGTGATGAGTGGAGTGAATTAAATATTATTTAATTCACTAATTATTAACTCATTATTCAACTCAAGAACACATCAGTTTACTACAGTGCATGGACAATTCAGTGAAGACCAGTGGAAGAGTTAGATGAAAGGGTGAGTTTGCTATTAGTTGCGACAACAGTTGTGCATGAGATTTGCACAAGCATTGGAGGATATTTCCCATGAGGATTGCGCAGTTGAAGCCAAGGAGATTCGAACTTGGATCTCTCATTGAACCAACTTGGATTGCGCAATAGAGGCAGGCAATTAGTGGATGAGTTTTGAACCTGTGACTTGTTCAAAACTGAGCTAGTTTGTGTGTAACTTTTGGAGACAGTACTGAGTACTTGTGAGGAGTATTGTATTGAGATTGTTACATGTTTCTCTTCTATTATAATATACAAATATCTGGGGGTTTTCAGCTATAAGCTTTCCCCATTACATATTGTGTTTATGTGCGCATGCAACTGTTTCTATTTCCACAAATTGTTGATCAATTGTAGAAGAGGTTATGTGTTATGCATGAATTCGAATTAATGTGTGACCAGGATAATCTCAGTGGATAAATATTCATTATTCAACAAATTTCCACAGTGAGAAAAGTTTTAATGTGGGAGACTGGGTATTTTTACGGCTACAACCATACAAACAAATTTACCTCAAGCAAGCTAAGAAGGATAATAAATTATCGCCAAAGTACTGTGTCCTTACAAGGTTTTGCAAAATATTGGTACTATGGCATACAAATTGGAGCTTTATGCTTCTTCACGAGTGCATCCAGTTTTCCATTTTTCATGCTTAAAAAAGGTTATAGGGGACAAACTTCCAGTTCAAACAATATTTCCAGAACTTGAAGAGGAAGGAAAAACCATATTGGAACCTGAAGCAGTCATGGAAACAAGAACTCGACAACTACGAAATCAATCAATCTCAGAGTATCTCATCAAATGGAAGAACTTACCCACTGAAGATTCTACATGGGAGGTTGAAAATTTTATGCAAAAGCACTCGGAGCTACTCAAGCGTTGAGGACAACACTTTTTTGAAGGAGAGGAGCATGTTAGGTCCCTATATTACTAGTATAGTCCCTTATTGTTGTTAGTGCAACCTCTTTATTATTATTGTTGTACCCTTGTAACCCCCATATTGTTATTATTTTGCCCTTAAATTATTATTGTTAGGTCGGCTAGGATTACATAGTGGCCCCATGGACTCCTATATATAGAAAGGAGGTTTTTTCATTTGTATCATCCAAGAATTGTTCATTCATGTAATGTATTGGAGGTTGCCCCCTCGAAGTTGCTTATTTATAAGGCTTTGATATCTCTTTTCTTCTATATTTGGAGCTGGTTTCACAACATTTTAACTTGGTAATCAAGTTTGATCCTTGGGCACTCTGGTGCTTTAAGGAAGAACCATATCAATATGGACCATGAGGATGTTGATGAAATGAGAAGGTCATCATGATGAGGTAAGTATAAATTTAATTATTGTTTGGTTATATAGTTAACATATTATTTTTCCACTTGGAAGTATGTTGCAGGAATACATGAAGACAATTGAAGAAAGTTCAACTATGTTTATAAAAATGTATGAATAATTTTGAGGAAAGCTCAATTTTTGATACCTGGCGACTATGAAGTCAAGATATGACAATCTTTGGATTGGAAGGTAGCAGTGCAAGAATATAACCTGAAGGTCAAGGGGATCATTTTAAAGGGGAAGCGATGATCAACTTAAAGTGTGGGAAGGCTCAATTCAATGCTCTCATATCGAAAAATAAAGTGATAAGCAAGAGAGATTACCTAGATCTTGTCACGAGAACAAAGAATGGAAATGGATCCATGATACCTTGAAAGAAAGAAAGCTTGATACAAGAGATGTGAAGGAAAGAGGGAGCCATGAAGATATGAAGATAAAGTAGCTGTTACTCTCATGAAGAAAATATATAAGACTTATGGTATTGAATTTCCAAATTGAAAGGAAGTGTGGAATCTCCTCTAGATTTGAGAGGGATTAAGGATGTCTCCTTGAATAGGAGCAAGGATTTAATCTCTAATTATAAATAGAATAGGGATATCCTCTCTGATTCAGAGGGAGTGATTATTGGACATCACATGTGAATTCTCCACTTTAGGTGATGAAGAGAGAATGGCAAAGGATTGGGTAAGAATTTATGGTTTCCTTGAGGATATAACATCCAAGAAAGGAAAGGTACCGACACTCTTTGAGGATGGGACACAAATCCAAGAGAAGAGTGGTCGAAGAGGACCAATATTTTTTAAGGATTTAGGAATGGAGATCCAAGATAAGAATAGTCCTAAAAGGACATACCTTGTGGATATTCAGATGGAATATGTACCTTGTATAGGTAGTGCAGTATCATAAGTAAAGCCTCCCAACATAATGTTATTAAATTAAGAAGAGCTTGTCTAGTTTGGACTAAGAGACAATGCTAGTCATATTAATAATGACACTTACAGTATGACTTATCAATCAAACTCTTCATATGATAACTCTTAAATGTGAGAATGATGTTGTACAATTATGAATACCTCCCTATTTAAGAGGGAGTGTTGAAAATGTAACTAGTTTCGGTCTGCATAATTGTTGTTGTACTCATTTTAATATGTATCCTATGTAAAAAACATAAGAAGAAAATAAAAATTTATTATTATTAAAGCATGGGTTTCATGCTCTTTATTGATGGTCTTCTAGGTAAAATCATGTTCTTCGTGCTTCTAGGGTTTCTTTGGTATTAGGATTTATTTTCATGATTCAAAGGAGTCAACATCATGTTTAAAATACCCTTTCGGGAAAAATTTAATTGTAAAAATAATGATTTTTGAGTCTAGAAAGTCCTGGAAACTCCAAAAGTACAAGTCGGCCTAAAGGAGGGAATTCAACCCCTAGAGAAGGATATATAAAGAAGAAACTCAACCTCATTTATCACTCACTCACTTCACAAGTTCGATCTATCAAGTTGAATCTATAGTTGGGAAGCAGGAAGAAGAAGAGTGAAGGTCTAGGAGAAGAAAGGACAAAAGTCCCTTGTTTTGGGTTCTATCTCTCTCACATGTGCAAATTTCTAGGGTTTTTAGTGTTGCAGAAGGAGGCCAAAGTTGTAGGTACGAGTTGTAGTAGGACGAAGTGCAGATTCTTGTAGTTGGAAGGAAGAAAGCCCTAAGTTGACCTCGTTGAACTTGGGAGAGTTGTATTGTTCTAAGTAGGTCCCAGGAGGAGGCTGGATCAGGGTTTATGTGGAATTTTCAAGGCAAACATTGCAGGATGAGTTGTAGTATTGAAGCTTGTAGGTTGAGTTGTAGTATTGAAGCTAGTTGTTACAGGATCAGGGAAATACTTGTTAGAGGGATGACTTGGTAGTAGGAGAAGGACTTGGTCTAGGATTTAGGTCTTTGTATCTCAATTGAAGCAGATTATAAGAAGAAGATTTTTTGGGTTTTCCCTTTCGAGGGGTTTTTCCTTGGCTTGGAGTCTGATTTCTGTGTCCCCTGTTGTTGTTGTTTCGTTTTGATTTGTTTGATGAAAATATATAACTAAAGAACATAAGAAGATTAACTAATTTCACAAGAAAATATTAAGGTTAAGGAAAATAAGAGTTAATAAGCTACAACTTCGCATTATTCAACACTAGGCCGTGCATAGCCAAGATACCAAGTCCCACAATCTCCAACTAGCAGCCTTGTGGCTTCCAAGAGTTCTATTTCCCTCATGGTCCTGCTAGGCCTCCATTTCCACCACAGACACCATGATTTTATGGCCATCATTATAGAATCCCTCATTGGGTCTTTTGTACTCCCCACAACACAAGAATCCATCGTACATACCCTTCACAAAGCTAACACAAGAATATAGGGGCCAGATAGGCATGTTACATTGGGTCACATTATTGATCCATATGCTCACACAACCCCCTATATAACTATTCAACATGGTAAACAATACAATGGAGTTAATACCTCTCAAAGTGGTATTGGTACTTCCCATAGTCAACCCACAATTGTCCACTTTAACATACCCTACGTTTCTCCAACTAATCCACATGGTATCCCATGATGACCAAATCCTAGCATTGTCCTCTCAAAAGCTCATACTTCACAACATGTGCATGGTCCTTCATGTGATATAAAAAATACTAATTGTGTCACTTCCACGTCTTAAAATTCATAAAACCCATATGGTGTTCCTCCATAGGTCAATCCTTTATATCCATTGTTTAGTTTCCGAGAGGTGTTGCAACACCACAAACCTATTCACAAAATATTGGTGTCAACTTTGTCCAACATTTGTAAATCCATCGAATCCACAAAACATTGAAAACAATAAATTAAATAATAGAGTGCAAGGACTAGGGTTAAATCTTAAACCACCCAATGGGAGCAACACCAATCTAGGAAACTAGAATCAAAATTCATGCTACAACAATCAAAGTAAACAAGGAAAGAACAATGGTATTAGGAGCAACTTCCCTTACATATTATGTGGCGAGTTTGGTAATTATGCCCACCATTTTTCTCAAATTGATGAATTCAAATGTATGAAGGAACTGATGGTAAACCAATGAGTTAATGCCCCCACCCAGGGTTATACCCATCAAGAACTATTTCCTACCCTATCATAACCTATGGTATTTTGCAATTGTTCCCCCTAGTAATGGGTCGTTGCTAACCAATAGGAAACCAACAACTCTTCCCCATAGTCATGATCATATACACTAAAATATATTACTTAATTAAAGATCCTTCCTATTAAAACACCTTCATGAAATAAAAAAGGCTTACCTTTAGGCTTGTATCCATTCGTATAGACTACCTTCCAACATATTTTTAGACCAATCCAAAGGATGCTCACCCATCCACTACTGGTCTTTTGCAAATTGTGCATGTTATTAGTGACCCTACACCATGCATACCAAAGATGTCTTTATAATGCATCATTCTCATGCAAGGGTCACTTAGAGTTATAATATCATTCATGACCTGACACAATCACTTTATTTCCATGTATTTTCTTGAGATCCTTTAGATATGTTCTTCTTAGAGGAAAGCCTTACTTTTTGCATTAGACATTGTCGAGCCATCAAATTCATGGCCAAGACCTTTGATTAACACAATTTTGAGCCTCATATTGCATCATTAATCACATTTCAAATCCTAGTTCCAATTAGAAAAATCATCCTTCAATGATTTATGATAGACATGGATCTACCTGTATCATGCCCACTATAGCTTGTTAAAAACTAGGCTCCCTTGATCTCACACAATATTCCATTACACTAAGGGATTATGATGGTTGTCCTTCATGTAATTTCCATGTCATAGTATGTAAACCCATCAATAGCCTCTAAATTTAAAAATAGGTACATGTCCTAAATGATTTTAAATTGTTTAATTTGGGTATCTCAGAAATATTTTATTATTAATTTTGGTATTGATGAAATATTTTATTATTAATTTGGGTATTTGTGAAATAGTTTATTAATATTATTTACCTACCTTACCCATATGAATTAGAATATCGAAAAGTTATTAATGTAATGTAAATCTTGGTATTAGAGAATATATATAAAATTAAAATGCAGGCCCATTTGACATTAATAACCATGCAAAAAAAACACCAAAAAAATAGTTAAATTATATATATATATATATATATATATATATATATATATATATATATATATATATATATATATATATATATATATATATATATATATATATATATAGTTAAATAGTTAAAAATTGTATTCCAAAAAAGACAAATTACTAGATTCTAGCCAAAAACACAAAATATATAGTTAAATAAAAAATCGTTAAATAGTCAAATATAAATTAGTTAAAAAACACATTTCAAAAATGATAAATCACTGGGTTCTAGCAAAAAAATATAGAATATATAGTTAAATATAATTAAATATGAAATAGTTAAATAGTTAAAAAATGTATTGTAGAAAAGGGAAAATTACTAGATTCTAGCCAAAAATTATATTCCAAGCAAAATTGTGGCTTTAGTAACAATGTTGTTAAAAAATAGTTAAATATAAAATATATATAAACAATTAAATATAAAATATAAATATAGACAATTAAATTTAAATATAAAATATATATAGATAATTATTTTACTAAAAGTGCCATATATTGAGAGATTTCAATAAAAGTAAAAAATTAGAAATACTATATTAAACATATTTATTAAATCTCGTGCTAATAAATATTGTGGATCATAGATAAAAGTAATATAATATTAAAAAATTGTCTACATGACATTTTTTTAATTAATTTCTTGATTTTTCCTTAGGAGACCACTTTTAGGTTGAAATTTCCTCTAATGACTATAAAATACTAAGGCCTATGACGCTGTAATGTTTGATTTTTTTGGGTTGTGATGCTATGAAGGGAACTAGTTTAGGATTATATGACGAGGAATGATACTATTGAAGCTATGTGTGGGGTATGAAGTAAGGAGAGGAATTGGAACATGAAAATGTATGGTATGATGATGTTGTGATATGCATGAAGTATGAAGCATGCATGTGAAGTAAAAGTAATGTGTGTGAATAACTTAGATTGGTGCCTATATAGGTCTTGCTAATTTGGTGCTTAGCAAAGGAGATTGGTGTATCCTGTAGGAACTAGAGAAATTTTGAGGTCTAAAATGAGCCTCCTAAGGAATAATATAGAATAATAGCGAAAATAATAAAATAAGATTAGATTACCTCATCAAGTTTTGAGGGGAAAAAAGAAAAAACTATTTTTTCAATTTGTATTTTCAACTTATCTCCCTACGATTTTGCTCAAATTTCAAGTTAGGGCACTCATTGGATGTGGGATTTATTTTTTCATCCAAGGAGTATCCATGTTGCATATTTTTGATGGACCCTACAACATGGAAATGTGAAATACATGGAAAAATGTGATTGCAATTACATTTTTTTTCTTGTTTTTCACATTTTTCATGTAGTATGGTTCATTGAAAGTATGCAACATGGGTACTCCTTAGATGCGAAATTAAATTCCGTACTCAATGAGTGCTCCCACTCAAAATTTGAATAAAATCATAGGGAGATAAGTTGAAAATACAAGTTGAAAAATTTAGTTTTTTTATTTTAGTTTTTTAATATTTTTACCTTTTACTCCAAAAATGGTGAATTACCCCCTGTGGTTGACATCATCATATTGAATCCTATTAGTTCTTATAAAGTTGATTTTTTTTATACATTTTTGTTTTGAGACTCTTTTTTGACCTCAAAATTTCTCCAATGTTGGTGCCTACACAATATCTTGCTGAGTTACTCAGTTGAGGAGATTGGTCTACCTAGTAGGTTGGAACCTATAATATTTGTAACAATAGGTTTGTTCCTATAAAAAATTATAAAGATAAGTTTTTATGGTGTTCTCCCACAAGGGTTTCCACGTTAAACTTTGTGTAATGTGATTTGAGTTTACTTGAATTTAATGAATGACTGATGAATGATCATTTAAAATAAAAAGGGTATTTTATACTGATTCACCCCCCTCTCAATATAAACATAAGTTAAACAAGAGGTATAAGATCAACTTCCTTTGAAAATAGTATAACTGTTGGAAGGTATATTTTAGGAGCACACATGTCTAGTCAAGAAGGTTTCTACACAAACAAAACCCCATTGTTTGATGGGAAAAAAACTACGCATTATGGATTATAAGGATGAAAAATTATATAATGGCTCTTGAGTTTGATATTTGGAAATCAGTCGTGATTAGTTATATAGCCTCAAAAAATCCTCCAACACATATGACTGGGAAGAAGGTTGATGAACATAATGCAAAAACTGTGGAAAATATCTTGTCTGGTCTATCAGAATCAAAATTTGTAAAGGTGATGCATTGTGAATAAACAAATAAATTTCAGAACTACTTCAAAACATCTTTGAGGGAGACGAAAAGGTGAAGAAGGAAAACCCCAAACTCACAAAAGATAGTTTGAGAATTTGAAAATGAAAGGTGAAGAAAATGTTGTAGCTTATTTCCTCCATGTGATGAAATTTTCAACACCATCAAACGACTTGGTGAGTAGGTTGAAGAATCGATGATTGTGCAAAAGGTGTTAAGGCCACTCCACATAGGATTTGATTCCAAGGTCTCTACCATTGAAGAAATGAAGGATATGGAGAAACTAGCGATAGATGAGTTGCATGGGATTGTCATTACTTATGAAATGAGGACAGAAGAAGAAAAAACAACACAGAAGGAACCAACTTTTAAAGTATTAATGAATATAAAGGACATAAATCATATGATTGTTCCAAGCATGAATAAGATACAAAAGTAGCACAATTTGTGAGAAATATAAATAGAGGATCCGACAAATACAAAGGTAATATACCCTTCAAATGTTTTAATTTTGGTAGAGTAGGACATTTTTTTGCTAAATGTCCATATGCAAACAAGAAAGACAATGATGATGAAGAAGAACATAACAAGAAAATCGAGCTTTCCCATGGGGGGAAACCCAATTGAAAATTTTCGTGTTATGAGGTAACATGTAAAGCATGAGTTTCAAAGTTGAAATCCCCATGGGTCAAGTCAACAAAAAAAACAATAAAATCAAACCTTATAGACACAAAAATGGAAAATATACGAAGACAAATATTTTTTACTCTATAGAGGACAATAGCTCATCGAAGGAAAGTGATGGATATGTTTATGATATTGAGAAAGAATAATTGGTCTTCATAATCATGCATACAAAGTATACTGATAAAGAAAATGAATACAATGAAAAAGAAAAAATATATTTAGAAGAAGAAGATATTGATGGAGAAGTGAATCTTGAAGCAAAATTCTTTAGTCTCGTAGAAGAAATAGACAATATTAGGGAAAAGAGTAAAAGCGATTAAGGAAATATGAAAAGAAGGATCATGGTATTGGTGAAATAGGAAAAAAAATTATCATCCCAACGACTCTACTAGAATAGGAAAAAGGGATAGAAGAAGTGGTGAGAAATCAACTGAAAGAAAAGGAAGAAAATTGAGAGAATCTAGAAGACTAATTTTTTTTGATCAGTTGAATACAAGCCTAAAGCTTGGAAAGAGTGTTGAAATATAAGATGATATTATCTGTTTCCAAAGCTATATACTCATCAAAATAGGTGTTGGCTATGGTGAAAAAAAATATCCTCAAGGGAGATGCAAGCACTAAGGTCACAAAGCCATTAGAAATGGAAAATGAAGAAAATCCTAAAAACTATGCTAATATTATCAATATATCCATAAAAAATGAAAGAAACAACACGAAAGGAATTGAGGACCAAAATAAACCTGATTCTTCTCACAAGAACAACAAGAATGAGTTTAGAAGAGTTGTTACACCAATAAGGCCTTTCACAACCTGATACCAAAATCTCTTTCTTGGCTATTGTTTTTCTTGCAATAATTTTGGTCATAATGCAATAGATTGTAGAGCTCATGAAAGAACTAATCATGTGAGAGATATAAATAAAGGATATTATAAGACTACAAGGATGATTATGTGAGCCAAAAATCCATAAGTTATCATGGGTTTGTTAATATAAGATTATATTCATTTGATCCCCTGCTTGATTACCATACTGAATGTTATAAGTGCAATAATTTTGGGAACATAACACTTGACCATAGAAGCAACATAATAAAGTATCCTAAAAAAACAAGGAAGAAGATGTGCTTACCAAGCATAGAGAAGAATATACAAAGGTGTGGAAAATGAAGAAAGAAGAACGAAAAAGGAAGAATGTGGAATTTTAAGGTATGCTCAAAACAAAGGAAGACAATGGTACATTGATAATGGATGTTAAAAAAACATGTCAGGGGATTATAACAAATTCATTACCCTAAAGGAAGAAAAAGGAAGCATTGTTACCTTTGGGGATAATGTTTCTTCAAGTATAGTTGGAAAAAGATAGTTAGTCCTGATGATGGAAAGACTAAAACATAGAATATCTTTTATGTTGAAGGGTTAAACAAAATCTTATGTATTAGTCAAATGTGTGATCAAGGTTAGAACCTAACAATTTTTTTTGACACAAATAATAAAATTTTGCTATTAAGTCTGTGCCCGATCACAACAAAGTACATGGGAAATTTACATATTGTTCCAGGATACAAAATATTCGAAGAGGGTGAGAGGAATTATCTTAAAATTACATGGAAGAATTCTACTGCATTCCCTCCTAGTACCAAAAAATTTGCATCTGTTGCTATAGACTCTAAAAAAATTGACCATTTATTAAATGTATTTATAGAAATATATCATATCTTATTGTGGGGGATCGACTGACATTTTGTTCGTAGGACTGTCAAGGGTACTACTTGCTGTAATTTTGGTGTCCCCATTGTTTCTCTGAGTTTGGAGGTCAACAAATTATCTTCGTACAAAATCATGCTCATCCTCCAATTGTTGGATTCTAACCTACTAGCTCTGCATTGTGTTTGTCAAGGAGAGAATTTGTTGACAAATATTGTTGACTTAAGAAAACTAGTCCAACAGAGGGTGTGAGCATAGGTGACATCCAATGATCCTTTAGTGACTTTCTACCACGGTGACTATTATATTTCAAAGTGTTCCAAGGTAGTGGTAAGAGGTTGCTGACCAAAACTCTCTATGCACCTTGACTCAAGAATCAAGAGACTATGAAAAGAAATTAGGAAGTTGACAGGATGCCACTGGGAAATTGGAAGAGAAGGTATAACGATCAGAAAACTGGGCCACACTTCTTGTTTTTTATTTAATGCAATAACCTTGTGCACACATGAACACCGGGAGTGTGAGAGGTCCAATTTGGAAGTTTCCATAGATGCTGCTGACACTGCTTAAACCGTTATCCTAAGAGATATTTTTGGCTCAATCACTTTCACCGACCACTAGAGCTTGCGAACAAATAATTCTACACTTGCTAGGAGTGAAGAAAATTCACACTCGTTCTAGAGGAGAGACTGTGCAAGAGAAATATTCCTACCTATTAAAGGAGCGACATAACCTACCTAAAAAATCTCCCAATTTTTCCTTGGCCACCATGATGATCACCAAACACATAATTACATGTCTAATTTTGTGGCTTCAACATGATCTCAACTTCCATGAATCAAGATGAAAGTTTCAGAATTTCCCACGCTTCCATAGTATCAATTGTTGCCAAAATATGGAAATTATGCCCTAAATTATCCATTCTACTAGGTATGAATCCTGAGAGGAGATAATACATAGGACCTAATATAATCTGAGACACATTTATTGTGTAAATTCACTTCATTCCTCTTGAAATGGATCCTGCCACCTAACGTGACAAGACAAATGAGGGATTTCGTGTGAAGAGTTTCACATGATTAATCCAATGTGCATGCTTTGGAGGTGTGGGAATAATTCCAATGTATCAAAACATATAGAGTGGATTTTCCTTATTCCAAGAGGTTGAATAAATTATTTTCCATATGTTAATCCTTGCTTTTTCCCAATTCAATTTTCTTTTAACTGAGGGGAAGCTAGGAACTTGTTTTGCCTTGTTCAATAGATAACCATCCATTTGAAAGATCCATTGACCTCATATTGTCCTTCTTCCAGCTGACAATATTTATTGGCTTGTTCATCAACTTCCTTGTTATGAATACAAAGGATATGATAATACAATTTGTAAGATAAAGTTTCAAGGATTCCATAGATTATGTGAAGGAGAGATCTTGGGGAGGAACTAAATGATTCTTTGAGAGTCCCCAAGAATGACGATGGAAGAGACGTCTTGCTCTTTGGCTAGCTAAAGGCAGAGGAGGAGCCATACTTCTCAACTAGATTGTTCGTTGTTTTCCCCAGTCCTCAGGTGGACTTTATTTAGGTCTCTCCTTCTATATTTATAAGAATCCTCCCCCTCCTACCACCCCAAGGTTACAACCTAAAATTTTATTCTAAAGGATGTGAGATAAAGAAAGCATGTTCAGGAAGATTAGTTGAAAATTCAAATGGAACCCTGAGCAATGTATACATCCTCAATGAAGTCAAAGGAGAAAAGTGTTGTACGAGACAAATAGATGAGCTCTAGTTATGGCATAAATGGATGGGTTATATAAACTTTGAAAATATAGTAAAACACAACAAACATAAGTATTAAAATATATTCCAAGGATCTCAAAATTATAGATGCCATTTGCAAGCCATGCCAGGACATGAAGCAAACGATAAATTTCACACATCAAAGCCATTGGAACTTATACAAGCATACGTCTGCGGGCCAACAAGGATACAAACTTTAAAAGGTGAGAATTATTTTTTTCTACTTATTGATGATTACATAATAATGACATGTGTCAGGCCAAGGAATCACAAATTAGAATCCCAATGTGTATTTCCCTTAATTTGAACATCATTATATACATCAAAGTGGTGACTTTTGGGATTTCAGTTCCAAGGTATTTTCTAACTATTTAGATTAATCTATTCACTTTATTGACGTATTTACATATTTTTCCTAATCCATAAGGATTAGGTGTCTAACGTTCCCCCCTTAATCTGAAGGGGTGTTTGTGAGTCCAAGCATAATTCTGAATCTTTCAAACTTTTCTCTTCTAAGTGCTTTGTTGAATATGTCTACAATTTTATCATTTGTAGAACAATGTTGTAGGTGAATAGTCTTGGCCTCTAGATGACGTTGAATAAAATGATACATTGTGTTGATATGTTTGGTTCGATCATGTAATTTGGGTTTCCTTTCCAATTTAATTGCAAAAGGATTTCCAATCATAAGAGGAGTAGAGTTCACTTGTTTCTCCTACAAATATTCAAGAATTTTCGTGAGCCAAAAAATATCCTTAATTACTTATGCACCTGCCACATATTTCCCCTCTACTACGGAATGCACTAGAACTGACTATTTGTGTGACCTATAGGAGATAACTCTTGATACAAAACTCATAACATATCCTGAAGTAGACACTCCATTTCCCTTATCCCCATTAGTCTAAATCAAAATATCTGATGAAGTTGAATTCATCCACCTTAAATATTCGAGTCCAAAGTCTTGAGTTCCTTTCAAGTGTGAAAATTCCTAAATACATAATGAAGAAATCCTACTCTAGTATCATGGTTTACTTCTCCTACTTGATTAAGTTATACAAGTTATTTTCAGAAAAATATTTTGAAAATGTCGAAGTAAACACAACTAACAAACTACAAAAATGCAGATCATTTAATAAATATTACGCTCATTCAAAAAAGTGACACATATTTTTGGACATAAGTCCCTGGAAAAATGCAATGCAGGAAAACCAGTGCAACAAATATGAGGGTTTATTATTATTAAGTAGAATCTGAGTACAAAAAATCTGGGCACCAAATCTAGTTAACCTGATAGAGAAAAAATAGATCTGAAGATAACTTGCTGATTTGATACCAAGATTCTGACTGATCCACACCCTCAAACAAGATGTACAAGACTCAACCCAATTCTAGCCCTAGAAACCCCAGCACTGCCCCTGAAGCCCTAACGTCAGCCCTGCTAGGCTCTACGTGCCTCTGCGCTACTCATAATGGGACTGCGTAACCCCAAAGTGGGTGATGCAGTCCTTATGCTACCTCTAGAGGCCTCTGCATAACTCTGGAAGCCCTCTGTAGCTGCAGCGCTGCCCCTCCTGGGCCTGTGTAGCGGCTGAAGCTGTGTTGCACAATTGCTGCGTAACTGCTGCTGCTACTGCCCTTGCTCCTCTATGTTGATCATGAAAGATGCTCCTCTGCCTCTTGCTGACTCTTGGCTCCAGGATCAGATCATCCCCTTAGCCAATACTGCCCCTCGCTGTAGAAAACTCCTCTGTAAATTGTTAGCAAACCCTGCCCTAGAATTCTAGCTTAGTTTCTCAGCTTTGCCTCCGTGTGTGTGTATCTCCAACTGACCCTCAAGCCTTTCTATTATATTTTTTTGTTGAACACATCAACAAACGAGATTAAATCACTCATCAACCACTGATATTGAAATACTGCTTGATCCGCCTCATTTAGAACATTTCAACACGTGTTAATTTATTCACTTTAATTATTTAATTTCCATAAGTTTAGACTTAGGGATTATGTTAGAATATTGTCATTGATGGCAAAGGATATGGCAAAGGCATGGGCAACGAATAAGAACAGCAAAGTTGTAGAAAACAACGATCAACAGCAAAGAACAAAGGAAGAATGCATTTACAGAGATAAGCAGGGAATTGAAGCAGAGTTGTCCAGAGACATAGGAAAATTGAGAAGAATGAGTGAAACTCTTATTCATTCGTATATGGTGATGAGGGATTGGTTCTAAACTCTCCATGACTTATATTTTCAGCAAAATATTTGAGTCTCTGTGGACATTGGTGAAATCATGTGTTACTGACAGTTGGGATTATGCCCGTATAGACAGCTTGAATTGTGAAAAGCATGAGAGTGATGCTCAGACCATCTCGATTCTGTGAAAGGAGGAGATTCATACAATATTAGGTTGCTAAGGTCACGGCACAGTGAAGTAAAATCTGCATAATGGAGGGATTAATGGTGCTCTGGTTCTGTAAGTTGTTCGAGGAACCAATACGATCGACAATGGAATTATACGCCTCTGCCTCTGTGTAGGTATGGAAGGTCTACGAGTCTCGGCGTTGTCTGTGTAATAGAAATTGGAGCATGAATAAATCGATTATATAAATAAAACACTGAAGCGGGGTTTTTAATCGTTCAAACAATAAGTCTGACGGAACCATGTGATTAGACGGAACCGTGACCGAGAGGAACAGTGACGGCGGTGTGGAACGAAACCGTGGGTTATTTCGCACCAACTTTCGTCGGTACGTGGTATTTCATGGATTGGCAGCGATTCCATACAAATGTTGACACGCGTCTCTGCAAAACCACCAAGCGCACGATAACGATAGTCCTTCACACATTAACAATCGACCCAGGACGGCCAGCGAAATTGCTTGTGCGTCGTCGATCTGAAAGGGGGTCATCGGACGGTCATTATTTGTGGAAGATGCGTGAAGTTTAAAAAAAAAAAGGTGTGCGAAGATTAACACAGTACGACGTGCCATCGCATGTTATTTCCCGTGCAAATTTCCCAAGCGAAATCCGTCGATCTTGGAGACTCGCGATCCAACGGTGATCGGGCAATGGACCTGTGCGAAGTTTAGCTTAGTACGGAGGGGCGCTTATGTGGGCCAGGGGTCAAATATTTATTAATATTAAACTATTCGAAAGCATTGGAATTTTATATAAAGCCCGGTTTAAAAGTTCATTGAATTTTTAATTAAGAATAATATTACGGGGCAGTATAAAGATTTAAAATTCAGAAGGGGTACCCCCGCAGTTGAACAAGCAATCAATCGTTGATCGGAAATCGACGGTGGAGATTAAGTGCGGGGGCACCAGCCAAAATTTTCATCCGTACCGCAAGAACCCCCCGCAGTGACGTAATGATGACTATGCAATATTTGATAAATATTTTAATATGAAATAAAAACCCCAAGGGCCAAACTATTGGAAAAATTGTAAAAGGAATACCATTAGCGGTGGAAATGGTTTTTGTCTCTTGGTTTTAATAAAGGTGAGAACTATATAAATGAGAAAGATGATTATTCGAAAGGGGGTGAAGCGGGTGAGAGGGTTGACGAAGAAGAATTTCCTCTAAGAAATATCTGCATGGACAGACGACGTGCTTAATTGATAATTCTGAGTCCATGATGTACCCTTCGAGACATTGACCTATAAGGTGATGAGTCGTGAAGAAATGATGAAGAGCGTGTGCATAAATGCTGAAGAACATATATGAATCCGGGTAAGTTTCTGTAGATCAGGTCTGATCTGCAAACATATTGTTTTTACAGTTCTATACAAGAAAAGCACGAATATATATATATGCGAGTCATCTACATTGAAAGTGCATATGATAGTTGGGGTTTCAGAAGATTAAATTACACGGAAGTATACACGAGTTAGTAAATGAATATCTTCTCTGAAGTCTGGGTTACTCTGGTTATAGCGGGGAAAATATGCATGTTTATGATTAATTGTTGAAGTTTCTTGATCAGTGTGAAAATTGATGAAACATTGTAGGGGGTTTTAGCTCCCTTCCAGAAGAGACTGGTAAACGAGAGAAGGCTGCAGCCTTCTGCAAGTGGGTGCCTGCATACTGGTATAAGTCTGCGCCAGCACAGAAATTGTAATATGTTTTCTTTATAATAAAATATTGAAGACAAAGATTTCAGCAGCGGTGGTTTTCTCCCAAACTGGGTTTCCACCTTAAATCCTGGTGTTCATATGTGTTGCTTATGTTTTGTATTGTTATTTCTATTCATACTTGATGATGAATAAATGATGCAATGAGCTAAGTAACGACATGATAAGATCTTTACAAGTTAGATGCAGTAGTATAACATATGGTCTTTAAGAGAAAAGAAAAACTAAAAGAATTTTAAGTCAGCTCTAAATACTGATTCACCCCCCCTCTCAGTATTTTTCCCAACAATTGGTATCAAAGCAGGTCCTTCTGAAAAAGCTTAGTCGCTAGAAGGAAGATCAAGCAAGATGAGCAATCAAGATGGAATAACATCTATCAGGCCTCCGCTCTTTAATGGAAACAATTTAAATTTCTGGAAAACAAGGATGAGATCCTATCTTCAGTCTCTCGAAGCAGAGGTATGGGCAATTGTTGAACAAGGATATCAATATCCAGCTGCAGTACCGACAGATCCAACGGAAAAAAAGAATTATGAAACAAATGCAAAGGCAGTCAATGCTCTATTAGGAAGTCTAACTGAATCAGAATTTGTCAAAGTCATGCAGCTGAATACAACAAAGGCAATATGGACAAAATCATTCTAAGCTATGAAGGTGATGCAAAGGTAAAAAGTGCTAAAATTCAAACTCTCAGAATCCAATATGAGAATCTTAAAATGCTTAATGAAGAAAGCATTGCAAATTTCTTTCTACGTCTTGATGATATTGTGAATCGCATGAGAAATCTGGGAGAAACAATTACCGAATCCACTTTGGTAGAGAAAATTTTAAGATCTCTAACAGCAAAATTTGAGTCAAAAGTTTCAGCTCTTGAAGAAAAGTAGGATCTTCAAAATCTTACTGTGGTAAAAATTCATGGCATACTAACTGCATATGAAATGAGAAGAGGAGGACCATCTGAAGTCAAAGAAGCAGTCTTTAGAACTTCTACAAAAGGAAAGGAAGTACAAATAACAGAAGGATCAGGATATATCTCAGAAGAAGATGAGATAAACTTCGTAAAGAAACTTCAACTTGGCACAAGACGATTCAGAGGTAAGCTTCCTTTCAAATGTTTTGATTGTGGAAGAGTTGGTCATTATGCTGCTAAGTGTCCTTATAAAGAAACACATAAAAAGGGGAAGGAAGTAGCAAGAAGGAATAAGAATCATTTTAGCTCTAAAAAGAGTTACTATACTCATGAAGATAGTGATGGGTTATCTGATAGTGAGGAAGAATGTGAACAAGATCTGAGACTTCTCATGGCATTTGAAAAAGAATCTAGAGAAGAAGAGGATACTTTTGTGGACGCTCTAGAAGACAATGATTTTCTTAATGAAAACAATAAACTCAAAAATTGCTTAGAAGAGAGCAAAATAATCATAGAAACTCTGAAAAATCAGCTTGAAGATAAAGAGAAACACAATGAGAAATTATAATGTGAAGTAGTAGATCTAAGAAAATAACTTGGGAAAGTAAAGACTCTGAATCTTAGATTTGCTAAAGGGTCTGAAACCTTAGATGAGATTATCAAGGTACAACGTTCTCCTCTTATAAAGACAGGTCTTGGATATATTGGAGAATCTTCTCAGGCATCAGCACCAAATTATCTAAAAGCAGTTACAGCTGGTTTACAACATGCTGCCACTCAGCAAGGGAACAAAGAATATTTACAGGTAAAGCATGATCATTTCAATTCAAGAAACACTAACAGGAATGTCTTTCAAAGAAACACCAATCAACAGATAAATTCATATAGAAGATCTTATGATCGCAGAAATTGCTTCTTCAATGGACAATGTTTCTCATGTCACAATTTTGGTCATAAAGCTATTAAATGTGTAGCATATAAAACTATTATGACAAGAGAAGCAAGAAAGAAAATGACTAATATTGAAGCAAAGAAGAATACTTATAACAACTTTTCTCCTCTTCAAAATGAAGTTGAATGCACTTATTGCAATAACTTTGGCCATGAAGAATCTGAATGCAGGAGCAAAGTTCAACCAAAAGAACATGTTCCTTCAAGATCCAAAGTATGGAAAAAGAAGGAGTTATAGGTTGAAAATTGTGGCATAGCGTTATTTGCAGAAGATGAAGAGAACCAATGGTACATTGATAGTGGATGCTCAAGACACATGACAGGTGATAAAGACAAACTTCTTGCATATAGTGCTCTAGAAAAGGAGAAGAATGTTACATTTGGAAATGATACTCCTGCAGTAATTAAAGGTAAAGGGTCTGTTTTCCTAAAGGATAAGGTGAAAGCTAATGAAGTCATGTATGTGGATGGATTAAAGTAGAACTTGTTAAGTGTAATTCAAATGTGTGATCAAGGAACTGAAGTTGTCTTTAGTTCAAAAGAATGTGTGGTACGTGATCTTGATACTAGTAAAGCAATTATAAAAGGAAAAAGAACTCCAAAAAACCTGTATATATTGAAGAACCCCAAAGAACAATGTTATTTGAGTAAATCTTCAGAAAATTGGCTATGGCATAAAAGGTTGGGGCATCTGAGCTTTTCTCAAATCAACAAATCAAGTAGACTTAAAGCTGTTCGTGACCTTCCCAATATTACTCTACCTGAAAATATCATATGCAAATCTTGCCAATTCGGTAAGCAAACCAGGGTACAATTTAATGCCAAGGAAGGATCATCAAGTAAACCTCTTGAACTCATTCATACCGACATATGTGGACCTATGAGGAAAAATTCACCCCGTGGTGAAGAATACTATATCTTATTCATTGATGATTTCTCTAGAATGTGTTGGATTGGGCTGCTTAAACACAAATATGAAGCATTTGAGAAATTTCAGATTTTCAAAGCACTAGTGGAGAATGAATTAGAATTAAAAATCAAGTGTCTTAGATATTATCGAGGAGGAGAATATACATCCAGAGAATTTCTTGAATTATGTGAGCAACACGGCATAAAAAGACAGTTCTCTATAGCTGGCACTCCACAACAGAATGGTGTTGCAGAGAGAATGAACAGAACAATTCAACAAATGGCTAGAGCTATGCTTGATGATTCCAGAACACCTGACACATTTTGGGGAGAAGCAGCACATACAGCAGCAAACATTCTCAACAAAGCACATGTTCATGTAAATAGTGATAAAACTCCATATGAACTTTGGTATGGTAATCCTCCCACTATAAAGCATTTTAGAATTTTTGGGAGCAAATGCTTTATCAAGAATAATGATGAAAAACTTGGCAAGTTTGAACCCAGAGCAGATGAAGGAATATTTATTGGTTACTCCTCTAGGAGTAAGGCATATAAATGTTACAATAAAAGACTTCGAAAGATTGTTGAATGTATTGATGTTGTTATTGATGAGTCTCCTGCAGCCCCAAAAGAAGAAAAGCAAACAACAGATGAAGATGATGAGGACACATATCCTTCTACATCAAACAGTAATGATACAAATAGTGCACCCAGTGAAGAACCTGAAGAGGAGTTGTCTGAAAAGGCTTCATCTAGATATGTTCAAAAGAATCATCCAGAATCTCAAATTTTGGGAGAAAAGGAATCATGTGTACAAACAAGAAGGACTCTTGTGGGATCTTCTAGCAATCTGGAATTTCTGTCCATTGTTGAACCTCACAGTGTCAGTCAAGCTAGCAAAGATGAATGTTGGATTCAAGCCATGAATGAAGAGCTTGATCAAATTGAAAAGAATCACACTTGGGAGTTAGTACCAAGGCCTCATGACAAAAATGTCATTGGAGCTAAATGGATATTCAAAAACAAGTTAAATGAGAATGGGGATGTTATAAGAAATAAAGCTAGACTTGTGTGCAAAGGGTATGCTCAACAAGAAGGTATAGACTTTGAAGAAACCTTTGCTCTTGTAGCCAGACTTGAAGCCATAAGAATGTTTCTTCCATTTTCAAGCTTCCAACAAATCAAATTTTATCAAATGGATGTTAAATCTGCTTTTCTCAATGGTGATCTAGAAGAAGAATTTTATATAGAACAACCAGAAGGATTCATTTTGGGAAATGATGAAAAACTTGTTTGTAGACTTAAAAAGGCTCTATATGGTCTCAAACAAGCTCCAAGAGCATGGTACTATTGTCTTGACAAATATCTTCATCAACAAGGATTTTCAAAGGGGTCTGCTGATAGCAACTTGTACACAAAAACTGAAAATAACAAACTGTTGATTGTGGTTGTATATGTCGATGATATCATTTTTGGAAGTAATAAAGAGTCTATGAGTCAGAAATTTGCTTCTGATATGCAGCAAGAATTTGAAATGTCTTTACTCGGGGAACTAACATTTTTTCTTGGCCTGCAAGTGCAACAAGCAACAGATGGTATATTCTTATCACAAGCAAAGTATCTCAAGCAAATCCTGAAGAAGTACGGCATGGAAGATTGCAAACCTGTAAGTACACCAATGATAACCGGATGCAATCTCAGTTCTAATGATGATTCCCCCACCATAAATCAACCAGAATACAGATCTATGATAGGAAGTCTACTTTATCTCACTGGGACAAGACCAGACATCATGCATGCAGTTGGGATTGTTGGACGATTTCAAGCCAATCCAAAAGAGTCTCATCTTCAGGCTGTGAAAAGAATATTCAAATATCTACAGGGAACTCAAGACTTTGGACTATGATATCCAAAGAATGCTGATCTTACTCTTCATGCATACACTGATGCAGATTGGGTTGGAAGTGTTGATGATCGAAAAAGCACTAGTGGTGGTGCATTCTTTATGGGCCTCGGTTAGTATCTTGGTTCAGCAAGAAGCAAAGCTCCATTGCCTTATCTACAGCAAAAGCAGAATATGTGGCTGTAACATCATGTTGCACTCAACTTCTTTAGATGATGCAAACCCTACAAGATTTTCAAATCAAATGTTCACCTCCTATCTCCATTATGTGTGATAATACAAGTGCCATCAGTATCTCAAAGAATCCTGTTATGCATTCCAAGACCAAGCACATTCTCATCAAATATCACTTCTTACGAGAACAAGTGCTTGAGCAAAAGGTGAAATTAGAATATGTTTCCTCCAAAGAACAAGTTGCTGATATATTTACCAAACCTCTACCCAGGGAAGCATTCGAATATCTCAGAAAGAAACTGGGAGTAGTCTCTGCCATGCAGAGGATCCGGTCTACTTAATTATAGTAGACTAATTGGATGTGAGGTGCTGTCAGGCATCTCTGAATGCACAGGCTCAGGGGGAGCATTGGTCATGTGAAAAGGATGAATTGTTGGTCACATTATGTTTGAATATACAGCATGATCTCAGGGGGAGCATGGCATTGTCGATTCAACAGTTCTTGATCAAACTCTTTGCCATTGATGTCAAAGGGGGAGGAAACGCAACAAAGGGTGTCTATCAGGTCATCAAAGGAAGAGTATTGCCATCAATGCCAAAAGGGGGAGATTGTTGGAATATTGTCATTGATGGAAAAGGATATGGCAAAGGTATTGGGAAAGGCATGGGCAACGAAGAACAACAGCAATGTTGCAGAAAACAACGATCAGCAGCAAAGAACAAAGGAAGAATGCATTTACAGAGATAAGCAGGGAATTGAAGCATAGTTGTCCAGAGACAGAGGCACATTGAGAAGAATGAGTGAAACTCTTATTCATTCATGGTGATGAGGGATTGGTTCTAAACTCTCTATGACTTATGTATTCAACAGAATATTTGAGTCTCTGTGGACATTGGTGAAATCATGTATTACTGACAGTTGGGATTATGCCCGTATAAACAGCTTGAATTGTGAAAAGCATGAGAGTGATGCTCATACCATCTCGATTCTGTGGAAGGAGGAGATTCGTGAAGTTGTATACGATATCAGGTTGCTAAGGTCACGGCACAGTGAAGTAAATCTGCATAATGAAGGGATTAATGGTGCTCTGGTTCTGTAAGTTGTTCGAGGAACCAATGCGATCGACAGTGGAATTATACGCTTATGCCTCTGTGTAGGTATGGAAGGTCTACGAGTCTCGGCGTTGTCTGTGTAATAGAACCTGGTGCATGAATAAATCGATTATATAAAGAAAACCTGAAGCGGGGTTTTAATCGTTTAAACAATAACTCTAACGGAACCATGTGCTTAGACAGAACCGTGACCGAGAGGAACCGTGACGCCGGTGTGGAGTGAAACCGTGGTATTTTTCGCACCACCTTTCGACGATACGTGGTATTTACAAATTGGCATCGATTCCATAGAGGTGTTGACACGCGTCCCTTGCAAAACTGCCTTTCACACGATAATGATAGTCCTTCGCACGTTAAAGCCCGTACCAGGACGGCCAGTGAAATTTCTTTTGCGTCGTCGATCTGAAAGGGGGAAATCTGACGGTGATCGTGCGTCGGACTTGCCCGAAGTTTAATCAAGATGCACGAAGAATAACACAAGTATGATGCGCCATCGCGCGTTATTGCTCGTGCAAGTTGCTCAAGCGATATCCGTCGATCTTGGAGGCTCGCGATCTAATGGTGATCGAGCAATGGACATGTGCGAAGTTTAGCTTGATACGGAGGGGCGCTTATGTGGGCCAGGGGTCAAAGTTTTATTAATATTAAACTTTCCGAAAGCATTGGATTTTTATATAAAGCCCAGATTAGAAGTTCATTGAATTTTTAATTAAAAATAATATTGCGGGGGCACCCGCCAAAATTTTCATCCGTACCGCAAGAACCCCCCACAGTGACGTAATGATGACTATGCAATATTTGATAAATATTTTAATATGAAATAAAAACCCCAAGGGCCAAAACTATTGGAAACATTGAATACCATTAGCGGTTGAAATGGTTTTTGTCTCCTGGTTTTAATAAAGGTGAGAACTATATAAATGAGAAAGATGATTATTCGAAGTGATGGGAAGAGTGTGAGAGTGTTGACGAAGAAGAATTTCCTCTAAGGGATATCTGTATGGACAGACGACGTGCTTAATTGATGATTCTGATTCCATGATGTACCCTTCGAGACATGGACCTAAAAGGTGATGAGTCGTGAAGAAACGATGAAAAGCTTGTGCATAACTGCTGAAGAACAAATATGAATCCAGGTAAGTTTATGTAGATCAGGACTATTCCGCAAACATATTGTTATTACAAATCTATACAAGAAAATCACGAATATATATATATATATGTGTGTGTGTGTGTGTGTGTGTGTGTGATTCATCTACATTGAAAGTGCATTGGGGTTTCAGAAGATTAAATTACACGGAAGTATACACGAGTTAGTAAATGAATATCTTCTCTGAAGTCTGGGTACCTCTGGTTATAGCGGGAAAATATGCATGTTTATGATTAATTGTTGAAGTTGTTTAATCAGTGTGAAAATTGATGAAACATTGTAGGGGGTTGTAGCTCCCTTCCAGGAGATACTGGTAAACGAGAGAAGGTTGCAGCCTTCTGCAGGTGGGTGCTTGCGTACTGGTATAAGTCTCCGCCAGCACAGAAATTGTAATATGTTTTCTTTATAATAAAATATTGAAGACAGAGATTTCAGCAGCGGTGGTTTTCTCCCAAACTGGGTTTCCACCTTAAATCCTGATGTTCATATGTGTCGCTTATGTTTTGTACTGTTATTTCTATTCATACTTGCTGATGAATAAATGATGCAATGAGCTAAGTAACGACATGATAAGATCTTTACAAGTTGGATGCAGTAGTATAACATATGGTCTTTAAGAGAAAGGAAAAACTAAAAGAATTTTAAGTCAGCGCTAAATACTGATTCACCCCCCCTCTCAGTGTTTTTCCCAACAGATTACATTAAAATAATTAATTATTTGAATAAATTCAACACCAGATGAAATTTCTCCAAACTCTTTCTGGGTTTTGGAGGTGATGTGTTTCTTAGCACCTCCACAAATTTTCAAGGCTAGAGTACACCCGATGCTACCCAAACTACACAAAATCTCAACACTCCCTCTTAGCACGGAGTGTGCTCTAGCAATACATCCACACCAGGTATCGCAAGATCTTGGAATTGGTTTCTGTGTTGCTGATGCTTGGATTTCTACCCTCCATCCACTGCACTGCTGCTTTTTGTACTGCTTCCCATGTCACTGGCACTGGCATTGCCACATCTGTATTGCAGCTCCCTCTCAACTTGCTGCATCATGCTGCCTATAACACTTCCATTATTAACTGTTGCATTGAAACTCAGTTGCCGAGAAGTAAGCAATTGAAAGACTCCTGCCCAAGCATTGATAGATAAGTCAGGCTCCATCCCATCACTAAAAACTTCCTTGGCTACTGCTTTATGCTGTCCTCCTGAAGCCACTGCACTGCTACAACTCTACACTACATGAGCACTGCCTCTCTACGCTGCCGAAGTTTCATCAAACTCTGCGCTATTGCCTCTACGTTGCTGCTGCCTCTGCATTACATTTCTCCCTCTCCAGCTCTTCAGCATTTCCCTCTGCTTCACTGTGACCTTCTGCAACCATCTCCCGACTTATCCCGCTACTATCCTAAGGCTCACGTAGATCTTATGTGATCCAAGAGTAGGGATGACTCAAGGATCCCACCAACTTGATCTGTAGCTACTCTACAGATCCATGTCACCCCACCTCTTCTCTCGAGGCACAAGAGCACTCATGGCTACATCATATTCAGAGCCATCATCCTTTGCTGCTACAGCCTTGGATTCAGAAGATCCTTTGTCCTTCTTCTTAGGATAAGTGCTGGCGAAGTGACTAAGTTCGCCACAGTGAAAGCACCGAACCTTGGAAAGATCCCTCTTCTTCTTCCCTTGCTGATTTCGTTCCTTTCATGCAAGGGCTGCATTCCCCTCCTCTTCTTTATTCATTCTGGATGATCCGCTTCTGCTACTTTGCCTCTTGGTGAATCCCCTGATTTCCTCCTTACAGAGGATTCCCTACATGTTTGCACATGATGGTAATGCTGCCTTGCCCAAAAATCTTTGGAAAAACGTTTCCCATTCTTCAATGACTGCATTTAGGGCAGTCCTCACTAGGATCCCCTCATCCAGATTTGTACCCATGGAAATCAGTTGATCCTGGATAGTCTGAAGTCTGAAGAGGAATGGATCTATCTCCTCACCCTTCTGCATCTGGAACAACCACATATGATTCTCCAGAAGCATTCTTCTTTGGACAGAGCTACCCTGATACATCGGGTCCAATGCTACCCACATCTGATTTGCCGTATTCTTTCTGGAAATACGAGACACAACGTGGTCTTTGACTCCGTCCATAATCAAATGATTAGTTCATGCTTGATTTTCCTCATACTTCTTTAGAGGATCTCCATCAGTTGGCACAACTAGGAGTTTATCTGCTTGATCCTTGAGGCCATACTCATACGTGACTGAAAGGATCCTTGCCCTCCATATAACGAAGTTGGACATGTCGTCCAACCTATCCCAATCTCTCAGTCCATATGGCGCCATCTACTTAGATATGTCAGAACATATACTCTTCTCCCTCTTTTTGTTGCAATAATCAATAGAAATGATTGATATGGGTTTCTTGGTGAATAGAAACCCTTTATAGTAGCTGATACCTATGACAACTAATTTCCCTCCCGGAAATATTCAGCCAAACCAATTAGACAATTCTCTCTGATCACCCTCTTGATCGAATCTTAGATCTATTTGGCTCAGGTCTTCTAAGTGACTGTCTTCCTCCCACTCTTTGTTGACTTAGCTAGGCATAATTATGCACCGGCAGAATCTCCACCACACCAGTACTGCTGAAGATCTGAAGCACTGCTTCCGGATCTTGGCAAAACTTCTATGCAATAGGACGAATGACTGGACTGCATCCCACTGACTGGCCCAACGTAGCCTCATTGCTGCTTAGAAGTGGACTGCGTAACCCTACGCTGGATGACGTAGTCCTTACGCTCACCTGGAAAGGCTCTACGTAAGCCCGATGGCCTTCTGTAGCTGCAGCACTGCCCCTTCCTGGGTTTGCGTCCTCTTGCTGCCAACCTGCCCTTTCTGGATCTCTGCTGCTTCTTCTGCTGTTCTGCAGAGAAAATATTCTTCAGCTGATTTGCTGGAGATTCAGCTTGATATGTTATCACTTTGATACCATGTGAAAATTAATGAATACATAATGCATAAATCCTACTGTAGTATCATGGTTTACTTCTCCTACTTGATTAATTTATATAAGTTATTTTTAGAAAAATATTCAGAAAATACCGAAGTAAACACAACTAACAACCTACACACATGCATATCATTTACTGAATATTACGCTCATTCAACAAAGTGACACACAAAATTTTGGACATAATTCCCTAGAAAAACGCAATGCGGGAAAACTGATGCAGCAGATATGAGGGTTTATTATTATTAAGTAGAATCTGAGTACAACAAATCTGGGCACCAAATATGGTTAACTCGACAAAGAAAAAATAGATCTGCAGCTAACCCGCTGTTCTGAGACCAACATTTTGACGAATCCACACCCTCAAACAAGATTTACAAGACTCAGCCCGATTATGGCCCTAGAAACCCCAGCGTTGCCCCTGAAGCCCCAACGTCAGCCCTGCTAGGCTCTACGTGCCTCTGCGCTGCTTAGAAGGGGACTGTGTAACCCCATAGTGGGTGATGCAGTCCTTACGCTGCATTTGGAGGCCTCTGCATAACTCTGGAAGCCCTATGAAGCTGCAGTGCTACCCCTCCCGGGCCTGCGTAGCACTTGCATAGTGGCTAAAGATGTGATGCTTAACTGCTGCTGCTGTTGCCCTTGCTCCTCTGTGCTGATCCTGAAAGATGCTCCTCTTCCTCTTGCTGATTCTTGGCTCTGGTATCAACTCATCCCTTCATTGAATACTACCCCTCGCTGCAGAAAAATCCTCCGTAAATTCTTAGCAAACCCTGCCCTGGAATTCGAGCTTAGTTTCTCAGCTCTGCCTCCGTGTGTATGTATCTCCAACTGACCCTCAAGCCTTTCTATTATAATTTTTTTTTGAACACATCAACGGTCGAGATTAAATAAATCATCGACATCTGAGATTAAAATATTGCTTGATCCACGTCATTTAGAACATTTCAACACATGTGTTAATTTATTCACTTTAATTATTTAATTTCCCTAAGTTTAGACTTAGGGATTAGATTAAAATAATTAATTATTTGAATAACTTCAACACTAGATGAAATTTATCCAAACGATTTTTGGGTTTTGGAGGTGATGTATTTCTTGGCCCCACCACAAAGTTTGAGGGCTAGAGTACACCCGATGCTACCCCAACTACACAAAATCGCAACATCAAGTACCTTAGAACTCTTTTTGAAACAAACCAATGTCCGTCACAAGGTTTTTTCATAAACTTGGAAATTATTCCAACAAAAAAAGGAATATATGGTTTGGTAGTGGTGAGGTAGATAAGACTTACCACAAGTTGTCTATACTTAGTTGCATCCTCAAATTCATTTCCTTCTTTAGATGAGAGCTTCAGATTTTGTTCCATTGGAGTGGACAAAGGATTGCATTCAACCATGCCAAACTTGTTCAACAATTATCCAATGTACTTCTTTTGAGAGAGGAATATATATCTTAGATGTTGGGTTCAATTCAATGTCGAAATGGTAATTAAGGTGTCCCAAATCTGTCATCCCAAATCATTTCTTCAATTCTTTCTTTATGGATGGAATATAACTTTCATTGTTCCCATGTTATCAACAAATCATATAAATATACCACAAGATAGAAAACAAATTTTCCAATCTTCTTGAGAAATAAAGTTGCATCATCAAGATTAAAGTGCTTGAAATTTAATTTTATAAGATGCTTAGTCAATTTTCATACAAGGCTCGTGGTTCTTGTTTTGGGAAACACAAGGATTTGATGAGTTTTCATACTTTTTTTTCTTGTACCTTCACAAAAAAATTTCTTTATTGAGACATAAAAACATTTTCTTTCAAGTCTCCATTCAAGAAAGAAATCTTTACATCCATTTGATGGAATTTCCATCCATTCTGAGCTACTAAGGCAAAGAAAGTGTGGATGGTTGCCCATTTTTCTATGGGGGAAAATGTCTCTTCATAATCAAACCATTCTTATGAGCCTTTCTTTGTGCTTGCCAAGTGATCCATTTGATTTATACTTGTTCTTGAAGACCCATTTGCAACCAATTGGTTTCAAATGGAGGGTCCACCAAATTCCATGCTCCATTATTATGAGAGCATCATACTCCTTCTGGATTGATTATTTTGATTAATCATAAGAAGAATCCTTTTTAAAGGAATTTGGTTAAAAATTTGTAGAAAAAATTAATTCACAATCATAAGAAGCATCCATATCATCAATTGAATCAGAATCATTTACATCACCTCCATTTTGTCTGATGGAACTTCCAGTTCCTGAATTTCCAACCTCATCATAATGAACACTTTCAAGTATTTTAATGAGCCATTTTGGAGGAATTTTTTGAGGTGGTCTAGGATGCTCTGTTGATTGATATGGGGATGCATCAAGATTTAACCTTCGAATCCTCTCAATTACATCACTCAAAGGGTCTTCCTAATATGAATAAGTGGATGGAACTTCATGAGGGGGAGACAATGCTTCAGAAGGATATTCCATATATTGATCCAAGATAAGGACCCCCCCCTTCAATATGTGGAACCTAATTATAAAATTGATGATATTTTTTTTCATGACTGAATATGTCCAAATGATTAAGCTACTGCTCAACAATATTCTTAGTCTTGGAAGATTTAAGAGAAACCACATGAGTAGACGATATAAAATTCTTACTTACCTCATCGTAGAGATGATATGATTTGGTTGTATCCAAGTAGATACACTTTTGACTCCTTGCATAAAGTTTTCTTCTTTGTTTGTTAGGAATAAAGGCATAGCAAGTGGAACCCAATACCTTGATATGCGTTATTGAAGGAAAATGGCCATACCACATATCACAAGGAGTATTTTTTTTGAGAGCATGATATGAACGTTTTATTTTGATATATACTACAGATAGAACTTCATTAACCCAAAACATTAGTTTTACATTTTTGAAAAAAAATCATTGAGTGAATCATATTTAAGATAGTCCTGCTCATTCTTTAAGCTACACCATATTGTTAAGGATTGTATGGTAAGTTTGTTTGAATATGTTTAGTCCCATGTTGGAGAAGATAGTTTTCAAATTCATTAGAAATATATTATTTTCCATTATTAGTACGAAGAGAGCCAATATGTGATTGTGCATCATTTTCAATCCATGCATGAAAGTTACAAAAGCTTCTGACTTACCTTTCAATAGGTATACCCAACACATTTTGGTGTGATCATCAATAAACATCATCATATATTTATTTCCATTTGCAGAAGTAATAGGCATAGGGCTGCATAAATAATAATGAATAAGTGCAAGTTTTCTATGTTCTCTAGAAGGAGAATCATGAAATTGATATTTGCTATGTTTTCCTATGATACAAGTGTCACATTGCTTCAATTTCTTTGGAATAGTTGGTAAACTAGAAACACCATTCCTTTTCAGCAGACAAAGACATCATAGTTAAGCTATCAAAATATTGCATGCCATAGAAGACTAGATGGAAATGTACCTTCATTGTACTAGGACCTGTATGTAGAATTTTGTGCATGAGTAGATGTTCCTTAGAAATTCAAGAATATTTCCTATATTATAGTCATAACAACTATGTTGTTTGATGCTTTTATTATCTCAAAATTTCCATAAAACATATGAATGGAGTGTCCTTACTAGAAAATTTGAACACATGACAACAAGTTTCTTCACAACTCTAGAAGGTAGATTATATCACGCAGAAGAAAGTTAGGAAGTTCGAGCAGTTTAAGCTTGATGGTGCGAAGTCTGAATGGCTTGAGAATTGATTTTTCTGCAAAGTGTCTTGCTCCATCTACATTGTCACTTAAGTATTTCCGGAAGGTCATGTGGTAGGTTGCACTTGCATCAAGAAAGCATGCATATTTCCAAGAAGAAAATTGAGTATGAAACAAATATTTGGATACTCCAATATTACAATGGGAAACGATATAATGAGCAGATTAAAGCACTTTACCTTTTACTGATTTGGTGTTTTGCCTTTGTCTTCTCTGCATTATTGCTTGATTATTTCCCAAGGGATTTTTCATGTGGATTCATCATGTCCATCTCTATTACAATGATACAATGGAGATCCAATTTTTCTCCTTGATGATATTTACCCCCCATGCCTCTATTGTTGTTCCTTCCATGTCCTCTTCTATCAACTCTTCTTCTAGAAGAATCTTGTGTCTAAATATTCTCATTTTGTGCAAGGAAAAAACTGTTGGGTGTGGATCCTGATTATATTATTTATTTAGATGTATCACAACGTTGGACCCCTTTTCTTAATGGGGCGGAAACATCGCCTGTCGTTTAATCGCCGTCAGGGAGGTCCATGGGTGGGGGCGACGACGATTTTATGAGCCCCCCTGGCGGGGGGTTTTGGGGGCAGTGCCCCCGAAGCTAAAAACATATGTAAAATTGCTTTGTAAAATATTGTAATTTCGTAGTCAATCGGGGCCGTTCATTAGGCAGATGATACGACAGTAGAAGTTATGTTTAATTTAGGGTTTTTTTTTCCCTAGAAGGAAACCCCTCGGTTCATGTGAGGGAATTATATTGTGGCTGTGTTGTGTGTGTATATTCTGAGTGAGAAATAGAAAGGGGGACTGTGTGAAAGAGTAGATGATATTACATCGGATTTTTTGTAGGTTGTGTCTCTTCATTTTTATGGATAATATAAAGGAAGGACTGGCTGTTTCTGTGGATGTAGCCCAAGTTGGGTAAACCATATATATTTGTGTCTCTCTTGTTTTATATGTTATTTATGTGTTTGTTTTTCTGAATATTTTATGTGTTCCATTTCTCTATAATATATAATTTTCTAATAAATGGTATCAGAGCCAGAGGTCTATTTGGCTGATAAACTTGCAGGAAATAAGGGTTCTTGGTTCGAGTGGGAGAAATGGCGAAAAATGGTAGGTTTAGGGTCGAGAAATTTAATGGCAAAAACTACCCATTGTGGAAGATGTAGATGGAATATTATCTGCATCAGAAAGATCTGTATCTACCATTGAGCGGAAAAAAGAAGAAGTTATCGAGTATGACAAATGAAGAATGGGATATTCTCGATAGAAAGGCACTTGGAACAATACGGATGTGCCTGGTGGCGTCGGTAGCCTTAAATATTTAGAAGGAGATGACAATAAAGGGTTTAATGACGACATTTTTGACACTATATGAAAAACCCTCGGCCTGAAATAAGGTTCTTATGAAACATTTATTTATTATGAAGATGTCGGAAGGTTGATATGTTGCTGACCATTTAAATGAATTTAATATGGTTACCAGTAAGTTAAGTTATGTAGGGGTAAACTTTTATGATGAAGTTAGGGCTCTGTTATTTCTATTCTCATTTCCAGAAAGTTGGAATGGTTTAGTTATGGCCATTAGTAACTCTATCTTTGGAACTAGTACTTCAAAGTTTGATGATGTTGTCGGTGCTATCCTTAGCAAGGAAATGCGACGTAAAAGCTCCGGTGAGACATCGGGTAATGCTTT
The DNA here is from genome assembly GCA_034641835.2 of Pinus albicaulis. Classification (NCBI taxonomy): domain Eukaryota; kingdom Viridiplantae; phylum Streptophyta; class Pinopsida; order Pinales; family Pinaceae; genus Pinus; species Pinus albicaulis. The sequence continues at coordinate 971,272,800 of CM076569.1, forward strand.
GAGTGCAGAGAATAGGGGAAGAAAATTGGAAAGAGGAAAGATCTCAGGATATTGCAGTAAATCAAGGAAAGGCAGATCCAAATCTAGATTAGGGATAGTGTGTTGGAAATGTAGAAAGAAAGGGCACCTGAAGAAAGACTGTAAGTATCATAAGGGAAAAGAAGGAGACACACAACAAGAAAATAATCATGAAGTGAATGTGACAGGTGATGTGTTGCAAGATGAATTGATTCTTTCTTCAGAAAATGTTATTGATGCTTGGGTGGTAGATTCAGGGGCCTCATTCCATGCCACACTTGATAAGAAACGTTTTCATGACTATGTTCAAGGAGATTTTGGACAGGTTTGTTTGGGTGATGATAAAACCTGTAAAATCGTTACAATAAGTAATTTTTTTGTAAAACAACAGAATGGAAACCAATGGTTATTAAAGGAGGCAAGGCATGTTCCAGATTTGAAGAAAAATATGATTTCAATAGGGCAGTTAGGAAGTGAAGGTTGTGTGACAACTTTTACAGATAATGTAGAAATTATATACAAGATGCATGTATATATCCAAATTCTCCTGATCTAACAATATTTATCTTCTTGCTAAATACATAATCCTTCCACTGTTAATCTTTTGCGGAAATTTAAAATTCAATTGCAAAGACATGAAGAAATAAAAACAATCGCACATAACAAAGTTGTTTAACTGGAAAGCCTGAAGCTGAAAAACCCAACTATCATATATTATGTATCATGGAGATCATGTAACAATCTTATACAAATCTTAGTACATCAAGCTCTAAGTACAATCAATCGTCACACACTAATAAGAAGAAATCTGCAAATCCATGCACTAATTTCTTGCCACCTGATAGCCTGCCTCCACTGTGCAATCCTTGCTGAAGAAGACCCCTGAATGAATTTGCATCTACCTTGCTTGAACTGTGAAATCCTCATTGGAAACTCCAATGTGTGTGTGGTGCAATCAATGCATCACTATAGTCACAATAGATAGTCCATCTTTCTCTTTCACCTATCTCTTCACTGGGTCTCCACTAGAAATGTCATGCACTATAGTTAACTGCTGTATTTGTTAAGTTGATTAATGAGTTATTATTTGTGAATTAATTAACTAATTAATTCACTCCACTCTCACTAGTGTATCATTAAGTTAGACTAGATACAACTAGCTCAATTGAGTTAAACACCATTAACTGAGTTAAACTGAATAACCACTCCATGAACTACTCTTCCAACTCTGTCATAAATTTTCCACTTCAGTTCTAACTGTTGGGTTTGTGTTATATTATTTCCATGACTAATCACGCATGGGGGGGGGGGGGGGGGGGGGGGGTGGTAGTCCCCCCCTCGTACGAGGGTCCGGGGCAGCGGCCCGGAAATTTTTCTTGTCCTTATTTTCGGTGGGCGGATCCGCCCATGGTTTTGTGCATGGGTTTGCACATGGTTTTGGGGTATGATGGTTTTCGACCCCTAGTATTTTGTAGATCCGGTCAAGGGAACTACGGTTATGGTCTAATCCAGGGTTAATGGATTGGGGTTTATGTATGCTTCGGCATGTATATATATATGTGCTGTAACACTAAAAGGAATATAATGAAAAATCAAGCTGGTCATCCTGATTTTGGATCCAGGGGAATTTATCTGTGTTTGTCTGTTTGTTTTATGCTGTCGCTACTGTTTATTTTCTGTCTTTAAGATTCGTTTGCAGATAATTTCTGTACATGGTTAAAACCTACATTTGGTATCGAAGCAGTTTCGACTTCAAGGGGACGCCTTTGCTGCTGAGGGGTTTTTTGCTCGAGCTTGAGGTATACCCTGTTCAGTGGGAGATATGCGGGATCGATTCTTGCGGTGAAAGAAGATGGCGAGCACCGGGAAGATAGAGATCAAGAAATTTAATGGTCAGATTTTTGAGTTGTGGAAGCTAAAGATGGAGGATCTGCTGGTGGATAAAGATCAGTGGATCATGGTAGATCCAGGTACTAAACCAACGACAATGTCAGATGAAGATTGGAAGAAGCTGGATCAGAAGGAAAAGAGCACAATACGATTGTGTGTCTCAGATTCAGTATTGTTGAATGTATCTGGGGAAGCTACGGTGAAGACCTTGTGGGACAAGCTAGGGACTTTGTACCAATCTAAGTCTCTGGTGAATAAATTTTTCCTGTGGAAAAATCTGTATAACCTGAGGATGAAGGATGGAGACTCGGTGACAGAGCATTTGAACACCTTCAATATTGTGGTAAGTCAGCTGTCATCTGTTGATATTAAAATCTTAGATGAAGATAAGTGCATCAGTTTGTTGTGTTCTCTACCAGAGTCGTGGGACAGTCTGGTTATTGCAATAGGTAGCAATACAACTACCTTGAATTTTGATGACATTGTCTCAGCCTTGTTTTCGGAGGAAATGAGACGGAAAAATATGGAGGGTCAAAATGAAGATGCCTTATCTGTACAAGGAAGGTCCCAGAACATAAACAAGAATAAGGTTTCGAGTGGGAGATCTAAATAGAGAGGGAGATCTAAATCTCCTGGAAAGTTTGTAAATGTGTGCTGGAAATGCGGAAAGGAAGGGCACTACAAAAAGGACTGCAGATCTAAAGCTCCTTAGAAAGGAAAGGGATCTGATGATGCTCCTTCTGCAAAAGCAAAAACTACCTCGGATGAAGGTGGGGATGTGTATTTGGCTTCTTCTTCAGATACACATGTAGATCATGAGTCATGGTTGATTGACTCGGGTGCATCCTTTCACTTCACTCCCCATAGGGAGTGGTTCTACGAGTATGAGAAATATGATGGCAGTGATGTCTTCTTAGGTGATGATAGGAAGGCCAAAATCATCGGACGTGGAAAAGTCAAGCTGAAGCTGCAAGGTGGAAGGATTAGAACACTTCTTGGTGTTCTACACATTCCTACATTGGCCAGAAATCTGATGTCTGTAAGCAAGATGGATGATGCAGGTGTAAAAACAGTGTTCGAGAAAGATACCTGTAAGATGGTTCGGGGAGCACTGGTATTAATGTGGGGAGTTCGGATTGGAACTCTGTACAAGCTTCAGGGCAGCACTGTTATTGTTGGGTGGAACAGTTCTATGGTTCCCGAAAGTGGAGCGGAAAGCCTAGCGGTCTCTGGAGAAAAGACCATGCTATGGCATCAAAGGCTTGGACATATTGGAGAGAAGGCCTTCGGATACTGCATGGAAATGGTATGGTAGAAGGTATGTCTAATAGCTCTCTGGATTTCGATTTCTGTGAACATTGTGTATATGGGAAGCAAAATCGGGTGAGTTTTCCTTCTGCTGCTAAGAGGGCGAACAAGATATTAGAGCTTGTGCACAGTGATGTGTTTGGACCTGTGTTGGTTCCATCACAGGGTAAGTCTGTGTACTATTTTTCATTCATAGATGACTTCTCAAGGAATACATGGATATATTTCTTGAGGAAGAAATCTGAAGTCTTTGACAGATTTAAAGAATTTAAGGCTCTGGTGGAAAACCAGACAGAGAAGAAGATAAAGGCGTTGAGGATAGATAATGGTGGGGAGTTATGCAAGAAGGAATTTGAAGAGTTCTGTAAGAAGTGTGGTATAGCACGACAGAAGACTACTCCATACACACCTCAGCAAAATGGAGTTGCAGAAAGAATGAATAGAACGTTGATGGAAAAGGCAAGAAGCATGCTCAGTGGTACCGGGTTAGGACAAGAATTTTGGGCAGAGGCAGTGGAGACTGCATGTTACTTAGTTAACGGATCACCTTCATCAGCGTTGGAGGATAAGACCCCACATGAGGTATGGACTGGAAAGAAACCTTCTCTTTCACATCTAAGGGTATTTGGATGTGATGCATATGTACATGTTCCAAAGGAGAAAAAGACCAAGTTGGATAATAAATCTGAAAGGTGCATCTTTATTGGGTATAAGGATGGTTTAAAGGGTTACAAGCTTTGGAACCCAGAAACAAGGAAGGTTGTGTACAGCCGAGATGTGGTGTTTAGAGAAGTGAAAGATGTTGTTAAACATGAAGTCCTACCAAAGGAACCTGAGAAGATAGAGTTTGAGCTAAAGGAGGATGAATCGGACTCTACAACAGAAGAAGACTCAGAAGATGAAGAGCCACAAACTCCAGCTTTGAGAAGATCAGTTCGGGAAAGAAGGCAACCAGAAAGGTATAGTCCATCTGCTTTCTGTTCAGGTTTTGCCTTAACTATAACTGATGATGAACCCAGAACTGTCAGGGAGGCAGTAGATTTAGAGGATGGAAAACTCTGGAAGGAGGCAATGGTTGATGAAATGGCATCCTTGCACAAAAACGATGCATGGGATCTGGTGGAGTTGCCGGCTGGAAGGAAGCCCATTGGGAGCAAATGGGTGTTTAAGAAGAAGATGAATGTAGAAGGCAAGGTGGAAAAATACAAAGCTCGGTTGGTAGCAAAAGGTTATTCCCAGGTGCCGGGAATTGATTTTGGTGATATTTTTTCTCCTGTTGCCAAAGTTACTTCTATTAGATTACTTTTATCTGTTGCTGTTGTATTTGATTTTGAGATAGAACAGATGGATGTGAAGACAAAATTTCTTCATGGGGATCTAGAAGAGGAGATGTACATGAAGAAACTTGAAGGCTTTATGGTGAAGGGTAAGAAAGAACTGGTGTGCAGGTTGAAGAAGTCTTTGTATGGGTTAAAATAGTCACCAAGGATGTGGTATCAGAAATTTGATACCTATATATGGGGACTTGGCTTCACCAGAAGCAAGGAGGATCACTGTGTTTATTTTAAATTAATTGGTGATCATGTTATTTATTTGGTCTTGTATGTGGATGATATGTTTTTGATTGGAAATGACAAAGAAATTATCCAAGATTTGAAGACCCAACTGTTCTCCAAATTCGAAATGAAGGATCTTGGTGCTGCAAACTATATTTTGGGCATGGAAATTAAGAGAGATCGGGAAAAGAGGAAGCTCTGGTTAAACCAAAGGAAGTATGTCGAGATTATATTGCAGAGGTTCAATATGCAGGATAGTAAACTGGTGAATGTTCTAATTTCTGTAGGTACAAAGCTATTTGCTGAACAGTGTCCCAAGACACAAGAAGAAGAGGAGGATATGTCCCGTGTTCCATATGCAAGTGCAGTGGGTAGCCTAATGTATGAAATGGTTTGTACTAGACCAGACATTGCACATGCAGTGGGAGTATTGAGTAGGTTTATGTCAAACCTAGGGAAGGATCATTGGACAACAGTGAAGCGGGTTGTCAGATATTTACGTGGCACTAGTGATTATGGCTTGTGCTACCAAGGAAGACCAGGATTGGAAAGAGTGTTGGACATTCGTGGTTTTTTTGATGCATATTGGGTTGGAGATCTGGACCAAAGAAGATCTACAAGTGGGTATGTGTTTAGCCTATTTGGAGGTGTAGTCAATTGTATGAGTAAAAGACAGTCTGTAGTGGCTCTTTCAACTACAGAGGCTGAATACATAGCAGCCACTCATGCAAGGAAGGAAGCAGTTTGGTTGCAGAGATTGTGTTCAAGTATGGGGTTGGTGCATCAAGCTATAAGGATAGATTGTGATAGCCAAAGTGCAATTTTCTTGGCTAAGAACCCTGTTTATCATTCAAAGACAAAGCACATTGATGTTCAATATCACTTTGTGAGAAATATGGTTGAAGCTAAAAGGGTGTTGCTGGTAATGGTGGACACTTTGAAGAATGTTGCAGATGCATTGACAAAGTCTGTGAGAACTCAAAATTTCTCTTGGTGTAGAGAAACAATGGGTGTTGCAAAGTTAGGCTAATGACTCAGCTCTCCTGTGGCCCCTTGCAGAAAGAAAACAACAAGTGGGAGAATGTTGGATTTGTGTTATATTCTTTCCACGACTAATCATGTGCGGGGGGGCCATAGGGGGGCGGTAGCCCCCCCTGTCAGGGTTTGGGCAGCGCCCTAGAAGAATTTTTTGGTTCTTATTTTCCGTTGGGCAGATCTGCCCATGATTTTGTGCATGGGTTTGCACATGGTTTTGGGGTACGATGGTTTTCGACCCTTGGTATTTTGTAGATCCGGTCAGGGGAATTACGGTTATTTTCTAATCTAGGGTTAATGGATTGGGGTTTATGTATGCTTCGACATGTATATATATGTGTTGTAACACTAAAAGTAATATAATGAAAAATCAAGATGGTCGTCTCGATTTGGGATCCAGGGGAATATCTCTACGGTTTATCTGTTTTATGTTTTATGCTCTCGCTACTATTTATTTTTTGTCTTTAAGATTCGTTTGCAGATAATTTCTGTACAGGGTTAAAACCTACACTAACTGAGTCCTCCATGCATGAACCACCAGTAAACCCTAGGAATTGTGTTATTCCTTTAGCCCACTGATTTTCCAAATCTGTACACTGAAATTAAGTGCTTCAAGGGAATAAGTTGATGTTTATTGTCAGATTATTATTAAGAGCTAATAATAATCGACACTTCTATTTTTAGATTGACGATATATAAATAGACTTCACCCAATATTCTAAAAATAGAATTTCATCTATTTTTCGAACTTGACTAACCATCCACAAATAGCATCCTGAAACTTCTGAAATGTGATCACCATGTCTAAAAATAGACTTACACCTAAAAATAGCCTGCGGGTCCACTTAGTGAAGGTGACTGATTTTCACTAAGCTCATCATCTTTATGAATCTCAACACGCCCTCTTAACAAGATAGGGATTATCCTTCATCCCAATCCTGCCTCTATGGTGTTCGAATTTGCACCTGGTGAGCGCCTTCGTCAGAATATCTGCATCCTGATCTTTCGTAGGAATGTACTGAAGCAACATGATCTTCCGCTGCACACAATCTCTGATATGATGATACCATATATCAATATTCTTAGATCTATCATGAAACATAGGATTAATCAAGAATTTAATGCGACTCTGATTATCACAATGTATCACTGTAGGATCTAAATGTGAACTGAACAAACCAACTAGGATCTTCCTCATCCAGATAGCCTCACATGCAGCTTGACTTGCTGCCATGTATTATGCTTCTAATGAACTGAGTGCCACGGATCTTTATTTCCTGATGTACCAAGAAACTACTGTAGATCCGATACTGAAAACCCCTCCTGATGTGCTCTTTCTGTTTGTTGGGATGCCTCCCCAATCTAAATCCGTGAAGCCATGCAACTTCACCTCATCCGTCTGTCTGTACCATAAGCCATACTCAGATGTGCCCTTGAGATATCTCAGGACATGCTTTCCTGCCTTCCAAAAGAGCTTGGTAGGCTTAACCATCGCTTGTGAAAGTTGGTTCATCGCATAACATATGTAAAGTCTTGTATTAACTAAATACATGAGCGAACCCACCAACTGTCGATAAATAGTGGCATCCACTACCTCTGCCGATGTAGCATCCTCTTTCCTCCAATTTTCTGGAAGAGGAGTATCAATAGGCTTGCATCCTTGCATTTGAAACTTCCCCAATATCTCTGGGGAATAATTTCCTTGAGACACAAACAGTTCACCTTCCCGCTGCCATATTTCCAATCCAAGGAAATAATGAAGGAGGCCCAAATCCTTCATCTCAAACTCCTTTGCAGGATCTTCCTTTCATGAGTGTATCAACTTCTCATCACCCGTTAGTATTAAATCATCAACATAAAGAACAATTATTAAAAGCTTACCCTCCACCACAATTTGGTACAGGTTTGCATCCGCCTCACTCTTGGTGAAGCCAAGTCCAGTGAAATAGATATCGATCCGTGTGTACCAAGCACGATGTGCTTGTTTCAGCCCATACAAAGCTCTTTTGAGTCTGCACACATGCGACTCGCTGCTGAAGATCTCAAATATTTCAGGCTACTCAATTTACACCTCTTCCTCAATGATCCCATTAAGGAACGCAGTCTTCACATCCATCTGATGAACGTGCCAACCCATCTGCGCTGAGAGAGCAAGGATGGTGCTTATGGAAGAATACCGTGTGACAGGTGCAAATGTTTCTTCATAATCAATCCCCTCGATTTGTGAGAAGCCTTGGGCAACAAATCTTGCCTTATACTTCTCAATGCTCTCATCAACAACTTGCTTTACCTTGTAGATCCATCTTGATCCTACAACTGATTTTCCCACCGGCCTTGGAACGCTCTCCCAAGCACTATTTCTGACAATGGAGTCAAACTCCTCCACCATGGCATCTACCCATGTGGGCTCCTGCACTGCTTCTTCAAAATAAGATGGCTATGTCATGATAAAATTATTCATAAGAGGCATGTATCCATTAAATCGGTCAGGTGACTGTCTCTGTCTGCTCTGTGATGTAGGGACTCCTACATTCTGTGTCGCATCAAGATTCAGTCTCTCAGCTTCTGTGGTACGCTTTCTACCTTGTTTGATGTTTGGTTCTACATGAGTGGAATCCTCCACTCCATGAATCTCCTCTTGTGGCTGATCCACATCTAGAGGCTCATCTTTGGTAACAATAAGTTCCTCCTCTACATGCAAGTGTAGCTCCCTCTCAAGCGAAAAATTCATCGCTTTCACCTCATTGAATTTTATATCCCATCGCACCACAGTCATCTGACTGTCTGGAAAATATACACAATAATTATGGGGTGTTTCTGTGTACCGCAAAAATATCCCAACTTCTGCAGTCGGCTCCAGCTTCTTCCTGGCGTCCTTTGTCACATGAATGTAAACAGATGAGCCAAAAATATTCAAATGAGAAATATCAAGCTTCTTACCAGTAAAAGCTTCTTCAGGTGTACTCATGCCAAGTACTCTATGAGGACAACATTTTTACACATAAACCGCAGTGTTGCATGCTTCCACCCACAAGTGCATCGGTAGGCCCTGGTCATGCAGCATAGCTCGTGCAGCACCCACGATCATTCTGTTCTTCCTCTCCATGACCCCATTCTGCTGTGGGTTATGAGGCGCTATGATTTCTCTTCGAATTCCTTCTTTGCTACAGAATTTTTTGAATTCGCCCGAGATATATTCACCACCATTATCACTCCGTAGAGCTTTCACTTGCTTCCCCGACTCCTTCTCCACCAATGCTTTAAACTCACATAACTTTGATAATGTTTCACTCTTCTTTTGCATGAAGAAGATCCAACATATACGAGAATAGTCATCAAAAAATATAACATAACACCTGTGTTTTGCTATTGAAGCAACTGAGAAAGGTCCACACACGTCTGTGTGAATTCTCTCTAGGATCACTGAAGCATGGTTCTCCTTCTCATGAAAGGTGGTCTTCACAAAATTACCCATAGTACATCCATTGCATTGATCTGACTACGCAAGAGTACCCTTGGGAAGTCCAGTAGAAATATGCTGCAAAATCTTCAAGACGCCATGGTGAAGATGACCCAATCTCCTGTGCCATAATTCTCACTCATCCCGGCTCGCCACTTATTCTGCTTTTCCCATCATTGCAGCGCAACCATCTACCTCCAACTTGTAGATATTCTTAACTCAAATCCCTATCCTCTTGGTTTGACCCGTTATTTTATGTCGCAGGAAAGCATTTCCATCGCTAAAAACAACGTCATAACCTTTGTCTTCCAACATTTCGACCGAGACCAAGTTCTTCTTCAGACCTGGAACATGCATAACATCTTTCAACAGAAATGGATTACCTAACTCCCTCTCGAAGGTAATGGTCCCAATGCCAGTCGCACTGTATCGACCATCGTCGCCCATCTCTATATGCATTTGAAGGTCCTTCTCCTCCAAGTCACTAAACAACTCCTTGTCTCCCGTCATATGGAAAGGCACACCACTATCAAGATACGACACCGGTCCCATAGAGCTTGAAACCAAGCTTGCGATCAAAGAGAAATAAAGTTCAAATTGTGAGGCTAAGGCCTCACCTGCTGTAGCTCTAGTAACCTTCTTGTTCTTGTTCTTCTGTGGGCAGTTAGTGGTGAAATGCCCATGTTCGTGACAGTGAAAACACTTCACCTTGGAAAAATATTGCTTCTTGCCTTTAGCTTCGGATTTTGGATGGGATTTCTTCCCCTTCCCTTTTCTTGCTTTGGCAGACAAAGCGAAATTCTCTTCATCTTCATTCTTTGATGAAGAGCCATCCCTGGTACTTCGCCTTATCTCCTCCTTCACAAGATCAGACCAAAGTCGCTCCTATCCCGGCATTTTCTCCTGTCCATTGACAGAGTCTTCGTAGCTATGCCAAATCTTTGGAAGCCCAAGGAGAGCCAAGCTCACCAAGCCATCATCATCAACAGTAATCCCCACACTTCCCAGTTCATCCATACAGTGGACAAACTTCATGAGATATTTTGGAATATTGTCGCCCTTCTCCATTTTTATTTTTCTGAGCTTATCTTTCAGCGCCAACTTCCTCTGGTCACTGCTGCTTTGGAAAAAATCTGTCAAAGCCTTCCACATTGCAAATGGAGTGGATTTCCCGTGAATGATAGACACAATATGGTCCTTCACACCTTCCAACAGAATTATTCTTGTCTTTGCTACCTTCTTTTACCATGTGTCAAGTAATTCAGCATTGCTAGATCCCAGCTTAGGAACATCACTATCGATGAACTCCTTCAGTCCATGATCTTCTAGCACCGCCTCCATCTTATCCTTCCAGGCTATTTAATTCGAGCTGCCATTAAGGTAATACTCCAATCACAACCCATTGAAATAAATTTCAATGTATACTCAACTGTTGCACCAAGAAATTTCTGCAGCAAATTCGAATTGTCCACCAACACAAACTCAACAATTCTTCACAATTGAAATATTCAATAATTAACTCTGCTCCGATACCATGTAGAAATTATATACAAGATGCATGTATATATCCATATTATCCTAATCTAACAATATTTATCTTCTTGATAAATACATAATCCTTCCATTGTTAATATTTTGCAGAAATTTAAAATTCAATTGCAAACACATGAAGCAATAAAAACAATCGCACATAACACAGTTGTTTAATGGGAAAGCCTGAAGCTGAAAACCCTAACTATCATATATTATGTATCATGGAGATCATGTAAAAATCTCATACAAATCTTAGTACATCAATCTCTCAGTACAATCAATCGTCACACACTAATCAGAAGAAATCTGCAAATCTGTGCATTGATTTCTTGCCACCTGATAGCCTGCCTCCACTGTGCAATCCCTGCTGAAGAAGACCCCTGAATGAATTCTTATCTACCTTGCTTGCATTGTGCAATCCTCATTGGAAACTGAAATTTGTGTGTGGTGCAATCAATGCATCACTATAGTCACAACAGATAGTCCATCTTTCCCTTTCACCTATCTCTCCACTAGGTCTCCACTGGAACTGTCATGCACTGTAGTTAACTGCTGTATTTGTTCAGTTGATTAATGAGTTATTATTTGTGAATTAATTAACTATTTAATTCACTCCACTCTCACTAGTGTATCATTAAGTTAGACTAGATACAACTAGCTCAACTGAGTTTAACTCCATTAACTGAGTTAAACTGAATAACAACTCCATGAACTACTCTTCAAACTCTGTCATAACTTTTCCACTTCAGTTCTAACCGAGTCCTCCATGCATGAACCACCAGTAAACCCTAGGAATTGCGTAATTCCTTCAGCCCACTGATTTTCCAAATCTATACGTTGAAATTAAGTGCTCGAAGAGGATAAGTTGATGTTTATTGTCGGATTTTTATTAAGAGCTAATAATAATTGACACTTCTATTTTTAGATCGAAGATCTATAAATATATTTCGCCCAATATTCTAAAAATAGAATTTCATCTATTTTTCAACTTGACAAACCATCCACAAATAGCATCCCGCAACTTCTGATATGATCACCATGTCTAAAAGTAGACATAGTCTAAAATAGACTTACACCTAAAAATAGCCTGCGGGCCCACTTAATGAAGGTGATTGATTTTCACTCAGCTCATCATCTTGTTGAATCTCAACAGATAAAACCTGAAAGGTCACTGAAGGAGCTCTGGTAATAGAAAAAGGAGGAAATGTTGGTACATTGTATTTATGCAATGGTATTTCAAATTGTGTCAATGCTTAAACCTCCATACGAGCAGATGCAACATATGGAATCATAGGCTCGGACACATGAGTGAGAAGGGGATGAATATTCTTCACTCAAGAAACTTGTTGCCAGGTTTGAAGAATATGGATTTGGATTTCTGTGAGAATTGTGTTTATGGAAAACATAAGAGAGTAAGTTGTCTTAGAGTTGGGAAAGTAAAGAAGAGCGAAAAATTAAAGCTTGTGCATATATATGTATGGGCGCCTACTTAGGTATCATCTCTCAGTGGCTCTTGTTATTATGTTACTTTTATTGATGATGCAACTAGAAAAACTTGGATTTATTGTATTTAGAATAAATTTGATGTATTTGATAATTTCAAGAAATGAAAAACTTTGGCTGAGATTGAGACAAGAAAGAAGTTGAAGTGTCTCAGATCAGACAACGAAGGTGAATATCGCAGAAAAGAGTTTGATAAGTACTGTTTAGAGCATGAAATTCACAGAGAGAAGATAATTATAGGAACACCACAGGAAAATGGTGTGTCAGAAAGGATGAACATGACAATCATGGAGTGTGCAAGGTGCACGAGATTGCATGTGGGATTGAATTTATAATTTTGGGTAGATGCGATAGATACTACTATTTATCTAATAAACAAAGGGCCTTCAATTTCCTTGGATGGTCCATAATAGGCATGTACAGGTAAAACGATAAACTACTCCTTTTTAAAGCCTTTTGGTTGTGAGGCCTTTGTCCATATTAATAAGGAAAATAGAAAAAAGATTGAGGCAAAATCAAAGAAATGTACCTTTATTGGATATGGTGTTAATGATTTTTGTTATCACTTATATGATTACGAAAATCACAAAATAATTAGGAGAAGAGATGTAATATTCAATGAAAAGGTCTTGTATAAGAATCAGTTGCATGAAAAGAAACAAGAAAAATAAAACACTAAATATATAGTTCTTGATGAGATCATAGAAAAAGTAAAGGTGCTTAAAAATAATAATAATCAATAGCCACAACAACAACAACCACCACAACAACAACAGGCACCTCAAACACCTAAAAGTGGTGTCAGAAGATCTACCAGGATAACTAGACCCCTTGAACGAGACTCTCCTTCATTATATTATGTATTTTTTGCTGATTCTGTTGAACTTGAATTTTATGAAGAAGCAATGCAGGTAGAAACCAAGAAGAAGTGGAAGCTAGCCATGAAAAAAGAGATGGAATCCTTAATACATAACCAGACTTGGGACTTAGTCAGGTTTCCTGCAGGAAAATCAACATTGCAGAATAAATAGGTTTACAGGTTGAAGGGAGAAGATGGAGGAAAATAGAGGTACAAAGTTATACTTGTGGTGAATTGGCTTGCATAGAAGAAAGGTATTGACTTTGATGAAATATTTTCTCCTATTGTTAAAATGATTTCAATCAAAACTATTTTAAGTCTTATAGCATTGGAATATTTGCATCTTGAACAATGAGATGTAAAGACAACCTTTCTCCATGGAGAATTTGAGGAAGAGATCTATATGCAACAACCACAAGGATATGAGGTCAAAGGGAAGGAAAAATTAGTGTGCAGGTTGAAGAAGACTTTGTATGGCATAAAATAGGGTCTAAGGCAGTGGTATCTAAAATTTTACAGGTTTATGTCTGAACAAGGTTATACTAAATGTCACTCTGATTATTGTGTTTATCTGAAAAAGCAAAATGATGGCAGCTATATTATATTGTTATTGTATGTAGATGACATGCTTGTTGCATGGTCTAACATGCAGGAAATAAATGTGCTCAAAGAAAAATTGGCAAATTCATTTGCAATGAAGGATTTGGGAGTTGAAAAAAAATCCTTGGTATGAGAATAACTAGAGATATGAAAAATAACAAATTAACATTGTCTTAGAATGAGTACATACAAAAGGTGTTGAAAATATTTAATATGCAAAATGAAAAACTAGTTAGTACACCTTTGGATAGCCATTTCAAACTTAGTAAGGAGATGTACCCCAAGACCCAATAAGAAATGGATTATATGTTTAAAGTTCCATATGAATCATCAATTGGAAGCTTAATGTGTACAATGGTTTGCACAAGGCCTGATATTTCACATCCAGGAAAAGAACATTGGATGGTAGTGAAATGGATTCTCAGATTTTTGAGAGGTACCATAAATCAAGAATTATGCTTTGGTGGCTCAAACATTGCTCTACAGAGATATGTTGATGCAGATATGCCAGGTGATAGAGATAACACGAGGAGCACTACAGGGTATGTATTTACTGTAGGTGGAACAACTGTCAGTTGGGTTTCAAAAATGAAAAGTGTTGTTGCAATTTCAACAACAGAAGTAGAGTATGTTGCTGCTACAGAGGCTAGTAAAGAAATTATTTGGTTACAAAGGTTTATGGATGAATTGGGTAAGAAGTAGGAGATGAGAAGGTTATACAGTGACAACCAGAGTGCCAGTCATCTTGCAAAGAACTCAACATTTCATTCTAGGACTAAACACATACAACTCAAGTACTATTTCATATAGTTAGTATTGGAAGAGGGACAGTTGAAGCTTGAAAAGATACACACTAGTGTAATATTCCCAAATGGGAAAAGCAGTAATATAGCGCAAAATGCTGGAACAAAATTGCAGATCATCATTTATAAAGAAAGAGGCCAATATGGATACCTTTCATATGTTGTTACAACAACAAAACATGTGTAAGAAGTGGCCCATAAGATGCATAACAAGAAAAACAAGCCTCCAATGAATAAAATGCCTTAATATGAGGTGCTGCAACCATATATAAAAGCTGGAAAACCCTTACAACGTTATTTTATTGGCTCTGCAACATTATTTTATTATACATAATATATAGAGCTTGTAAGTGCCTCAAAATTTAGATCTATATCATATCCATGCATTATAAAAGCTCCTCTATAGAACCCCTCAAGGGTTTTTAGCAAAACACCAAGTACAAGATGTAGATCTAAGGTCTAAGACTGCAAATCTACTGAAAAATACAGATCTAGAAAGTGTGGCTGATATGATATGATCAATAAAATAGCCTCCTCCAATAGATCCTCAAAGTGAAGGGCAGATCCCCTTCACTAGAAAATCAACTCTCCAAATGGTGTACCAAACCACTCTGCAACTCCTCCTACATAAATAACACAGATATGGAAGTAAACTACGTTGTAGGGATCAAAATAAGGTTGGACTGATGCCAAGATATTAAAATGAGCTCAAAGCCCTCCAATACTGTCCTCCCAATGGACCTCCTCCACTGAAAATGCGCACTGAAATGGCCTAGATCTAGAGATCTAGTCTCCACTTGCTGTAGCTTGCGAAAAAAACCAAACCCTCAACATGATCTGTGCTGTAGTTGAAAGAAGAAGCTTGGCCTTAAGCCAGATAGTGGAAAATGTAGTGCAAGACTCCTCCAAGAGCTCCTTAATGGAAGAGGTGGGATTCCCGATCAGGAACACTCTGTGCTAAACAACACTCTATCTCAGCTAAACAACAAGAGAAATATATATGTCTAAACAGACCATATATTCAGAAATATCATATACATCAACAACCTTCATATGGATTCCATCCTCTTCCTTAAATAGAATATGAGCTTGCAAACCCTAAGCCCCATCCAAAAATATCACTACATTCACACAAAGCATCTCCATCTAAAATTGCTCTGTCCCTCATTGATGGCCACTCCTCCATGACAATGCTGTTGATTTGGTCAAGGTTGACCCAGTCAAAGTGATCCAACCCCTTTCACACCAAGGGTGCTTCAACTAAGCTGCCAAGATTTGTATCTTTCACATTTGGCATTGATTTATTCATTATTAAGGAGAAATATGGACCTCCTTTTCCCTCTTATTCTTTAAAAAAATCAATAAAACAAAAATTGAATATTCCAATTAGCTCATGAGTAATTGGGAATATTACAGTCCTCCCTTACCAAATGTTGCTTGTCCTCAAGCAACTGACAAGGTGAGTGTTGCAACTCTTCTCCTCCTCCTTTGGTGACACCAACATGTGATAATATTCCCTCATAAGCTAAGTGTTCACCAATCCATCCCTCCATGAATTGCTCCTCCAAGTTCTCATGAGATGCAAATAATCCATCCCAGAAGGAGACAATAGTTCAAATGAAACAAACATGGTTTGCCCAATGTTCTCCCTGAAACATGTAGCATAGTGAACATGGAGAATCTCCATCCCATAGGGAACATACATACCTCCCATGCTCCCTCCATACATTCCCATAAAAAGTATAAGCACATCATCGATGTATGGGATCAAAATCAAATACATATAAACATAAATTTGTGCATATGGAGGTGGGTCATAGTCCCACATGTGGAACCGATGCAGTAAATCTCATGACCGCATCAGATCATGATGTGGTAAGTGGTTTCCCCTCCACTTGCTGTTTCCCAAGTCATCTCACCATGGCCGCAAAGTGTGAGATATGTTTGGCTTTAGGAATGCACCCACAATGGTACAAAATCTCCCCTTATCTCCACCGGAGTGGCCATGTTCAGAAATTTTTGTGGCCCAAAGGCCATGAAGTTTATATGGTATAGTGCTCCTCCTTGGAGCTATGGCCTGCATAAACATAGTAAAAGAATGCATATGTTCATAAAATAAAACATTAGGTACCCAAGCGTATCTTTCACCAAAATTCCTCCTCAAACAAATGGAGTGGTGCATAGGTCTATTTCCCTTCTCAAAAGAAGAAAGAGGTGGCTGAATTAACTCCTTTATAGAGTTATGTTGCTGTCCTAACTCCACATGGTTCATTCATCTTTGAAAATGCTGATATAGTTCTCCTTCAAAGCCCTTCCAAGTGTAGCTTCTCATGATAATGTTGTAGAATCTCATGGAATATGTGTGGCTGAAAAAGAACACTTCATAAGCCCTTTGCAACAACTTCTCCTTGAGGTTTGAGGCTCTAGATAAGAAGATCCTACCATGATGTAAGTTTCTGCATTACCTGATTTTTTCAACTTTGCAAGGCTCATGAATGGTGCTTCAAGATCTCTTCTACCAAATATTTCCACTAGCCTTCTAGTGAACTCTGAATAAGCAATCACATTGGCATGATCCAATGTAGACAAGCCATGGAACCACCAATCATGTGCTTCACCTTCAAGGTGCAGTGCTGGAATATTAATGGCTTCCATTTCTGGAACCTTGTTCAACTGAAAGTAGATTTCAAGTTTTTCTACCCAATATTTGGCAGTACACTTGGATGACCCATAAAAATTGGGTAAAATGAGTCTGCCCATAGTGTGGTGTCGATCATGATTCTGAATGAATCCACCACTTCTATGATGATGCCTTGGTCTTCTATTGTCTTTTATTTGACAAAACTCTTGAAAACTCAAGTGATATTTGAACCTTTGAGTTTGAGATTAATACTCCATAAAATAGTCTTCAAGGGATTCTTTCTCCTGAAAACCTTCATTTTCCACAGCAAAAAATGTAGGCATGGTTGAGCGTTGGGAAACTTGTGGTTGATGCACTGGTTGATCATTCCAGTGGTGAGACATGCCAGAGCCTTCTCCATGATGAAATATTTTAGGTGATTCCTTGAATCTGTCCATTCTCATCTCCTTGATCTATCTAGCAATGTCTTGCATGGCTCTAAGAAGGATCTTAGGGAACTCCTTCTCTTTATCTTCACCTCTAGATAAAGGGGTTTTACCCTTGTCTTCTTTTTCATTTGTATAATCAAATCTTCTGTGGCTTCTCTTTTCATACCTCTTCTCTCTATCATTAATAGTCTCTCCTTATTCAGATGACATATTGGCTTTTAGAATGCACAGGCTATGCCAAGATTATGCTTTGATACCATTGTAATATTCCCAAATGGGAAGAGCAGGAATATAGTGCAAAATGTTGGAACAAAATTGTAGATCATCATTTATAAAGAAAGAGGCCAATATAGAGACATTTCATATGTTATTACAACAGAAAAATATGTGTATGAAATGGCCCAGAATATGCATAACAAGAAAAACAAGCCTCCAATGAATAAAATGCCTCAATATGAGGTGCTGCAACCATATGTAAAAGCTGGAAAACACTTACATCGTTATTTTATTGGCTCTGCAACAACATTTGATTATAAATCAGATATAGAGTTGATAAGTGCCTCAAAATTTAGATCTATATCAGATCCATGCACTATACAAGCTCCTCTATAGAACCCCTCAAGGGTTTTCAGCAAAACATCAAGTAAAAGATGTAGATCTGAGATCTAAGACTACAGATCTACTGAAAAATATAGATCTGGAAAGTGTGGCTGATATGATATGATCAATAAAATAGCCTCCTAAAATATATCCTCAAAGTGAAGGGCAGATTCCCATCACTAGAAAATTAGCTCTCCAAATGGTGTGCCAAACCACCCTGCAACTCCTCCTACAGAAATAACGCAGGTATGGAAGTAAACTACGTTGTAGGGATCAAAATAAGGTTGGCTTGATGCCAAGATCTAAAAATGAGCTCAAATCCCTCCAACACTGCCCTCCCAATGGAGTAGAAACCTCCTCCACTGAAAATGAGAACTGAAATGGCCTAGATGTAGAGATCTAGTCTCCACTTGCTGCAGCTTGCAAAAAAAACAAAACCCTCAACAGGATCTGTGCTGTAGTTGAAAGAAGAAGCTTGACCTGAAGCTAGATAGTGGAAAATCTAGTGCAAGACTCCTCCAAGAGCTCCTCAATGGAAGAGGTGGGATTCCCGATTAGGAACACCCTGTGCTAAACAACACTCTATCTAAGCTAAACAACAAGAGAAAGATATATGTCTAAACACACCATATATTCAGAAATATCATATACATCAACAACCTTCATATGGCTTCCATCCTCTTCCTTAAATATAATATGATCTTGAAAACCCTAAGCCCCATCCAAAAAGATCACTACATTCACACAAAGCATCTCCATCTAAAACTGTGCTGTCCCTCATTGATGGCCACTCGTCCATGACAACGCTGTTGATTTGGTCAAGGTTGACCCATTCAAAGTGATCCAGCCCCTTTCACACCAAGGGTGCTTCAATTAAGCTGCCAAGATTTGTCTCTTTCACATTTGGCATTGATTTATTCATTATTAAGGAGAAATATGGATTTCCTTTGCCCTCTTATTCTTCAAACAAAGCAATAAAACAAAATTGAATATTCCAATTAGCTCATGACTAATTGGGAATATTACAACTAGCTAGAATCCTGCAGATATGTTAACAAAAGTTGTAACAAGGGAGAAACTAAGATTTTGCTCAGTTTCGATTGGTCTTCAAGTATGATGATGAAGATGAGAAACAAGTAGGTGCAAAGTGGAGTCATTTTCCAGAAAATGAAGTAGCGGTGGAGTTGCTACAATTAGTCTCCAAGTGGGATATTGTTGGGTGTGGAGCCTGATTATATTCTTTATTTAGATGTATCATCGCGTTGGAACCCCTGTTCTTAACGGGGCGAGAATGCCGTTCGTCATTTAATCATCGTAAGGGGGGTCCTGTGGGGGGGGGGGGGGCAAAGACGATTTTATGAGCCCCCTCCCTGGCGGGGGGTTTCAGGGGCAGCACCCCCAAAGCTAAAAACAAATGTAAAATTTCCTTGTAAAATATTGAAATTTCGTAGTCAATATGGGCTGTTCATTAGGCAGATGATTTGATGGTATAAGTTATGTTTAATTTAGGGGTTTTTTCCCTAGAAGGAAACCCCTTGGTTAATACGAGGGAATTGTATTGCAACTATGTTGTGTGTGTATTTTTTGAGTGAGAAATAGAAAGGGGTACTATGTGAGAGAGTAGATGATATTACAATGGATCTTCTATAGATTGTGTCTCTTCATTTTGTTGGATACTATAAAGGAAGGAATGGAAGTTTCCATGGATGTAGCCCAAGTTGGGTGAACCACATATATCTGTCTCTCTCTTGTTTCATATGTTATTTCTGTGTTTGTGTTTCCACATATTTTTTGTGTTCCATTGCTCTGTAATATATAATTTTGTAACAAAAATCTTATTCAAGGGACTGATAATTTTTCTTCCTCTTCCCAAAACCTTTCTCTTGTATTGTTAACTTGTCCACAAGAGTGTCAAAAATAATTTCCTTGAGTTGGGAACTAACTTGTAAGGATTCAATATAGTGAAAATATGCAGGATAGAGGGTCTTGACAAAGGTTGTGAGAGATATGTACATTTTAATTATAGTGGATTCAACATTGTGCATGATAACTATAATTTATGAGGCTAGTTTCATGGGTTCATTGTCCTCAAAATCTTGGTTGAAAAGCTTGATCATCGACTAAAATACTTCCAATTTTGATTGTGATTCAAATAAATATTTCAACTTATTTAATGCATCATAAGCATTTATAATTGGAATAATATGAAGATTCACCTCTTCATTTACAAAAGAAACAATTAACACATAAGCTTTGTTTTTCTTATTCTCCCAAATGGATAGCTCTCTATCTGCTATGGGCTTGGTAGGCACATTGTCACCTTATCATTCACATACACCTTTCCATAAGTCATTGAAGATAAGGGTGTGACTAATCTTTCTGGACCATTCATGGTAGTTCTCCTTTTCTAGTCAACATTACATTGACAATGAAGATGAGATAATTCATTTTCAATAAAAAATTCAGTTGAGACTCAACAAAAGGGTGAGAAAAAGTGATGCAATAATAATAATTGTTTCCTCAAATGTTTAACCAAAAAAAAAATATTTTCAAAATCCTTAAAATATATAAATAGAAAAGGTTAATCATCCTCATAAACTACATTGTTGATGATGCTTTTTATAAAGAGAAAATTTTAATGTAGAAGGAGAAAAGCGGTACTCTAGAATACCTAAAAATTCAATATAACTAGGGCGTCGCGCTACATCCAAAATATCTATCACCAACGAGGAATTACATGAGTTTGAGTCATGACATGAAAAACAATATAAAAATTAGAAAAATACTCTATGCTACCCATAAATTAAATATAACCAAGGTGTGGCAATAAAAGTAGCCTTCGGAATATCACCAGAGAGGGACAACATGAGTTCTACTCACTCCAACCTTGAATTCTATTAGCAATTTTTCAAGAGATTTGCAAAGAAAATTCTAAAGATGGAGATAAAGAAAAATCAAGAAACTATAGTTACAAAGGATCCACCACAATTTTAAGCCACAAGATCAGCAAAAAAAAAAACCAAGAAGGATCTAGAGCCAAAATTGTTTAGAGCCACAAGGCTTTCTCTTCCTTCAAAAGAGGGATAAATGTGCCATTTATGTGGGAGACCATGACACAATACATTCCTACCCAGAAATTTTCACCAATGAAAACAACAGGGACAACCTAGCCATTTCCTACTAGTTCGTGAGCATTAGGGTTCCTATCAACTAGAGTAGAGGCACGTAGAAAGGGATAGAAAAGCATAAAATCTTGAGAATGTGCATAGATAAAGGGATACCATGTTAGGAAAAACATTAGAGAAGACAAATAATAATAAGAAAATTCCAAGTGTTAGGAGAACATTCCAAGCATTAGGAGTGTCGACTTACAAGTAACATTACGAGCAGATTGATGTGGATTTGTTAGGTCAAGTGTTATTGCATCCCGTGTAACGAGCATTAGGAATGAATGTGCAATGAACGTTTGGCATGTAGGGAGATATGACAAGCCAAAATGGAAGGAAAAATTATAGAGATAGGTCTGAGCGAGGGGTAAAGGAGTTACACTGAGTAATAGTGATGTCTAAATTTTCTTTGATACCATGTCAGGCCAAGGAATCACAACTTAGACTCCCAATGTTATAAACATCATTATACATAAGAGTGGTGACCTTTGGGATTCCAATTCCAAGTCTTTTCTAACTATTCAAATTACTCTATTTACTTTATTTACATATTACATATTTTTCCCAATCCCCATGGATTAGGTGTTTAACAACATGGGTTAAATTTCTTAAAGAAAAATATGAATCATTTGAGAAGTTTAAAGCTTTCAATGCCCTGATTAAAAATGAGACCAAGTTAAAAATAAATTGCTTAAGATTAGACAAAAAAGGTTAGTTTACCTCAAATGAATTTGATGAATTTTATGGGAATCATGGAATCAAGACACATTTTTTTTAGTAGAAATGAATCCACATCAAAATGGAGTTGTAGAAAGAAGAAAAAAACTATAGAGGAAATGGCTAGAACACTGCTGAATAAAGCCAAACTACACTTCTACATAGTGTAGTAAAATCTAACGACCTTGTGTCGGATGTTCGACAGAATTGTGTCATCACTCCAATGGGCCTCATTTTCCAGGCCCATTAGTGCAACTCAGATGAATAATTTACGGGACAAATGGCCGTCAGATATCCAAAGCTAGTATCTAGTCAGATAAAATACGAACAAGAGATGAATAATCTATCAAGTATTTGAATCCAAGTCCATCAGATATCTGATGGCATCCCTCCAGATAGTCCATAAATTTAATGATAAGAGTCCAACGACATTGCGTCAGATAGTCGATGAGAAATCCACCTGCCTCTAGTCGAATAAATGAAAAACAAGGGATGAATTCTCTGTCTATTATCTGATTCCACATGCATCTGATATCTGACAAAATTTTCTAGACAATCCACAAATTCGATGATAAGAATCTAACAGCGGAGTGTTGAATAATTGATAGGTAATCCAATAACCAGTTCCAACCTTATGGTGTTGGAAATCCATCTACTGTTGTTGTGCATCCGATGGCTACGTTGCACATCTAACGACCCCATGGTACCTTATGTTTTTGGAAATATGATAGTTGACAGGGGTGTATTTGATGATCCCTTTGTGTATTCGGTAGGTTTGACGTCATAAATATGACGAGTACTGGAGTATTAAAAAATCTCAATTTTTATTATTTTTTCTATGCTAAGGTTATATATAACCAAATTATTATATAAATAGGTAGGAAAAATTTAATGGCATATAAAATTATAATGGTCAAAATATAATATTATTTTTAGTGTCCTTGGGAGTTACCAAGTACATGCATGGGGACCTAGATCTGACAACTAGGGATTTATGCCAGAAAATGGCTAAAAGTTGTATTATTGTGATCCCCCAGGACTAATATCATCAAGTGGATGTAAATATCTCAATTCTATGGTTGATAAGGTACATCACTCCAGAAACTACACACATTTCAATATGATTTTAACTTCCAATGCGATCTGATGACCCACAGTCATTCCATCCAAAAATCGATGTGTCACATCGGGTGAGAAGATGAGGCTTTTATAATGCCTTTCCTCCAAGTGATATGATCCAATGACCATTAGTGATGCAGATCAATGATTCCCATGATATATCAGAATGCCATATGCATGGAAGTTAACAACCCTGACTTGACCTAATATTGATTGTTGCGGTAGGTAATCCATAGCTCAATGAAGCTTGAAGGAAGCCTATTTATCAAAATTAATATTGGGTAACTGCATAGGAAATATAATCAAGCATGTCAGGGATGGACGATGCGAAATTTTCATACCCGTGCCAAAATTATTTGGCAAGTTGAAGTGTTATACATCAGATTGAAGTTTTGGGGACCTATGCTTCTTTTGGAAATGTTGCATTGTGTTTTAGAATGTGTTCAGAAGCATGAATTTGTGTTGATGACACGAACCTTGAAAGACGCCCTGCATATATTGCTAGTTGAGATATGATGCCCTACAAAATCTATAATGGAATATTAACCCTAATTCGTCCTTGATTGATTTCATCACATATGGATTTTATGGTTTTGGGCATTTGGATTTTGAAAAGAAAACTTGCATATGACAAAGGTTAGATAAAAATTGGGAGTCTAGGGTTTGTAAACCATAGAAGTCTATAAGAATTGATAAGAAATCCCTAGGATTTATGGATAAAACCCTAGATCTAGACCTAAATCCATGTTTTCGCTAAAAGAAGAAAAATATAGCTTATGCAAAGAAGGAATCACATCATTATGATTCAAGAACACATAATTATTCATAACTAGAGTAGTTAGGGTTGAACCTAGGGCACACATTCAAAAAGAAGTCTTACATCCAATTTTTTTTTTGGTCACGCCAAGAATAAAAACACCAAGATTCAAGAAAAGAAGAGCTTCTCTCAATGCGAGTTTGTCTCCTAAAGGAGAATTTACAAGAAACATGACTAGAAATATCAATGTAGAAAAAAATTCTTGCTATATCAAACAAGAGAAGGTAATCAAGGTAGAAGAATCATATGAACAAGTTAGATGACAAAAAAATAAAAAATTTGACTTAATTTATATAACATACCTGAAATGCACTAGTAAAGATCCATCTCAATTGATTTGATGTCAAACTTGGGATGACAACAAATAAATTGAGAATAAAAATACATGCAATTCACATAAATTGAGTTAAAGGTAGATAAACAATCATCAAAATAATAAATAAATTAAAGAAAGTTTTTATGACTAAAATTAATTAAAAATACTTGAGTGCATGAATACCTAAGTGAGCTCCTCTTGGTTTTCAGAATAATTATTGGAGTAGTCTAACCTTGGAGCAAACATCCCTCAATTTGATGAAGCAACAATGAACTCAACATAGACTTTGTTGTTGCTCTATTGGATTGAGAGAGGTTTGCTCCAAGATGATCCAAATCCTAATTTTTTATCTACTAAACAAATCCAACCATGTGAATATGGAAGCTTTTATTTCCCCTCCCGCCCCTCACATTAGTCTTAATTCCCCAGTACCAAATCTATCTACTAGAAAATAGTTAAAATCAACAAATTAGGATTCATGCATAGACACTAGAAAAAAAAAATTCATAAAGAAACATATGTGTTTTTGTACATAAAGAAACATATAGAAATCATTCATCAACCTATAACATTCATTCATTAATCAGAGACGCAAAATACTTATCTCAATAAATTTTATCATCAAAAATATGTTTTCAAAACATGGTGCATGATGTTTACGATGATATAACTAGTAAAACATTTGATTTGCTTGAGGAGACCGGGTTAATATTAATACCAGATGTCATGCTTAAATGAATTGGTTGCACAATAAATTTGTCTGGAAAAGGAATGGTTGGGAACCATACCAGTTCCCTGGAAAAATTTTCAAAAGAGAGAAGGGGTATTAAATGGAAGTTTGAATACACCGAAAGACTAATAGGGGGAATAAAGACATTATGTCCACGTAACTAGAAATTGGGGTGATAGAATTTAACAGGAGAAATTAATGAAAAAGAGAATTACCTCAGCGCACAATGGAAGAGACAAGCACCTCTATGCATGACATAAGAGTCCAACATCTCTACACAATATGAAAAGGAAAACATTGGAATTAGTAGGACGGGGAGATAATTATTTAAGAGATTGATGATGGGAGTAAGGGTTTTTTTTTTTTTTTGGGGGCTATGCTACTTGATTCAATTATGTATTTGTTTTTTTCCTTTCTAGACTTGGAACGAAGTTCATTCTAATAAAGAGAGAGTTCCCTCTATAGCAATGCAATTGTTGAAGCCATTGTGTCTAGCTTGCTAGTTGGGATAATAGAAATCATAGATTAAGTGGCTTGCCTTGAGGCTGTTGAACCCATTGTGTGTGGATTTATCAAGAGATATTTAACCCATCGGGAAGTTTGAAAATTGATGAACCTATTTGCTAGGAGTTAGAGACACCTGAGTACTTGAGGGCTTGTTGAACCTTGTTGAACCACCAGATGTGGCCCTGGGTCAGGAAGACTGATTCTTGCTCTCTATGTGGAAATACCTAGATGGGAGATATCCACACTCCCATGGTAGCTTGTTTTCTATTGAACCTTCCTATGAACTGAAAATAACTCTTCTCTTGTTATTGAAATTTGGTGGGTGAAGGCAGTATGACCTTGGTACACCCTATTGCAGCCAAATTTTTTGAATTGTTGCTATGGAAACACTCCTCCTCAAGGTATGGAATCTGGCTCACGGGTGACTACTACAAGAAATACTTGGCTGCAGTGTGTCTAAGTTTGGGTGGAGAGTTGAAGTCCCAATCTCAATTGTTAGGATTTGGATACAAGTTAATTTTTTATTTCATTTATATGTGCAAGTGAATTTCCCAAGAATACTTATTATTTGTCTTAAATGTTACTTGAATGTATGAAAATTGGTTTCGTGAATGATTCGGGTATTGGTTATGTTGAGTAAACTGCTTGAATGATAATCATATCTCTAGGATTTGGTTCCTATATGTTTATGACCTAGTTAATATTCTGAGTAATGATGTATGAAGTGCATGGAATAGAGATGAAGAATGGTATAATTCTGATTTTTATGTGCAATAATGCTCAATATGATAGACATGCCAATGATTTTATATGCATGCTGGTTATGAGATTTAATTTTCATGGTAGATGTGATGGATATGTATCCCCTGTATGAAAAATAATGTGATTCCTATATTTGCTACATGAATGCTAGATTCCTACATAATTTGTAAAAGAATGGTTGAATTCATATATGTGTCGTGTGAGAATGAATATTTGTATTCCTTTCATTAAATTGATAAATATGATATGCTAGCCAATTTTATATTTATATGCTTTGTATAGGTGAGCTGTTATAAAATAAAAATAAATGCATACATCTAAATGTTATGATTGGGAGGATGGATTAAATTCCTGTGATTATGAGAAGTGCACTCAAGTTTCATGTTCTTTGTGTATTTTATTGGGTAAGAAATAGCTCAAGTTTTGTTGTCATCCTAGAAAATTATAGGAGAAATAAAATCTATGCGATTCAACTTAGATGATAGTTTGAGTGCAACAATGGATGGCTTCCATGTTCACAGGGCGTTGGAAAGGGTTTGTGAGATCTTAAAATTTCAATTCTAGATCTCGTAGATGGAAATTTTTATCGCTTCATAGGATGGTCATATTGAAAGGGCTAAATTAGAATGAGTTCGAGCCTGACTATAGGAGTGTAGCCCAAGTAGTTAGGTTGGGCCCTATTCATGAGTCATGTGAGTTGACCCAAAATAAAAGGTCCAAATGGTGTTGCACCTGACCACATTACATGTATTATACCTGACTAGGGTCGGGCCAACCTCCAGGTCGGGGGTCAAAGGGTTGGGGCCATCAGACCAGTCGAGATCAGGGACTCCAATACAAATGGTTTGCAGTTTCACGAGGAAGGTCTAACCTACAACTAAAAATATAGACGTGCCTTCCACGTAGGCTCACTAGGTGGAATAACAACCACGTGGGTACTGTGTGGGGTTCCGTGTGTAGGTTAAGGATGACATGGTAGAATTTAGAGTGTTAGGTTCAAATGGTCATATATTTTGATCCAGGAGGTGGATCGAAGAAAATTTTATATCATTGGGTAGTGCTCGACGAGACAAACATAATTATGTCATCCATTTTAGGTTCTGAGAAAGCTGAAAAAAGTCGAAAAATTTAGACCCTATCTCCATGGAGGAACATTGGACGTCGGGTCAATTTAGTAAATACCTCCTGCTACCCTTATTTGGGGCTAGGGATAGTAGGGGGTGTGTTACAAATTTTTTAACATGTAATAGGAATCCCTACACCTATATGCAAAGGAAAATATTTTTTTGTTTGTTTGTTTTTTCTTTTTTAGTGCAAATATTTATTCCATATGCTTTATGAAAATTGTGTTGAATTTCTTGCATTTTGGTTCAACACTCTAATATACTAGGGGAAAAATATATTGGTGGTTTGATCAGTGGAATTACACTTATTTTTAGTGAGCCTGAAGATACAAATTGTCATAGGCTAAGGGTGTGTGAGGGAATTTTCTTTTCTATAATGTGCTTCATGAAGTTTGAATTTTTGGCTTGTTGGCCCGGTGGATTAACATTGATGAAATTGTTAATGTACTCTATTGATAGTTGGATGAGGTGAATTATTAAATATTTGCATTTTGTGGAAGAATTTGGTGATAAGTTCATCATATGAATATGAGATATTCATGATGGATCTCAAATATATTCAAAATCTTGTGCCAATTCAAGTTAGGAAATAAATATGACATTTAAAAATTGTATTTGAGTTGTGATTTTAAAGAGTAGAACCTATAATACCTCATCAAAGTTCATCCTCATCACTAGGATATGACCCCTATGCAACTGATCCATATTCCTTTTGGGATCAATATATTTTCTACCATATGAAATATCAACAATGCTACCACTCACCAAGGGGATAATTGATCACACATTGTTGTATAATGTATCTTATTATATACATGAAGGAGGGGCTTGAATATATATTTACTTAGGTTTAATCTCACGAAAAAAATTGCAGTGTAGATTACATCCATAAGCTAGGAAGACATATAACTTATAGGAAACACCACTAATTTGGATTTGGTTGTTTGTACCCTTTCAATCACCCCATTTAGAGAATGTGAGAGAATAGCAACCCAATTGAACATGTGAATAATGGTAACCATGGTGTATACCAATGATAGACAATCATCCTTAAAATGTGTGAAGTGCTTCTCACCATAGGGTTCCTTAAAATTAAGAATGGAATATACACTACCAAATTTATAGAAAAACCTCTTGTCTTCAACCTACCATCTAGAAAGAATAATTTTTGTATCAAGTTTCTTGTTAAACTATTAAAAACAAATATTAGCCATATACACCTCATATTTCAATAGCTTATAGTATTTTCACCTCTCAGAAGCCAAGTAAGAACCTATGCATCTTCCCTCTTCATTTAGGATGGTTCTTTCCTCTATGTGGTCATGGGAGATAATCCAATCAATTTCCTTTGAATAAAGCATGATTGGTGTTCTCATTGCAAGAGAATGTAGGAAACATTTTCTTATGTTAATAAAAACCATATCATTTGCTTCCCTTACCTTAAGGTCAATATGAGGTATTACCCACGTATTCGAGTGATGGACATCTAATTGAGCACATTTAATAAATTCACAAATACCCTCCACAACTCTCACGTAGCAGGCCTTTGGCAGTGCCATGGGCTCGTCTTCTAATGCACATTTGAATTGGGAAATGAAGGCGGTGAAAAACCCACCATCTCATAGAATTTATAGAAGACTACAAGTTGGCACACTCATCTTGCAGCTAGGCAAGAGGACCTCCACCTTGTATTGAAGTCCCCCAGGAACACACTCAATTCACCATTGAAATAGTATGTTTTTAAGGTCCAGAGTAGGCGGGAGTAGGAAATTTGGTTAAGGAGTTGGGAGCTAAGCTCCATAAAAGAAATTGTAGTGAGAAGTTTGAAGGCCAGTTCAAGAATAACCATGGTGTGCGAGTAGGGTCACCCATGCAGAGGAGGCCATGGCAGAGGAAGATGTCCCCTTGTAATTGGGCATGGGAAGGGAGATGAACATTTTGATTGCAGCAACCCCCACTATTTCCGTTGAATGGTTGCAGACGTGGAAGCGCAATAATTCAGGGTGAAATGCAATAATATTTGGGCTTTGAGAAGCCTCCTTGATAGTCACTTTTTATTATTCCTAATTGGAATTTAACAATTGATACCAAGAGATGGACTAGGAACTGTAAATAAACCGAAACTCATACACAACAATTAAAACACTAAAATGGCCAGCAACACAATCTGAGCCATTTTATTAATTTTATGATAAAAGTGTAGATAAAATGAGTTGAAGTTTTGGAACTTGGGCTTGCTATGCAAGCTATGCAAACCCTATGTAGTACAACTATGATATGGAGGAAATACTAGCCCAAACTAGTACTGTGCACTACCGAGAATATATCCATTACTGCTATTGGAATGGGACTGAATATTATGCCCTGAAGAATGCTCAGATCACTCTAAAATTACAGCCATGGAATCCCCTCCAAAACCCCAAAAATAACCAGAAAGGATTTGGCCCAACTCCAAGCCAAAACTGAGCCTACCAAGTGATGCAGATTCCCTATTTGACTAACAATTCACCTTGTTATAAGAATTCTTCTATAGAATGCCATTCAATTACTGGAAAAATATCTTCCAACCCTTGCAAATCACTCCTCCAAGCCTCTTTATTTCTCCTTATCTTGAACTCCCCAAATATCCTGTCAAAATTTCTGCGCATTAGCTGTCTAGAAACCCTTGAAATAGATAAATTCAGCCCTAAAAAATGCAACACTCTCAGCCCTACAAAATCACCAAGGAAAAATTTTCCCTCCCTGTGGATAAATCTCTACAAATTATTTCGCCAAAACTACATTTTTTTCTAGCTTATCTCAACCCCTATTAATTTCCTTCTTCCCCCTAAGAGAAACATCATCCAACTGTAAATGGTTTGCAATGTATCTCCTAGAGAAGCCCTAATATGGACTCCTTCTTACTCCCCTAGGGTGAAACTCGAAGTTCAACGAAGGTAGAGGTGGAATTCCTGCTCGGAAATTCCTTGTGCTGAACAACAAAATTGTCTTGGCTAAGCAGCTCAAGATGACTAATGTTAAAATTGTAAAATGACCAAATTTAATCCACAAAATGAGCCCATCCTCCTTTTATAATTTCTCCTCATGCCGCTACACTCCTTTTCTTAAAACATTATTTCATTAGTGGGGGCCATTTTCCACTAAGTCAATTTTTCCACCATTTAATAAAATAGTAATTTTCTGCTATTCCCCGATAACATAATACTAGCCACCTTTCTCCAATAATATTTGCCCCTTTTAAATTAATATTAATAAAATTGAGAAAAAATCCTTAGTGATCCCATGCTCACAAAATTTGGGATATTACACACTTCAAATACCAGGAGGACGTGAATGATCTATTGGAAGGAAACTTCTTGGACATGGAATTCCACATTCACCATGCCAAGGAAACCTACAAACACATTATTGGGCTTATGGGAATGCAAATTAAAGGCTTAGTGTTTCCCTCGATAGACACAATTGTAAAATTTTCTAAGCTATCTCTAGCTTAGACAGAAACATCACATGACCGACAACATAGTCCCTTGCCAAAGTGTCATAAAAACTACAATGATCCTAAGGTAGCTCAGGTTGGAATGGGTCCCTCCAGTAGCAAAAGTGGTTACGGAAATAGTTTAGGGGTCTCATCTCTCCATCAACTGTCAATGCAACCAATGTCTTCTATCCTATCAAATCCAATGGTGCACCCTCTTCCTGACAATACTGATTACTACGACCATATTCTATGGTCGAGGAAGTCCCTCATGGGCGCTAATTGGGCATTGCTTGAATTACAAGGTAGCGTTCCTCATGGGCACAATGATCTGATGCTTCCAACTCTTTCTAATTTTTTATCATGGTTCCTTTTGTAACCTCACTCTAGTTTCCCTTTGTAATGTGGTTTTATGGTTTATAATGTGGTTTTTTAGTCTTCATGAGGACCTCTAGTTTCTACTTAATGGGAAGATGCCTCGTCCTGCTTCTAACATTTTATCTGGTTTTTAGACTCTAGATCATGATCATGGATATATTGTTTAGAGCCACATAGCTCTCATGAATTTAATTTTCTCCATGTATAATATAAATACAAAAATAAATTTCAATATGAGGTATTATTTCACGACAGTCTTCTATGTGAAACCTTTGATACACCTCCCCTCATCATGGAAAATGGTTTAGAGCACTTTTGATGGCTTCAATGTCTTTGAAAATAGGTCTTGGTTGTTCCACCTTTGGTTGAGGTGTATAGATATCTAAAATTTATTCTTTTGAAGATATTTCTATAGTGATAAGTGTTTGTTGCAAAGGATTCATTTTTTCTATAGGTTTCTTTCCCTTAGGGAATTCCATGGGTGTTTTAGTAATAGCCCTACTTGAAGGAATTTTGTCTAGAATGAGAGTAAGCCAAATTATACTTCAATTCATTACTATGTTTTAGTATTACACCATTATATTCATTAATGCATTGAATTGATACCTAGAAATGAAATTCACCAAAAATAAACTTCAAACAAGAAATAAAACAAGTTTTAGAAACTATTTGTTTTCTTTAACAAATATTAGTTACAATTCCCAACTTCTCTCATCCATTACAAAAACATAATACAATTCCAAAATTCTATAATCCATTACAAAAACATAATTCATTTTAATTCTTGAAACATACTTGAAATGCTAAATCGTTAACAACAATATGCAACAAAAGAAGTCTGATTATCTTATGCAAGGTGTATAAAAAACATCAAACTAGTCAAAACAACACTAAGGTAAATGTACCCTCATGGTGATAAAATCTATTAACTCACAAAAACCTACCTAACAACCTACTATTAGCTTAAAAACTTAAAATTCTCGTGTAGAGTGCTCAAATTCTTTGTTCAATGGGAAAACTGGCAGGAAAAATTGAACATTATGTAGAATCTTGCACAATCATTGCCCCATCTCAATCAAACCCAATTGGATTCTACATGCTGAGAAATTAATGGTGACTGGATAATGCATTGGATAAAATAATGAATTAATGGCTATAGGAATTGATTTAAATTTCCTATTAGCAATTGGTTTACACTTCGTTTTTTTGGTGAATTTTGAGGATATAACATTGTGCATTAACAATGTTTGAATGCAACAGAGCAATGAAATCAACACCTTTTATCCCTTTTACATAGTTGACCTCTTACTTTGCTACACAAAAATCAACAAGTGGTAACTTTTTTGAGTTCCATTTGCTTGTAATATATTGGGGATTTTGCACTAATAGTTGGCATATTAAGTAGTCACTGCTGACTACTAAAGCCTATTGTGAATGAATTGAACATTAATAGTGGTGATATTTGAACATTTGATTGAAAACCTCCTATCAACTTGCTCTCTTCGTCATGTGATTAGATAGAATCAAGAAAAATCATCAGCGAATATGTTAAGAAGAAAACAATCTTTATCTGCGCACCTTTCAGTTCAAAATAGTGATTTTTCAAGTCGGGTGGAACCAAGACTAGAATTTCAAATACTTCTCGTGCTTAATTTTTGAGAAAAATTGAAATTAGCATTCGAACAAACATGTAAAATTGTTTTCTCCACCTCTTCCTGCTTCAAGGTTGATTGTGCTCCACTCTTCTCGCTTTCCTCTAATTTCATTGTTCTTTTTTTATTTGTGATTTGTTCAAATGTCATACTTCCTTCTTGCTAACCCCATCAAGATATTAAATTAATTTAATGCTTATTTAATAGCAAGTTGTGGCCACAATATTAAATCATATATAATATTTAATTGTGTACATTGTCCTTTCCACCTATTTTTTCCTTTTAGTTTTATTCCCTACTTTAATGCACCTTTAGGTTGTGGCTTCTAGTTATAAGGAATATATGAGTATGCGATATGATGATTTCTTGAAAAATAGTTGTGAAATGTGATGACTATCAAAGTTATTATTATAATTGCACATGATTTGGAGAAAGAAAACTAAAAAAACCCACATGCATATAATCCACGGGGGCTTCACTCAATGAAACTCTAGCATATCACGTGCGATCATAACATTTAAAAAAATACCCTTAATTTGAGTACATATTGGAAAATTCCTCTAAAAATCACATTATTTAACTCCCTGCCAATATAAACCCAATACACCTTCCCAATTTAAAAATCCCCTACTTTCACTATATATTGTAGGTATCCATTTTTTCATTAACATTTTTTATACCGCTTTATATTTTTTCATTAACTATGAGCTCCATTTTTTAGACCTGTCAATATAAAAACCCTTTACCCCATATATATCCCCCAATAGATTATGTCAATTTTCCTCATTATATATCCCCCAATATTAACCCACGTGCTATAATGTTGTTCATGTAGTGAAGCCCCCATGATATAAACCAAGTTGTCAGAAAATCGGTGAGATATAAGCCAATTTCGATAGGTAGTAGATTGATAGAGGGGTGGATTTTTGAGTGTTATTCTAGGACCGATACCCAATAATATGATGCCACGTCTACCCAGTGGTGGCGCCAAACCCACCCATCAGATTGTTCAACCACCATTAATCCAATCACATATCCACATCTGATACGGGCTTCCCATCATTGATGATTCCTATGATTGATGATTCACAGCGTCGTGGCCATGGCCACCAATTTTCACCCCACCTGTGGCTTGCAACTAATTTTGCATCTCATGGTTCAATGCCATTGCCGAGGCCTATGGTCCATGACTCTGTGGAATTACTATGAAATATGATGAGTAATTTAAAATGGTGAACATTATAATCAATTCTAAGGTGTCGTGAGGGTTTGAATCCTCAAATTACTCAAATTGCACTTGGATAAATTTAATTACTCAAACATTACTAAAATTAAATTGTAGCTGGAGAAATTGAAAAATTTATTGCCATGATCACTTCCACTTCTGCCACTTGACATAAATCTATGCCGATTTACCAAATAGCCTCTCTACCACGATGGTTTTTAAGCCTGAATTAGTGACTTCATTGAGAAAAAAACCCCAAATGATCACACCTTCATTGCTGAAAAAAACCCCAAATTCTCATGCCTTCATTGTGAACAAAACCCTAAATTCTAATGCCTTCATCAAGAATAAAACCCCAAATTCTCATGCATTTGTTGGCTTCGTCGTATTCCCAAGGGATAAATCAAGGAATCAACCTGCCCAAAGGTCTTCATTAATGAGAAGGTTTGACAACTAAGACCAAAGCTACTATTGCTCCTGTTACCGACCGGTAAGAGAGAGCGATACCCTATGTTAGTTTTTGTAGCATCGATGGTGTTCTAGTCTCGAGACTTTGTGGAGATGCTAAAACACAGGAGTTCTCCAAAACCCATAAATCATTTCTAGAAATTCCACCTAAAGATTGTTCAATTACATTAATTAACCATAATTAAAAATTTCCTAAGTATAAATTAGGAAAAGTGGTTAATTAATAGAAATTAATTGAAAAGGTGTGAATCATATAGAAACTCACAAAGATCGACTTGGAAATGATCTCAACCATTGATTAAGTTTTAACCGTGGTCGTTGGAGTCCCAAATGGAGATTACATGAAGAGGTCGATGGGTAGATGGAGAATACAACAGTGTAGATATTCAATGATGTGGGCATTTTGATTTTTCAGTGTAGGTGATTCAGAAGGAGAAATCAAGCTAGTAGGTTGAGTAGCAAGTGGTAGAGGGGTAGTAGAGTAGTATTCCAGAGGAGATTCCAGTCCCTGAGAGTAAGAATGAGGAGGTTGAAATTATTCTCTAGGAGGTTGCGCAGAGCCTCAATTGAGTAGTTTGATTTAGCTAAAGAGAAGCTCGTTTTTTATTCCGAAGGTCGGGAATATTTTATAGAGTGTCAAAGAGACAATTTCCTAGTCAACAACAAGTAGGACTACTTGATTTGCAGGAGCTCCAGGCTGAGTGTGAGAGGGTTTAGAGCTGGGTGAAAGACTCGCTTTTCAGAAGAAGTCAGGTGTCAGGATTGTTCGAAGAGAGGGTAAAATCCATCAATATATTTTTTCTAGTATTTCTCTTGAGAAGAATCACCATTTGACGATTTTTTTTTTCCTTAGAAATTCTGTTGCTGTATAATAGTAAAAACCCTCACGATTGCACTGATTTTCCCAAATTGGGTTTTTTCGTGGATAAAATTATCCAAAAATGGTGGTCTTATAATTTTTGTGTGTGTACTATCATTTTTATTTCCGTAGTATTTAATTTTGTGAATATTGCAGTGTGATTAATTCGTTGTTGCTGTAGCAATAAACTGCTAAATTAATTTACAATTAGAACAATTAATTCTAGTTACTGAAATAGAATTTCAATGTTGATATTTTCACACCATAGGTCCATGTGCAATTTTTGATTGCTCGTAGCTCGTGCCTTCTAAGAAGGTTCCCTAATATTTGTTTATTCTTGTGCTATGCATACCTGGAATACCCAAATTGTTCCTTCTTGTGCTATGCCTGGAAAAACCTGAATTGT
Source organism: Pinus albicaulis (assembly GCA_034641835.2). Classification (NCBI taxonomy): domain Eukaryota; kingdom Viridiplantae; phylum Streptophyta; class Pinopsida; order Pinales; family Pinaceae; genus Pinus; species Pinus albicaulis. The sequence goes on from CM076569.1 coordinate 971,308,756, forward strand.
TCCTTCCTGTGCTATGCTTGGAAAACCCCCAATTCACCCTCTCGTTTGTGTGCTATGCCTAGAAAACCCCAAATTCACTTGTGCACTATGCATATTATATTTTAAATTTAAAGAAATATTGTAATTTATATTTTAAATAAATTTTCATTTTATTTTTATAATTATAAGTTATCTTTAAATGGATATTATTAGGAGATACAATGGTTAGAGACTACAATGTTAAGGGGTTATAGATATTATATGGATTACAAGGTTTATAGGGTAATTATTATTATACTTCAAGGTTATTTATAGTGGTTAGATTGATACGATATATAAGGTTTAATGGTTATACAAATTGTAAGGATGGGGTTATAGGGGTTATGGAAATTATAAGCTATATGCTATAAGGATTAGGCTTTATATTTTTGTTAGATAATTGTTCATATAATAGGTGATAGGGTTTGATTTATATTGAGTAGGTTTTATGCTTATGATTATGTTGTCCAAGTTAGGGATTATATTAGACATATAAATGTTAATAAATATTAAGTTTAGTTTAGGTGTTAAGTATAAGGGTTAAAATTGAAATATTTTATAATGAAGTATTATATGGAATATAGGGATTACTCATTATAAGTGTTAGTGATCTCAAACATTATATGCGGTATGGATTATAATGTTAATACGATATACATATTTTTGGTTATGGTTTTGGGTTTATATAGGGATAATGGTGATATTTGTTTTGGATTAATAATAAAGAGATATATGGATGTGAGTTTAATGATTAATTAAAATTTTGTATTGTGCTTATATTTTAAGGACTAGGAGTTGGCTTTTATATGTAACATAAGTTACATGGTTTAATGGTTAAGTGATATTATGATGAGTGTTTATAAGTATCAAATAATAGGTGCATTAAATGTTATATTGTGAGATAAAGGCCTCAAGGGCTAAAATTTCAATATTGAGGGTTGTAGATTTATATTAGGTTATATAGGGTTTGGGGTTTATGGGTTCAAGAGTTATCAAGGTTATATGGATTAAGTGAGTTAGGGGTATGGGGAATTATTAATTAATAGAGACCATATGTAACTAATGTTACAGGCTTAAAGAGTTCAAGCAAAAGTAGGGATTACAAATTACAAGAGGGATTGGAGATTAGGTTTAAGGATTGTCCCCCAAAATTTAGTTTTATCAATAAAATCATAAACCCAAGGAATATTTTCAATTAGGAGGACATACGATTAGGATTAGAGGGCTAACCAAATTATTTTTGTTAAATCTATCTATAGATACTAGTCTTTAATTCCACTTCAATATTGTATTCGTGTTTTGTTATTATGAGAATGGAGAAATTTAGGATCTGAGGAAGCCATGTGATGATGATTGGTATGTTGTTACTTCTAGTAGTTTCCAAGATTTTTTCTTCTATGATCACATCTTTCGACCCACATACTTTCATCTACTCTACATTTATGTTATAATTTTGTTGAATTCTTTGTGTGATTCATATTTGAGTCTCGAAACCCCCCCATACCGTCAATACATGCACCTATTTTAACCAAGTCAAATTTCAGAGAATACAAGCACAAACTAAAAAAATTTCTATCATTGGCCCCATTCACACCCCCCCTCCATGGGGTCAATTAATTAAAGCACAATTTCCACCTTGTGAGGCACCTTTCAACACATGTTCTCCTTAATACAAAATATGATCATTAGGACATGCATGAATAACTTGATACTCTATTCCAATATCTTTCATAATGGCATGTAAATATCAGTATGTGCGAGGTAAAACATTTGAGAATGGTAATAGAAATTCACCTAACAATGTACAACATAATTAAAAAATTAGTGCTGCTTAATAGAAAGAATATTAATCATACATATTGCATCTAAATTTTACACATGATGAACTAACAATAAAAATAAAGAAAAAACAAAAACCTTTATCATCAAGTACTAAATATCACAAAATACATTACATACCTTAGTAGCTGTGTGGCACAAATGTCTCACAAACCATTCATAACATTTGATTTGACCAGTAGAAATATAACAAAGAGAAGACTTGTTTTGGAGCCTTTAGAGGTCTATCAAGAACACCATCTACTTGGTCATCATCATCATCCATTCCAACATTATTAAATGTCTCCGAGATCAATATATTTGTCCTCTCTTCTTCAACTGTGTTATTAGCATCATCGTCATCTTCTATAAGATCATTAACTTGATATTCATTATTTTATTCATGTTCTTGAACACACACTTGTATAACGACCACTTCATCTTGATCCATGGCTGGTGTCTTAGGGAGTTGCTTATTTATAATTACAAAAAAACAAGTGATATTCGTGTACATAAAAAATCTTTAAACAATACAAACTTGTAAAAATATAATATAGGAAAATAAAGACAACAAAGACAATGAAAAATACAACTTAGTTGAGAGTGAGAAACAAAGACAACAAATCAATGATGAAGCTTGTGCAATATATCAATATGTTTATGAATATGTTGAAAAAATATAGGAAAATTGTTAGTTTTCTTGACATTTAGAAGGAGAGACACTTTGTGAGATGTATACTCATAACCAACAAAAACAACCTATTCTTATTTCACCTTCATCATTATCTCATATTCTTTCTTGATATCACATGTGTTGAAAAGTCAACAAGAAATGTGTGTCTAATTTAATTTTCCCTTAATTAAATTGGACAATAAAATGTAATCTTATCTCATAATCACTTGTAATAGTTAACTGAGTGTGATAAATTCAATTAGCTTATGAATTTCAAGTTGAGGGTGGTTGGTGAGGCATGAAGAGTGATTCTATTAGTTATGGAGTTCGAGTTACAGTTAGTGTATTAGTTTAATGCATGAGAAATCAATTAACTCAATTTATTGAGTTAAAGTCAGTTGAACTAGTTGTAACTGTTTGTTGCACTAGTGAGAGATCAAGTGAATTAAAACATGTAGTGATATGCCATGCAACTGATGATTTACTATTAATAGCTTCATGCATGTTAGTTCCAGTGGAGACCCAGTTGAGACAAAGGTTAAGGGGATGTTAACTATCAGTTGTATGATTAGTAGGTTGCCTTCATGTAGCAAGAAAACAATAGGATTGCCCATGAGAATTGCGCAGTTTTGGAAGGATGAATTTCCTAAAGAATAGGGATTACATTCCACCTGAATTGCACAAGAAAGACAGGTTGATTAGAGGCAGGAAATAGGCTAAGTGTTGGTCGATTTTCTCCATATCAATGTGAGACAGTTGTGAGAGTGCATGAGACTCTTGCGAGAAGAGTGCATTGTAATTGTTTCATGATTCCTTGGTGAATATACAATAGAAGATATAGGGGTTTTGAGTAGCAATATTTCCCTAGGAAAATATTTGTGTTGTGGTTTGATTTGATTCCTTCTTTACTTGTTGTGATTGGCGATCATGTTTATTTTCTGTAATTTTTTTGTAGAAGGATTCAATATCTTGATTTAGTACATTGCTTGATCGAATTGAATCCATTGATATACATATTGTTTGTATGTAATAGTTAACTGAGTGTGATAAACTCAGTTAGCTCATGAATTTTGAGTTGAGGGTGGTTGGTGAGGCATGCAGAGTGATTCTATTAGTTATGGAGTTCGAGTTGCAATTAGTGCATTAGTTTACTGCATGAGAAATTAGTTAACTCAATTTATTGAGTTAAAGTCAGTTGAAATAGTTGTAATTGTTTGTTCCACTAGTGAGAGATCAAGTGAATTAAATCAGATTTAATTCACATGCAGTGATCTACCATGCAACTGATGATTTACTATTAATAGCTACATGCATGTCAGTTCTAGCGGAGACCCAGTTGAGACAAAGGTTAAAGGGATGTTAACTATCTGTTGTATCATTAGTAGGCTGCCCACATGCAACAAGAAAACAATAGGATTTTCCAAGAGCATTGCGCAGTTGAGGAAGGATAAAATTCCTAAATAATAGGGATTGCATTCCTCAGGAATTGCGTGAGCAAGAGAGGCTGAAGAGAGGCTGATAATTGGCTAAGTGTTGGTTGATTTTGTCTCGATCAGTGTGAGACAATTGTGAGAGTGCATGATATTCTCATGAGAAGAGTTCATTGTAATTGTTTCATGATTCCTTGGTGAATATACAATAGAATATAGAGGGTTTTTGAGCAGCAATATTTCCCTGGGAAAATATTTGTGTTGTGGTTTGATTTGCTTCTTTCTTTACTTTTTGTGATTGGTGATCGTGTTTATTTTCCGCAATTGATTTGTAGAAAGATTCAATATCTTTCTTTAGTACATTTCTTGATCGGATTGAATCCATTGATATACATATTGTTTGTATAATTTCTACATGGTATCAAAGCACAAGAAATCAATATAGTGGAGAAGAAATTAAGTTTGTGACCGAGTAGCATTCGAATTTGAAAAATTATTCTTGGTGCGACAGGCAGATCAGGATCAAGATGGCTTTCAATGGCTTAATACTGGAGTATGCACTCAAGGGAAGTTCCAATTATATTGCGTGGAAAGCATGATGGAGGCAGTTCTGGAGGAGAATGGGTTGAAATAACTCATTGATAATGACATTCCCAAACCTGCTCCAACATATGTCGTTCTTCTTGATGCTTGGAAAAATAAGGTTGCAAAGGAAAGGAGGATCTTACTAGAGGGAGTACGAGATCACATTGTCTCTAGTCTCCATGGAAAAGTGACTCCATATGCAATGTGGAAGGCTTTTACAGATTTGTTTCAGAGTAGCAGTGACCACAGAAAATTGGCATTGAAGGAAGAGCTCAGGAAAATCAAAATGGAGAAAGGAAACACTTTTCCAAAATATTTAACCAAGTTTTTCCAATATCGAGATGATCTTAGGAGCATCGGAATTATTGTCGCGGATGATGACTTGGTGAGCCTAGCTCTTCTAGGACTTCCCAATAGTTGGCATAGTTACTAGGACTCTGTCAATGGGAGGGAGAAGCTACCAGATTGGGAACGAATTTGGTCGGATTTGGTGCAAGAAGAATTCAGGAGGAATACCAGGGATGGATCTTCATCTAAGACATATGATGAAGAAAATTGCGCCTTGTCTGGTAAGGCGAAGAAGGGGAAAGGAAAGAAATCCTATTCCAAATCTGAGTCCGGAAAAGAAGGCAAGAAGCGTGACATGTCCAGAGTGAATTGTTTTCACCATCACGAGCATGGAAATTATGCCACTAATTGTCCACAAAAGAAGAAGAACAAGAAGGCTTCAGGATCTGCAACTGGTCCAGCTTTGGCCTCGCAGTTTGAGTTTGACTTCTTGCTCATCACATGCATGGTGTCAAGTGTGATGGGATTAGTGTGGTACTTGGATAGTGGTGCATATTTCCACATGACAGGAGATAAATAAATTTTCAGTAGCTTGGAGGAGAAGGACTTCCAGATGCATATTGAAATGGGTGATGCTGGGTGGTATAGTGATACCAGGATTGGTACAGTTACCTTCCAGAGATAGTTAGATAAACCCTTCTTATTAAAAGATGTAATGCATGTACCAGGCTTGAAAAAGAATTTATTTTAGTCGCAATGCTGGAGGATAGAGGTTATGATGTGGTTTTCACTGAAGGGAAATATTTCCTTCGATACAAAGCCACATGAAAAGCCAAGAATATTTGGATTTGTGTGAAGAATCTCTATAAACTTGATGTATATGGCTGCGCAAAATTGATGGGTAAAGTGGAAAAAGTGGTGAGATGGGATGAGGGTGAGTTATGGCACAAGATATTCGGTCATCTACACCACGGAGCTTTGATGGTAATGAAACAGATTTCTACAGGGCTTCCAAAGGGTACTCTTATGCAGATAGACACATGCAATAGATGTACCATGGGGAATTGTGAGAAAGCCATGCGATTGTCCCTTGAGAGGGAGCTGGATTTTCATGCAGATGAAAAAATATTGGTTCCAAAGAATGAACCTCAAGATGTGGAGAAACCACATGCAGAGGATCATGGAGTGGAAGAAAACACTCATGCAGATCCATCCACGAGAATTGGTAGAAGGCACATCACAAAAGTTGATAGATTGAGACTTGATGCGGCAGAACATGTAGGAGTACCTACTTCGCTGCGCAGACAAAGACAGTCTCCAGACAAGTTTACTAGATACATGGCTCTTATGAGAAAGTGTATTGTGACAAAACCATCCTCCTTTGAGGAATTAGTACAACAAATGATTTGGGTTGACACTATGGTTGAGGAGTATGACTCCATCGTCAAGAAAAACGCATGGGAAGTTGTCCCAAGACCAGTCAGAAAATAATTGGTTGGATCTAGATGGATCTATAAGGTGAAGAAGGCGACAGATGGGAGTGTGGAGAAGTACAAGGCTAGATTTGTAGCCCAAGGATTCTTACAGGTTGAGGGGATTGACTATGAGTATATTTTCGCATCGGTTGCAAGGTACTCATCGATTAGATCTATCCTTGCACTCTCAGCGCAGATGGGGTGGTAGATACATGAGATGGATGTGAAAAATACGTTTCTCAATGGAGTGATTGAGGAAGAAGTGTACATAGAGAAGCCATAAGGTTTTGAGATATTTGACAATGAGTCGCATGTGTGCAGACTCAAGAGAGAACTGTATGGGCTAAAGCAATCACCTTGTGCTTGGTACACTAGAATTGACAAAAAATTCACCAGGTTGGGCTTCACCAAAAGTGAAGCGGATGTAAACCTGTAGCAGATTGTGGTTGATGGTAAGCTCTTGATTATTGTACTTTATGTTGATGATCTATTTTTGACAGGTGATGAGTAGCCGATAACTTCTTGCAAAGACAATATTGAAAGAGAGTTCGAAATGAAGGACATGGGACTCCTTAACTATTTCCTTGGTTTGGAAATATGGCAACGGGATGGTGAGCTATATATTTCTCAAAGCAACTATGCCAAAGAGATTCTGAGTAAGTTTCACATGGAGAGATGTAAACCCATGGAGACTCCTATTCCATGAAACTGGAGGAAGGAGGATGCTACTTCAGGTGAGGTAGTGGATACTACTATTTACAGGCACCTTGTGGGTTCACTGATGTACTTGGTGAACACTAGACTAGACATTTTCTACACAATTAACCAACTGAGTCAAGCTATAGTTAAGCCGAACAAGCTCTTTTGGAAGGCGGGGAAACATGTCTTGAGATATCTCAGGGGCACTACAAAGTATGGATTATGGTACAAACAGATAGAGGGAGTGAAGCTCCTAGGATTAACCAATGAAAATTGGGTAGGTCATCTATCAGACAAAAAGAGCACATCAGGAGGAATATTTAGCATAGGATCGACAATAGTTTCTTGGTACAACAAGAAGCATCGATCTGTGGCACTCAGTTCAACCGAGGAAGAGTACATGGCAGCAAGTCAAGCTGCATGTGAGGCCATCTGGATGAGGAAGATTCTGGTTGGCTTGTTTGGTTCTGAGATGGATCCGACGATGATACATTGTGTTAACTAGAGTTGCATTAAATTCTCGGTTAATCCAGTATTCCATGATAGGTCCAAACACATAGACATCTGGTACCACCATCTCAGACATTGTGTTCAGAGAAATATTATGTTACTTCAGTACATTCCCACGGAAGATCAGGATGAAGATATTATGACGAAGGTAATCACCAAGAGAAAATTCGAATACCATAGAGGCAGGATTGAGGTAGCTGATAATCCCTTTCTTGTTGAGAGGGAGTGTTGAAAAGTCAACAAGAAATGTGTGTCTAATTTAATTTTCCCTTAATTAAATTGGACAATAAAATGTAATCTTATTTTATAATCACTTGTAATAGTTAACTGAGTGTGATAAACTCAGTTAGCTCATGAATTTCAAGTTGAGGGTGGTTGTTGAGGCATGTAGAGTGATTATATTAGTTATGGAGTTTGAGTTGTAGTAAGTGCATTAGTTTAATGCATGAGAAATCAATTAACTCAGTTTATTGAGTTAAAGTCAGTTGAACAAGTTGTAACTGTTTGTTGCACTAGTGAGAGATCAAGTGAATTAAATCGGATTTAATTCACATGCAGTGATCTACCATGAAACTAAAGATTTACTATTAATAGCTTCATGCATGTCAGTTCCAGCAGAGAACAAGTTGACACAAAGGTTAAAGGGATGTTAACTATCAGTTGTATCATTAGTAGGCTGTCTGCATGCAACAAGACAAAAATAGGATTTCCCATGATCATTTCACAATTGAGGAAGGCTGAAATTCCTAAAGAATAGGGATTGCATTCCTCATGAATTACATGAGCAAGGCAGGCTGAAGATAGACTGAGAATTGGCTAAGTGTTGGTCGATTTTGTCCGGATCAGTGTGAGATAGTTGTGAGAGTGCATGAGACTCTTATGGGAAGAGTGCATTGTAATTGTTTCATGATTCCTTGGTGAATATACAATATAATACAGAGGGGTTTTGAGCAGCAATATTTCCCTGGAAAACATCTGTGTTGTGGTTTGATTTGCTTCTTTCTTTACTTGTTGTGATTGGCGATTGTGTTTATTTTCCACAGTTGGTTTGTAGAAGGATTCAATATATTTATTTAGTATATTGATTGATCGGATTGAATCCATTTATATACATATTGTTTGTATAATTTCTACAACATGGATACCACATGTTTGGTGTCGATGGAAACTTTGCCTGGCCCAATGAATTTTAGACCACAATTTAATTTATAAGGGGTTCAAAGCTAAGGGATTAGGGTTAAGAGGTCATTAGAATTCAAGTGTCATGGGTACTTAGGAGTTGGTAGCATAGATGGAGCAATAAAATTAGGTGAGAATGAGAAAAAAAACAACAAATAAATGATGAAACTTGTGAAATTTATCAAAATGTTTATGGAATATGTTGAATTTTTTAAGGAAAAAATTTACTTTTCTTGACATGTAGAAGGAGAGACACTTTGTGAGATATATAGTCACAAAAAACATAAATAAGCTATTCTTAATTTTCCTTCATTATCATGTCATATTCTTCCTTTATTTCACTGGGTGAGCATATGGGATTTTAAGGCGATGGAAAATTTGCCTCTACTCCCTAGTCGTTAACCCACTCCTAACCTCTAAACCATTAACAAGACCTAACCCTTAACCCCTTAGAAAATATCCCCCTAATCCTTAACACCTTAACCCCATTACCCTACGTAAGCTCTTAAACCCCTAACCCTAAGCCCTTTAACCCTTAACACCTAAACCATTCATCCCTAAGCCCTTAACCAATAACCCCTTACCCTCTAAGCCCCATTAACCTCTAAACACCTTAGGCCCTAAACCCCCTAAACCAAACATAAAACCTAACCTATTAACCCGTATCCCTTAACCTATTAACTGCTAAGTATCCTAACTTATAATTTGAATATTTAAAAATTTTTAAAGACATAATTTTAAGATACATTTTAGGTATTTTTTTGGGTTTATATTGTTTCAAATTTAATGTTTCTTAATAAAAATTTATAAATTTTAATTATACAAATAAATTTTTTATTTTTTATTTTAAGTTACATACACACACACACACATAAACTTTGAAAATGAAGATAAAAATTTATTTTATTATTTTTTAATTAAAAAAATTATTTTATATTATTCAAAAAAATATGTACTGTAATGTAATTTTTATTAAATAAATTTATTAAATTTTAAAATTTATGAATCCAAGTGTTATGGGTACTTAATAGTTGGTAGCCCAAATAGAGTAATCAACTTAGGTCAGAGCGAGAAACAAAAACAACAAATCAATGATGAAGCTTGTGCAATTTATCAAGATGTTTATGGAATATGTTGAAATTTTTTAGGAAAAATGTTACTTTTCTTAACATGTAGAAAGAGAGACACTTTGTGAGATATATCATCAGAACAAAAAAAAGAACCTATTCTTATTTTACCTTCATCAGTCACTCAAAAGATATCTCATACCATATGACAAGAAAGAAAGTTAACAACAACATCCATTAAAAATCCAATTAAAAATATTTAAAGCTCTCTCTCTCTCTCTCTCTCACACACACACACACACACCAGTAACCCACCCCTAGGTAACCTGTAAAATATTAACCAATAACCCCTTATATCCTATCCCCCTAATCCTTAACACCTTATCTCCATTCCTCCTAGTTAAGCCCTAAAACCCGTAACCCTTAAGCCCTTAAGCCCTAACCTGAAAACCCTTAACCAATAAACCCTTACCGCTTAAGCCCGTAAAATATTAATCCTTAAGTAAACCTAACCCCTTAATCCCTAACCCTAAACCCATTAAAACATAAAACCATAATTTACAAAAAAAAAACTACAATATAAAGACATATAATGAATAAATTACCAAGGGATGATATTCATGCCCGCCTTCAAGGTGTCCAAATTCTCTACAACATTGTTCAACTGTTCTTATTAAAATTATCCTCTTGTTGTAGATCTTGCTTTTGGTATAAATGAAATACAATTTTCCATCATCCATTTCTCCTTACCAAACTTTCAATATTATTATCTTCAAAAATCAATCGCAACTTAACTGTTTATATATAACACTTTTTTTGTTAGATTTCCACCATCCAAATATTATGGAGAGACAAAAAAATAATGACAAAAATAGTTGACCTCCTACACCATCGATATTACAACATTACTATGTTTGACTTGGTCAGACGTTGGGAATCCGAGAAACGTAGCATGCACATCAGATTATGACATGTACAAGAATGCATTTTATATCCAATGTTCATGTTAGATATCCAACACATTTATGCATAAAGTTGGATATCCGACGTTGGTCATTGATTTAAAAAACAATACAAAATATTAAAATAAAATATGACAGTATGACCGATTTTATTAATACTGTTAGAGTAAAGAATCATATTTTTCGCTCATATGTAGTAGTGTTACCATACACCTTTTAGAGATAAGAAATTGACATAGAAGTATACATTTTCAATAGAGAACAAATTAGAGTGAATAATAGTAAGACACCTTACGAATTATGAAAATGTAGACCAAATACAATAAAATACTTCACAGTATTTGGAAGCATGTGTTATATACAGATAAATGAAGATAATTTGGGTACGTTTGATTCAAGATAAATGAAGGTGTCTTTATTAGCTATGCATTTGGAAGTAAGGCCTATAAATGCTACGATAAAAAACTGCTATGATTGTAGAAAGTATTGATGTAAGAGTTGATGAAGCAATACCTTAAAAAGAAAAGTCAGAAACACGAAAATCCATAGGAGAAAATCTATAGAGAATGAAAAAAGGAATAATAAGAGGAAGAAAAAAGAAAGAAGAAGAAGAAATTGAACACCAATATCCAAAGAAACCATCAAAATTTGTCCAAAATCACCATTCAAAAAATCGTATTTTTGGTGTTCAGACTAGAAAATGATTCGTAAGTACACCAAAACAAGCAAGCTTTTGTTTGCAGAAGACAGAAATTGGGTTAATGCTATGGAATGATAATTGAATCATATTAATAAGAATGATACATGGGAACTTGTGCCTAGATCAGAAGACAAGAATGTGTTTGGCATCAAATGGGTCTTCAGAAACAAGTTGAATGAATATGGAAAAGTAATAAGTAATAAAGTAAGATTGGTTTGTAAAGGGTATACTCAAGTTGAGGGTATTGACATTGAAGAAACCTTTGCTCTAGTTGCAATATTAGAAGTAATCAGAATATTTTTGGCATTTGCGTGTTTTAATAACTTCAATGTCTATCAAGTGGATGTCAAGTTAGCCTTTCTAAATGTAAATGTATAAGAAGAAGAAGTATAATTTGAATAGATAGAATAATTTCATTTTTCTGAAAACAAAGATAATGTGTGTAGACTGAAAAAAGAACTCTATGGACTAAAGAAAACTCCCAGAGATCTGTATTAAAGAATTGATAAATACCTACAATAATGAGGTTTCAAAAGAGGAGCTCCATGAAATGATAATTACATCGAAACATAAAATTAATTTTGTTAATCATTGTGGTTTATGTGGATGATATAATTTTTGGAAGTAATGTTCACAAAATGAACCAAAATCTTGCAAAATAAACGCAAAAAGAATTTGATATATTCATGCTTGGAGAATTATCATTCTTTCTAGGTTTGTATATTTATCAATCCATCAAATACATATTAATTTTCCAAATGAATGAACTCAGAATGGAAGAATATGCACCTATTAGTGCAGCTATGATCACAAGATGTAAATTGAGCATAGATGATGAATCCCTAGAAGAAAATAAAACACTATATAGGTTAATCATTTGTAGCCTACCATATGCGACACTATTATGTCTAGACATCATGCAAGTAGCAGGATTGGTTGTAATATTTCAATCTACACCAATCTACACCAAAAGAGACACATGTGCAGCATTAAAAAAAATATTCACATATCTGAAGGACAAATTGGACTTTGGCTTGTGGTATTCAAGAAGTAAGGACTTCAATCTAAGAACATATATGGATGCAGATTGGGAAACAGGTATTGATGATGAGAAAAGTACAAGGGGAGGATAATTTTTTCTAGGCAACTGTCTAGTATCATGGCCGAGTAAGAAGAAAAATGAAATCTTTTTATCCACAATAGAAGCTGAATATATTGTAGCAACAACATGTTGCACAATTTTTTTCTAGATGAAGCAAACAATAAAGGACATCAAGCTTGAATATGATCAACCATTTTCAATAATATGTGACAATATAAGCATAGTTAAAATTTCAAATAATCTTGTTATGCACTCAAAGACGAAGCATATTCCTATAAAGTACCACTTCCTAAGAGAATAGGTATCCAAACAAAGTGTCAATCATAAATACATTACCACCAAAAAAATCGTTGTAGATATTTTTACCAAACCTCTTCCTAAAGAAATGTTTGAATATCTCAAATAAAAATTAGGAGTGAGATCCTTCTCATCTCATCAGTAAAGGGAGGCATAAGCCCCGAGGGATTATCCCTTTGCGTTTGATGTCAAAACAAGAGTTGTAGACAAAGGAAAAATTGCAGATACAAGGAAGTTGCAGATAAGAGGAGTACTACAATATTATTGCAAAATTTAATAAGGGTTGCCATCAATAAAAAAGGGGGAGGTTGTTGGAAATTTTTTTGTCTTTCATGTCAATGATGGGGGGAGAATAGAAATTTTCAAGATAAAGATTGCAACATGGAGATTTTTTGAAATATTGTTTTTGGAGTTTTGGTGCCCATTTTGGATACCCTATCTTTGAGTTCCTTTTGACTCTAAAATCCTAGCTCAAATGGAAGCATAGTATATTTGGTTTAAAAATATATTCTTAGACCTTTCCAAAGGTATATGGAACTCCCTATAACTCCATAGAAATGAGGAGATATGAAATATTGTATCAGGTTGGCCCATGTAAAAAGTACATGTTGGATTAGCCTGTTTTTCAAGTCAATCACATAAGTGAATGAAAAATAACTATAAATAAAGGATAGACGAACACATTTAAAGTGTATCCAAGCAATAATATCAAGTAAAAGTGTGCAAAAGAGATTAAGGTGTGCGTTAGGCTGTATTAATCACTATTAAATAACTAAAACAATACACATAAATTATAAATTTAGGGACACCTTTTATTTCAATGACAGTCGCACTGTTTGTGCCGATACATCAAACCAGAAGAAAATCCAAATAAAGGAAATCATTGCTGAAGTAAATGCTGGAAGGAAATAACTCATGCAGAAATAAAATGATCTAAAATATTGTAATAACACCTCAATTAATCTGTTCTAGCATGCCACACAACAACTATCCAGTTGGTATCTCTGATCTCATATGTGTAACAACATATAAAACATTGGAATTGAAACAGATCTATTCACAGCTGAAACAACAACAACAACACTTCTACTGACACATAAAAGAAATAGAAACACATATACACAACTACCTTAATCATTGCAATCCCTGATAAATAGGAGGGCCCTTCCTCCCTAGTAGGGTGCAGGTAGAGAAAGAACTTACGAAAACTAAATCAAATAACACATGTAACAACAATAACAAGATAATTTGTATTAATATGAGAAAAATTACAGCTCCAAAGTAATGATGTTCTCCGCTAACCTTTTGACCTCAAGGGCCGAGAAATATATAGTGGTTACACCTCAGAAAAAATGAGGGATGGATCAGTCATGAGAATCTTATGATTCTCATGCTGATCGAAATAGAATGCATATGGTTATAACCACTTCTTAATAAAATTATGACTGGAAAATTATAGATTAAAATCAAAACTACCTAGAGTTTGTTATCCAAAAATACAATACTTAATAACTTCTATAGCTATCATGATAAATCACAACTGTAGCGTAACAACTATAGGACAGGTCAACATTAAGAGTTGATGAGATCTAGTCAGCTGTACAGCTGTAACAACAGTTTGCTAGTGGGTCTGTAACAACATGGTGTAAAAATCTCACTATAACAACACACCCTTAACTGCTCCTGTATACCTTGTGCTCGGGATATTTTGTGCTACAAATGGCATCTGGAAAGACAACAAAAGACCATAGATCTTCTCCAAAAATTCATCCTCAGTTAGTCATAAAAAAGGCACGATACATCATAATAATTGATGAAATGGCAGAGTAATGAAAACAAGGTGAAACAACACAAGTTAAGATAGAATGGTAGGAAAAAAAGGCAAAGATAATCCCAATGGTTATAGTCATAAGGTAAAATAGGGGAAACAAATGAGGAAAAGTGTGCAAAACTGGCACCCAACATCTCCCCTCAATTGAAGCACTTGTATGTCCTCATGCAAAATCTCATCTCATGGGAATATATCCCGTGCAGGTCAGTGAGATCATAAGCGCTAGCTGTATCTTCATCTGCAGAGCTATACCCCTGATTAGCCATCAGCTTCCATACCCAGGACTCTGATTCATACTTTCTCAATTCAAAATTACTCTGATAATCCTCAATTGGCAGCCAGATCAAAGGAAACTTGAATCTCACTCTTAGCCACAAAGCACCAAGGGATTTTACTATCTGTGCATATGCTGGTACATGTGTAACAACCACCACAAAATTCTGGAATTAAAATGGGTCCCCCTTCAACAGCTCAACACTGCTAGCTTCCGTACGTTTCAAGTGCCCAGTCAAGGCTTGACTCTTCATCACTGAGAACTGATTGAGGCAAAAGTTCACAATCCTTCTTATGTAAGTGGCAGTCGGTTCCCTTATCCCAAGAGTACTCAAAATTCTTCTAAATTCCCGCCTTAACTCAATGGACCATCTGTGTTCTGCCCGGACCCATAATGCCATTTTCTCCTCATTAGCATTCATAGATTTGATGGCCAAATGCCACTCAATCTGATTCTTCGTGAAGGACACAAAAGCTCGCAACTACAGATCCCCAATATAAGAGAATATCGTCACAACCATTCGCATACTCACATGATCGCAAATGATATTGTGTAAGAATAACTCACACATCAGGCTTTGCTCATCAAAATCGGAGGCACGAAAAACATCTAAAAATGTGCGAGTAGAAGAACATAGATAGGGTCTGTCCTCCATAACAACTTTCATCTGGAATAGGAAGTAGCGTTCCCATAGAAAAATGGGGTAGGATGGGGAAGGCTGCCTGCACTCCAACAAATTGAGGGAAAGGTCATGAAGTTTTTTCTTATCTATGGTAAGATCCTGAACTTGCTACTGTAACAGCAACAAATATTCCTCCTACTTCTTTAGGGCTTCCTTCTTCTTATAATTCTCCCATCCTTTATTCAACTCTTCTTTCATCCATCTTTCATGTTGGGCGTCTATCTCCCTTCGATGTTGTTTTAGAAAAATCATCCCCTCATGAAGATAGATTGCTTCCTGTTTCCACTTCTGTAATTTAGAAATTAACAAGATTTTCTCAGAATTCCATCCCGAGATGGGACCCGACGTTCTTCTGCATTCAATATAAGCATCAATAATGGGTGTAACAACCTCTGTTGAATGGGGTTGTTCCACCTTTGTTTTTGGTTCTTGTGTAACAACAACTTCCTCAGTGGGTTCTTGTGTATCAACCCCTTCGTTTTCGCCTAGAGTAGCCTCTGTGTCCATTGTTGTTTCTTCTATAATAGCAGTGGCCTCCACAAGTTCTTGTGTATCAACCTCTAGGTCAATTACTACAGGAGGCTCTACTTTAATTACTGGTTCTTGTGTAACAACAATATCCTTAGTAGGATCTTGTGTAATAGCCTCCTTCCGTTCTATTTCTGTTTCCATTGGGCTGATTGTTTCCCCATAGACCTTATATCCTGCCGTTGTTAGTTCTTGAAAACATTTCGTGCATACAAACACCAAGATTTCATTCCCCTCAGATAAAATTTGCTTTAATTCTTCATTTTCCTTTCTTATATTTTCAAGTTCTAAGAACATGACATGAGTTTTGTCCTTACCTAATGAGGAGGGTTGCCTTTCCTCTTCTGACACTTTTTATTCTGTTTGCTTTCTGACTATGGGAAAAGGTTCTATGGGTAGGCTAACTTTCACCCTTCATTTTGGACGTCTATCCCCAATTGGTTCATCAGTGGGTTCTTTCCCAATTCTGACTTTGGCAGGCCAAGTCTGGGTTTCCGCTTCTCCCTGACTTCCTCCTGAAGTCGCAGCCTATTTTCCCAGGCTTGTCCTCGGCCTCTTTCACTTGAATTCTTCTCAGGTCCTTCCTTGTTGGCTTAGGGCATCCAACATGATCAATTTGATGAGTTCACGATTGGTCTACTTCCGGATGTGCTGCTATCTTTACTGCTGCCGCCATATGCTTAATTTTCCCTAATAAGTAGAATGGAAGATTGATCTTTTGCTGGTGTCGAAGGTGATTGAGTAGAGGGAAGTGATAATTAAACAATATTGTGGATCTTCCCTCAAAATTTATGTATTTGATTAAACCCAAGGTGACATCTTCCCATGGCTAAGGGAGTGATAACCTGTCAATTCCTCTCCCTTTCTTCTCTAGTTTTTCTTCTCCTTCTAGGAAGTCTTATTTCAAGGAGGGGTAATTGATTTTTATGTTAAACCACCTTCGTCCCTCTACTAGAAATGTAGTTACTTGGGAAATTACCTCTTTAGTCACCTCAATTTGTAGGCCCCTAACTCGGGTTTGGTTGTTATTCAAATTTTGAGCGAATTTGATTGCAACTGCCTCGTGTGAGCCTTCCAGATTTTGGAAGTACTCAATCCATCCGTCATCTCTGAATATATGGTAGGATTCTCGATAGTTCTTCAAAGTGTCCATATAATCTGGATCGTGCCTAACTGTTTCTCCACCCATCTTATTGTTTTTTTTGAATTCGCTTCTTATTGCTCAACCCACTGTAATGTCACTGCACCACTCACTTCTTCTCGGTGTCTCTGCTTATCCCACTTAACAATTTTGAAATGAGGATACAAGGCTTCAGTTGAAGAGGTCGATGGGAGGTGACAGGATTTAAGGATTACTGAATCATACCTCACACAACTCTTAATAAATGTCCCGTTATGAAAAGTAATGGGTTCTAAGTACACACCCTCTTTCTAGCTGGATTTAGTCATAATTGGAAATTGTGCTATTAATTGGGTGCATGCAGATTTGATAGAGGTTTATGACTACGGATTTTTTTCAATGATTTCAAGATATATCCGCTCCCCAACCTTAATGGTGATGGCCGCCCACGACCATCACGGGAATATCGTTACTTTTTCCAATAATCACCAAATCATAAATGATGATGTTACCTTTTGAATGACATAACTGAAGCAACATGGAGGAAGATTTCAAAATGGCGGCATATTTCTTGCAGTGCTCGTGGCGGTTGCGTTTGGCTGGCACAATTATTGCTGTTATGTAACTAAACATGAGAAACATTGTTCGTGGCTGTCGGATGTTACATGTGTAACAACCAAGACAACCTTCAGATTATTCTTAAAAAAAAAACATAATAATTAGGAGAAATTGGTACAGAAAGAAAATCAAATGAATAACATCATCTTATAAAATGTATCAGGAAGGAAGGATGATGTTTTAGGAAGGGAAAAAAATGGGTGTAACGGCCGCCACAATAGTGGTTTTCAGTTGTTACAAATTGTCTGACAGTGCCTCGGAAAGAGGTTTTCACAGTTAGATTTATTATTTTTGTTTTATTTTATTTTGTTATTGTTATATATATATATATATATATATATATATATATATATATATATATATGTATATATGTATATATATATATATATCATATATATATATATATATATATATAACGGTGTAATTTGCTGAGGTGGTTTTAAATTTCTTTGCACTTATTGGAATTTCAAATTTCAGGCTGCACAGGAGAATGTTCCTCTGCTGCTGTAACATGAAGATCAGAGTCCGTGACAATGTTAAAAAATTATTCCTTTGAAGCGGGTTGATGATATAACCTTAGACAGTTCCCATTAACCAGTAACAATGTCTTAGCACTGTCGATGGTGACCAATTGTACAGTCTCATTGTCAAATACCGTGTCCACTTCGTAAGGACCTAGCCATCTGATGCAGAGCTTGCCTTTGAAATCCTTGAACCTTGAATCATAAAAAAGAGCCCAATCTCCTTTCTGGAATTTTTTATTCTTAATAAACCCATCATGCCATATAGCTCTTTGCAGCTGAATGATCTCTGTCTGTTGGATAACAGCCAACCGTTTCTCTTCCAACTCATTGAGTTGGTTCAATCTTTATGTCTGTGTTGTACTTAAGTCCAGATCGACCTGCAATGCTATTCTTAATGTCTTTATCTCAAACTCTATGGGGAATAGAGGATTCTTACCATACACCAGTTCATATGGCGAGAAGCTTGTAGTGTTCCTCCATGTTTTCCTGTAAGCCCATACTACCTCTGGAAGTTTCTCAGCTTAGTTTCTTCGGTGGCTGGCTACTGTCTTTGTTAAGATTCCCTCAATGAATTTATTGGTGCTTTCTACTTAACCATTTTCTTGTGGGTGATACAATAAAGTGATTATGTGATGAAATCTATACTTTTCAACCAACTTCTTGATCAAATGAGACATAAAATGAGACCCTCCATCTATCACTATCTCTCTGGGTATCCCGAAGTGAACAAAAACATGTTCAAATAGGAAGTCTGAAATAGCCAGCTCTGTTGCTCTAATTAGTGCCTTTTCTTCAACCTAGTTTGTGACATAGTCGGTGCAGACCAATATGTATGATTTTTGTTGCGATGAAGGATTAATTGGCCCCACAAAGTCTAAGGCCCATTTCTCAAATGGTTCTATCACTATCTGAGGCTGTAACAACATCTCATCTGATTTCAAAGGTTGGCCCATCCTTTGGTAGCTATCACATCCCTTCAAAAAATTCTTGGCATCCTGGAATATAGTTGGCTAGTAGTACCCTATTAAGAGTACTTTATATCCTGTCCTTTTGTCAGCGAAGTGCCCTCCACAGGGTTCCTCATGACAAGCCTTCAGGATCTCAAATACCTCATCTTCTCTAACACATCGCCTAATATGAAAGTCTTGCCCAGTGTGATAGATATTTCCTTCTATCCAGGAGTAGATAGCACTCTGTTATATAATATTCCTCTTTTCTTTGGAAGATAAATGGTGTGGGAATTTCCCTGCAGCAAGGTAATTGGCTATATTTGCATACCATGGTGAGTGAGCAGAGGTGGAAAAAAGATATTCATTTGGAAGAAAATCCTCAGTGGCAGTGCAGTCATCACTTATAGTTAATCTAGAAATAAAATCAACAACTACATTATCTTTTCCAGGTTTATCTGAAATAGCAATATCAAATTCTTGGAACAAAAATAACCATCGTGTAACTCTACCATTAGTAACAAGTTCGTTCATCAAAAATCAAATTGCAACATGGTCAGTGTATACAAATACTTGATACCCAGTGATGTAATGCCTAAATTTGTTGATAGCATGCACTACTACTAGGAATTCCTTCTCATTAATAGTGTAGTTGAGTTTTGATGGAGTTAAATTCTTACTGATCTAATAAATGGCGTAAGGTTTCTTCTCCTCTAGCCGCCCCAAAAAAACACCCACAACTATGTCAGATGCGTCTGTAACGATATGGAATGGCAATCTCTAGTTTGGTCCTCGTAAAACAGGTGCTGATGTTACACAGTTCTTAAACTTCAAAAAGGCCTGCTCACACTTCCCTGTCCACACAAATTCTGCATCTTTAATGAGCAACGAAAACAGAGGAGATGCAATATTTGAAAATTTCTCTATAAATCTCCTATAGTATCCTGCATGTCCCAAAAAACTACGTACCTCTTTCTGAGTCTTAGGGGTCGGGATTTTTGAGATTACCTCAATTTTTGCAGGATCTACCTTGATTCCATCTGCCGAAATGAAATGTCCCAACACAATTCCCTTGTTCATCATCATGTGAAATTTCTCCGTGTTGAGAGCAACATTAGTTTGTTCACAACATTCTAGCACTTTTTCCAAATTAACTAATGTTGTCTCAAAGGAATCCCCGTAGGGTGTAAAATCATCCATAAATATTCAAGGTAGTCATTCAAAAGAATGAAAAAATACCCAATATTTCCCTCTGAAAAGTTGCTGGTGCATTACAGAGGCCAAAAGGAAGGACTATGTATGCAAAAGTACCCCATGGGAAAGTGAAGGTTGTCTTGTCTTGGTCTTCCGGGGAAATCTGTATTTGATTATAGCCACTAAACCCATCTAGGAATGAATTTTTTTTTCCCAAAGAGAGTATCCAGGACCTGATTAATGAATGGTAAAGGAAAATGGTCCTTTTGATTAGCCTTGTTAATCTCTCTTTAGTTTATAAAGAATCTCCATTTGCCCTTTTTTTTAAAACTATGACAAGCAGAGACACCCACTGGCTATCAGAAATGGGGTAGATGAAATTAGCATTAAGGAGTTTCTGCAATTCTTCTTTCACTATCTCCTTAAGTGCGGGGTTCATTCGGCGTTGCAGTTATCTATAGTTTGCAATCCTCTTCAAGATAAATGCGGTGAGTGCATAGGCCAGGATGGATTCCTTTCATATCTTTACAATCCCATGCAAATGCCTTTTTGTATTTCTATAATAGTTGTATTAGAAATCTGTTTTTTTCAGTAGTCAGGTTAGGATTTATGCTTAAACATTTTCCAGGTTCAATTTTAATGGGACTGCTGATAGTATACGGAGTGGTTTTAAAATGTTCAATAATTGCATCATCTACTTCATCTTCTTCCCCCAGATCTCTAATGGAGGCAACAAAGAGTGAATTACTAATAAAACCATTAATGATATCTTCCTCTGTTTCATCCTTAAAGTATTGTGCTTTTCCAAGCGTGAGAAGAGGTAGGGAAATATCAGATTCAGGTTCAAATTCGTCCCACCAGGACTACTCAAATCCATATGAGGTTTTGCTGGGGGGTAAAGATTCAAGTTCTCAGTGGCCTGCCAATCTGAGATCACCATAGACCTGGACCTACATCCGATATATGCGTCTGAAATGGCTAGCCACGGTCTTCCGAATATTAAAGGAATACCCCCCAGGTTGGCTTTGGTTTGTAAAATGAGAAAATCAGCCGGATAATTCCAAGAAGTCACACTGATAACCACATCTTCTATCATTCCCTCGGGCTTGAAACAAGACCTATATGCTAATTTAAGCACTGTGGGTGTAGGTCTAAGTCCATGAAGTCCTAGGGAGATAAAGACCTTAATGGTTTCCCCTAGATCAATAAAAGTATTGACTATAGGTTGATTGTCAATATGGATAGTCACTGTAGGGTTCCCTGGGTCATTATATTTAGTCAACAAAGGATGATCAATCATTAGATCAGATAGTTTCCCCATGACATGGATAGTAGCAGGGTCTTTAGGTTTTCTTCCAGGATTTTTGATGCATAGATCCCTCACTGTTTTAGCATAGATAGGTACTTCCTTAAGAGCTTGTAACATCAGAATTTTCACATACAAATTTTGTAGTTCCTTGAGGAATTTAGATTCAGGTTGTGAGGTCAGCCCAGTTTCAGTTAATCTTTGAGGGTATGGAGGATTCTGAATACTAACAACTGAGTCAACTATCACAGATGCACCAGCCTTGTTTGGGTTGGTTGTTATAGAAACATCAGACCCTCCCGAGCTGGCTGCTACGGTGTAACAGTGGGTGTTGTATCAGCTGCCTCAGAATTGCCCATATCCTTTCTAGGTGACTCACATTCTTCAATAATAATGGGAGTATGTTCATACATGATTACTTTCCTCGATCGAAGCTGAACCTCATTAAGTCCAATAGGAGTAATAAGATAAGTCTGGAGGGTAACTGGAGCATCCATGCTCTGGGATGCCTTATTATTCAGATTGGGGTTAGGTTGCACATGTAATTGGGGTCAGACAAAAGGTGTAGGATTTTGAATAGAAGGCAGTTCTAACTGCTGTTTTTGTATTAGTAGTGCAGGGGGTACTGCACCTTGGCCATCAATTCTCCAATTCTAACCCCAAGGATTGGGTTGTGATAGGGGATATTGCATTGGTGGAGGAGATGACCACTGGTTCCATGGTGAAGGAAATTGTGTTGAGGAAGGTGTAGATACTGCCATGGATATTACTGACTATTATAAAAATTATTCCAAGGATAAAAAGAGGAAAAATATGAAGGCATACTTGTAGGTTGTGGCTGCCATGGTCTCTTTGATCCGATGAAATAAGAAGACTAGACATCCTCACTTGATTCTTGAAGTAACGTCTTCAGTCTGGGAAATTCAAGACATTGATTTGTAGAATGCGCCAATTCATAGATATTGCACAGGCTGACGCTATTCAATCCACATTCTCTTTCTAAATGTTTCTTTTTGCATCGGGGACAAAATATTTCTAAGGCTGCTTCAGCTTCTTCTTGTGCTTTCTTAACTTGTATCGTAGTGATATGGGTAGAGAGAGTGCTAAGGAGGTAGGTTTTAAAATCCTCAAATAGGTTTCCGATCTCTGCTCTGGTTACTCCTCCACTCGTGGACTTTTGTATCTGGACTGAAGGGTCCCGAACTGAACTTCTCCCCTTGACCGATCCTCTTGAGCTACGCAAGAAAAGCTTCATTATTTCATCAAGAGGTTCTTGCGACATGTCCCATTTTCCCAATAGATTCAAATACTCTAGACAATCATCTCTTATACCTCTTAAGAATATTGGATTTAGAATTTCCTAGTCTAAGTTACTGAACTTAGACCTTTGTAAATTGTAATGAAATCACTCCATATTGTCTTCCGGGCTCTCTTCCTCCTTCTTTGCAATTATGAAGATCTCATCCTTCAAATCCCTGGTTCAATAGTAATCCTGATACTTAAAGAGAAAGGCCTCCTTCATGTCATTCCAGGTTTGAATCATGCTAGCACCCAGTCTCATGAACCATCTTAATGCTGCTCCTTTCAGAGTAGCAAGAAATAATTTCAGCTTCTTGGCGTCTGAAGTGTAGTCATAACCTCTACACAACACATCAAATTCGAACAAAAAGGTATCAGGATCTTCAACAACCATCCCTTGAAAGGATGGTAGCGATGAAAAAGGAATATTATTCATAGGAGCCTCATCCCGTGTGACTACTATCAGGAATTTAAAAGTAACAGAGCTATCTGTCTTGACATTCTCGTCCCCCATGGATGATTCTTCTTGATGGGATGAACTGACCTCAGAGTGTGCTGGAGATTGATAAATACAAGGATCAGGTTGTTCCAGGACCAACTGTTTAACGACACTACCAGCGTCCAAATGATGATCAATTAAATGTTGTTCCTTAGGTCCTTGATGCTCCCCACTGGTCTCTCCGTGTCCTTCAATTCTCAGATCCTGATCAATGATTTTCCACTGTTGTTTCGAATCTGGAGTCTTGATATCAGGGGTGGATATGTTGTTCGAAGGGTGGTGAGGTCCAGACAAGAAAGGTACCGATGGCCCAGGTTCTGATATGGTAGCCGATTTTTGTGGCCCTGTCTTCCTATTATCTCTCTGTGACGTAGACTATTCCTTTTCTGCCTTTGAGATCAGATCTCCAAATAATGTCTTTCTTCCCAAATCTGCACTCTTCTTTTCCTTCTTACAACCTGTCTTTCCTATATTTAGTAGAGTGGGGGGTGTTTGTAGATGTTGATATCATCCTACTGGCACACATGGACCCTATGTGTATCAATTCATCGTATAAGTGCTTCATTTTCTACAACGGTGAGTCTGCTCAAGTTTGTTAGAGTGATGCACAGGTTCTTACCTCTCGTCTTACCGCCCAACGACTATATAACTGAAGACACCCTAAAGAAACACCAAAAAATTCACACTTCTAAGTGTCCTAGCAAGACATTGGTGAGCCCACTCAAGTTCGTTAGAGTGCTGTGTAGGTTCTTACCTCTCATCTTACTACCCGACAATTTTGTTGCTGGAGACACACTAAAAAACACACGGAAATTGCACCTCTAAGTGCCCCAGTGTAGCATTGGTGAGCCCACTCAAGTTCGTTAGAGCACTGCGTAGGTTCTTACCTCTCGTCTTACCGCCCGTCAATTGCATACAGGTACACTCTATCTTCTAACAAACAACTCTGGTTGATTGGATTGTCATTGCCATCCCCAACAAGGATGCCAAAATGTTGAGTTGTATTAATCACTATTAAATGACTAAAATAATACACATAAATTATCAATCCAAGGACATCTTTTATTTCAATGACAGTCGCAATGTCTGTGCCGATACATCAAACCAGAAGAAAATCCAAAGAAAGGAAATTGTTGTTGAAGTAAATGCTGGAAGGAAATCACTCATGCAGAACTAAAATGATCTAAAAGACTGTAATCACACCTCATTTTATATGTTCTAGCACACCACACAACAACTATCCAACTGGTATCTATGATCTCATATCTGTAACATCATATAAAACATTGGAATTGAAGCAGATCTATTCACAGCTCAAACAACAGCAACAACGCTTCTACTAGCACATAAACAAAAATAGAAACACATATACACAGCTACCTTAATCACTGCAATCTCTGATAAAGAGGAGGTCCTTCCTCCCTAGCAGTGCGTAGGTAGAGAAAGAACTTACAGAAACTAAATCAAATAATATATGTAACAACAATAACAGGATAATTTGTATTAATATGAGCAAAACTACAGAACCAAAGTAATGTTGTTCTCTGCTAACCTTTCGACCTCAAGGGCCGAGAACTATATAGTAGTTACACCTCAGAAAAACGAGGGATGGATCAGTCATGAGAATCTTATTATTCTCATGCTAATCGAAATAGAATGCATATGGTTATAACCACTTCTTAATAAAATTTTGTCTGGAAAATTATAGATTACAATCAAAACCTCCTAGAGGTTGTTATCCAAAAATACAATACTTAATAACTTCTACAGTTATCATGATAAATAAAAAATGTAGCGTTACAACTAGAGGACATGTCAGCATCAAGATTTGATGAGATCCAGTCAGTCATACAACTATAATAACAGTTTGCCAACGAGTCTATAACAACATGGTGTAAAAAGCTCACTGTAACATAACACCCTTAACTGCTCTTGTATGCCTCGTGCTGGGGATATTTTGTGCTACAAATGGCATTTGGAAAGACAACAAAAGACCATAGATATTCTCCAAACATTCATCCTCAGTTAGTCATAAAAAAATGCACAATACATCATAATAATTGATGAAATGGCAGAGTAATGAAAATAAGGTGAAACAACACAAGTTAAGATAGAATGGTAGGAAAAAGAGGCAAAGGTAGTCCCAATGGTTATATTCATGAGGTAAAATAGGGGAAAAAAATGTAGGAAATTAAAGTGTGCAAAACTGGCACCCAACAGTGTGCAATAGGAGTTGCGAAGTATTATTGGGGTTTAAAGGTGTGTAAGAGGAGTCACGAGTTTTCTTGGAGTATTAAGGGTGCACTATGAAGAATTAAGGTCTATGATCCTATGAAGTTCATTGTTTTGGGATTGTGATGTTGTGTAGTTCACTAGCTTGGGATTATATTATGGGGAATGACACAGTGAGGTTCACTAGGCCATGAAGACTAAATTTAACTATGGTTTGAAGCTCTAGGGTATGAAGCAAGGAGAGGCAGTAGAGCATGAAATTTAAGGGCATAATTATGCTATGAAATTAATAAATTATGTAAGTAAATTCATAAATACTATGTGTATGAAAACATTAGGTTGGTTCCTATATAGGTATTGCTAATTTGGTGCTTATCTAAGGATATTGGTGTCTCCAACATGTTGGTGCCTATAGAAATTTATAAAGATAAGTTTGTTTTGATTTCTCCTCCAAGTGTTTCCACATTAAACTATGTGTAATGTGATTTTAGTTTACATGCATTTAAAGTTTTATAGTTAATGAATGATTCATTAATTCCCATTTAAAATAAAAAAGGGATCTTATATCAATTCATCTCTAGTCTTAGTATAGGTATAAGTTCAAAAAATACCTCAATGAACTATCTACCCATTGTCACCATAGTGGAAGCCCACATTATTAAGCTCAGGGTACCATATCTAAAGTGAAAAAGATAATAGAGTTTAGGATAATATGCCAACATACTAAAAAAAAATATTAAATCTTAGATTAGAGGCCTATCCATTGCACGCAGAGTCTTGCCTAGGAAAACACAAAAAATGATGATGGTAGATGGAAGAGAAGAACACTTTATCTTGGGCATGACAGTGAGTAAGGAATTCACTGTAAACCTAATATTTGGAAAACTAAATTACTGGGCATTGGTGAATGAATCCAACAATCTAAGCACAATATGGTAATTGAACCCATAAACACTCCTAAAAGTATTTTTCAAGTATATGTCGAAGATATGCATATAACAATGTATGTAGTACCAAATTGTTAACTTCAATACCTGTAGACTAACTACAAATAAAAATGATATAGAAAAAATAAATATGACATTCAAAGAAGCTTCACACATGAAAAATGAAGAAAACATGGATTTACAAAAACAAGTGGTGAATCCAATAGATGATTCCCTCGATCAGATAATTTACAAAGAGAGTCCCTTAAGGATAAATTCATAGAACACAACCCTCTCGTTTCCAAGTTACTCCTCCTCTTCTTTTAGAGGTACTCATTATTATAAATAATAATATGTTGGAAATGTTGTCATTGATGGCAAAGGAGGTAGCAGATGCAGAGACAGGAACAGTTACAAGGAACAGAGGCAGATGCAGAGACAGGTAACATTTACAAAGAACAGAGGAAGCAGTGAATTGAAGCAAAGACAGAAACAGACAATGGAGGAAGAAAACGGAGGAATTGAATATAAAGGAGAAAGACAGAGACACAACTATTCTTGCAGAGAAACAACTGTTATTCCAAGAATATTTTACACAGCCGAGCGTTACACATAACATAAATTACATTCCGGGAATCGCATACTCCAGCGGCGCTTTATATTCAAATGCGCAGTGTGAATGGAGCTGAACCATATTAAAATGCGTAGTGTGAATGGAGTGGAACCATAGTCGTAACAGAAGAAATCACAGCGGTGAGATGCGATGAATAGTTATTTATATATAATTGAAATCGTGGAGGACCGGAACCTGGAGTAGAGAACGGAACTGTGACCGAGAGGAACAGTGACGGAGGTTTGGAGTGAAACCGTGGGTTTCATCGCACCACCATCTGTCAGGCAAGCGGTATTCCCGAATTCGCAGCGATTCCATAGGATTTGTGACGCATGTCCCTGAACGAAATTGAAAACCGCCAGTTAAAGTGTGCCATCGCACATTATACATCGACCGAAGACGTTGAGCGATATAGTTATAGACCGTCGATCTGGTGGCTCGACATCTAACGGTGATCGCTCGTAGGACCCACACGAAGTTTAATGAAAGAGCCCGGAGGTTAAGCCAGGTACAGTGCGCGCATTTGATTGGTCTTTTGATTGGATTGTGGGCCCAGGGCGGAAACATATGTAATGAATTTGGTTTATTAACCTTAGTATAAGGTCCGACGGAGTATATTAAAAGAATTTTATTAAGGTTCACGAGTTTATAAGGGTTGTAATTGCGGAATTAGCACATATGTACACACAAGAGACTGTCGGGTTTGTAACTATAGAGGAGTATGAAATTAATATCTAAATTCTCTGAATTAAGATATTGAAATAACCCAGACTTAATTCACCAGAAGGAATAAGGGTGTTGTGAGATTATAGGATGGCGCACAAGCTTTGAGAAGTGAAGCTTGGGATGCATTTACACACAGTTTAAGTGAAATATTGTAAAGATTGAAAAATGAATGAATTTATATGTATGGTTTTATAACCATGGAAAAATGAAATATCCGCATTAATTCATTTTTGTCCAGATTTAAAATCAGCAGGTATCTATGCAGCAGGTGCACAAAAGCATAGTGAACAGGTGAATATACACAAGGATAAAAGCATGGGTCTGACAGAAGTAAACAGATATCACAGGTTTGATAGGTATACATACATAGGTGCACGCAATTACAGTGAGTCAAAATATACAAAACACTCACTCAACAACTGCAGAAATGAAAAATCCAGTAAATCCAAAATCCAGAAAAGGAGCTGAGTAGAATTGAGATGTATAACTGAAAAATGCAAATGTAAATTATTTTTTTATTGTTTGTGATGCAAAGGAAAGTATCGTAAAGAAAAGACAAAATCCCACTGTAGCATGGAAATTTGTACATATTGTAGTAATTTAAAAATGAGTTGGATAAAGGAATAAGAAGGCAGAAAGCGAAGAGGCATGGCTGTCCATTCCAAATTCTTTGAAGAATGCTAATAGTCACAAGAAATTCTTATAAATAATATCATCTAGATATGCAAAGAAAGAGAGAGAGAGCAAATATAGAGAAGGCAGAGTATAGAAGTGTAAGGCAGAGAAGACTAAGAAAAGAAGAGCAGAAAGAGAAGCTACAAAACAGAGCTGATATCTGAGGTAAATCAGCAAACCTTCAGTTTGATAAATTGAGGAAGTTGGAGCTTCCCTATCAAGTTGCAACTTGATAGTTGTCAGTTGTAGCTGACTGAGGTTGGAGCCTCCTGCAGGTTGGTGCCTGCAAAAAATTGAAGGGAGTTGGTGCTTCCTTGCAAGTTGTAGCTTGCAGAATTGAGGTAGGAGCCTCCTGTAGGTTGGTGCCTGCAGAAAAACAGTGGTGAGAAGGAGTTGGAGCTTGCCTTTGCATCACAACAATAATAAGATGTGGTTTTCTCCCTTTATGGGTTTCCACTTATATCTGGTGTCTCTGTGCATGATGTTTATGTGTTGACCTGATTTATATTATCTGCTTAATACCTGCTGCTCTCATATTAAAGTCTGTTGTTATATTATATTAATACTTGCTGCATACATTCTAAGATTACTCACATATTAAGCTGGACATGAAATGAAGGTGTAACTAAGGTTTAATAAAAAGTTTAAAAGATTATAACTGTGTTAAACTGATTCACCCCCCCTCTCAGTTTAACTAAGAGTTCAACAATTGGTATCAGAGCAGGTTCCTTTGTACAAGTCTAACAACTGAAAGGAGATCCTAGGTTCCCAAGATGGCTAGTATAGAAGGATGCTCAACCAATAAGCTCACTCTATTAAATTGAAAGTGCTTTAAGGAAAATCAGAATGAGGACATACATAATGTCTCTAGGAATAGAAGTCTGGGCTGCTATGGAATTAGGATATGCCCCAAAGGAAACTGACACAGAGAAAGAAACAAAACAAGACTTCGTGGCTAACGAAAAAGCCATGAATTCCATCCTGAATGGATTGTGTGAAGAAAATTTTATTAAAGTAATGCACAAAGACACTACCAAAGAAATATGGGATACTCTTGAGAACATACATGAGGGAGACAAGAAAGTAAAGACTGCCAAACTTCAAGTCTATAGAACCCAGTTTGAGAACTTAAAAATGAATGATGATGAAGACATTGCTAGTTTCTTCCTAAAAGCTGCAGAAATTATTAACAAAATATGAAGAAGCTCTTGGAATGAGAAAAATGCCGAAAGTATAATTGTGCAAAAGATTCTCAAGATCTCTTCCATCCGAGTTTAATCCAAAGGTGTACGCAATAGAAGAAACAAGCGATTGGGAGACCTTGACCTTGAACTTGACTACTTGGAAATCTAACAGCCTATGAAATGAGGCTCCCACAGAAGAAGCCAAGTACAAGGGAAGCAGCCTTTAAAACAGAAAAGAAGAAAGAAGAAGAGGGAGACATATGCTCCTGCTCGGATGAAGAAGAGGCAAAGTTTGTTAAGAAATTGGGTAGAGGCTCAGGTAAATACAAAGGTAAACTCCCCTTCAAATGCTTTAATTGTGGAAGAGTGGGAGACTATGCTACTAATTTTCCTCATAAGAAAGTAAGGAATCAGGCTCAAGAGTCAGAGAAAATTAAATCAAAGAACTGGCAGAAAGGAAAGAAGTTCAGCAGAAAATCCTTCTATGCTCAACAAGACAGCAGTACATCTGAAGATTCAGATGAATCCTCAAGTGAAGAAGGAACCTCTGAATTCTTATTGATGGCCATAGAAGAACTTGAAGGTCTCTTGCTAGAAGATGAAGAAGAAGAAGGTGAAGTCGACCTTGAGGGGGAGCTAAGAAGTGCTCTAGAAGAGATTGATAGACTCAAACTGAAATGCAGAAAACAAAAGGACATTCTCCTCAAATATGTACGAGAAGAACAGAATTTAGAAGTCCTTAAGCAGCTAAAAATAGAGCTTGAAGAAGCCAAGAAGATAGAGGACATGTTACTTAAGCAAATCAAAGAAAAAACTCAAGAACAAGAAAAGTTGGAAGAAGAAGTAGTATGTCTCAGAAAGAAATTATAAAATGCTCAAAGGAAAGTGGTTATAAACTCCTCCCAAACAACAAGCTCTAGTAAATTGAATGAAATTTTGGTTGCTCAAAGATCCCCTATGATAAAGATTGGAATATGCTATGAATGAGAATCAACTAAAGGAAAAGAAAAGGTTGACAGAGAGATTATTTTTGTAAAAGCAAAGAAGAATGATGAAGCAGCTCAAACAATTCCTACAAAAGAATAAATCTGCAATAAGGAAGATAGAAATCAGAAGAAACCACTAGTAGCAAAGAATGTAATAAATACTAAGACCCCTGAATATGTAAAATTTGGAAACCATCAAAGGAGATTCTTCCCTCCAATGAAGAATGCCACCTGTTATGTCTGCCACAAGCTGGGACACATTGCTGCATATTTTCATGCAAGGAGGAGTAATGCAAACCAACAAAAGATGCAAACATTGAAGAGACTGCCTCAAGCAAACAAATGGAAGAGACAACCTTACATCAGGTATGCAAATAGCTTCTATGGTTACTACTTTTACTATAAGGAATTTGGTCATAAAATTATTGAGTGTAGAAAGTATGGACAAAGATTGAGGTTTAACACCTCAAGAAGGTTTATGAATCAAAGAAATTCTGTTCATACTCATAATTCTACAAAAATTAGGATCAATTGTTATGTATGCAATCAAGTTGGACATATACCTTCCAAATTTCCTCTAAGAAGATGGAGGTCATCACCTCACAAAAGATACAAAAAAAAAGGGTGCCTCCAGTGGATAAAGAAGGTGAATAAGTGTGACCTGGCTCTAACAGCTCAAGATCTGAAGAGTCAATGGTATTTGGACAGTGGCTGCTCTAAACACATGACAGGAGACAAAAGTAAGTTTATAACTCTTGATGAAAAGAAATCTGGCAATGTTACTTTTGGCAATGATAAGTCAGGAAAGATCAAAGGAAAGGGTTCAGTCAGCATAGAAAATGGCAGAGGAAAGGCCCAATATGTACTATTTGTAGATGGGCTGAAAGAAAATTTACTGAGTGTCAGTCAGATGTGTGACAAAGGTTGCGAAGTTCTATTTAGAGCACAAGACTGTGAAGTCAGATCAAGCACCACAGGAAAGACTCTGCTCAAAGGCGTTCGAACAGAGAGCAATGTTTACATTGTGAAAGAGGAAGATGAAGCATGCCATCTTAGCAAACTTGAGGAGTCATGGTTATGGCATAGGAGATTGGGACATCTTAGCTTCGACCATATCATCAGACTGAGTAAGAATAAAGTTGTCAGAGATATGCCAGAAATAAAAAGGCCTTCAAATACCATATGCAAATCTTGTCAATTGGGGAAACAGACTCGCACATCCTTTAAATATAAAGATGAGCTATCAACAAAAAGACCACTCCATCTTGTGCACATGGACCTGTTGTTGAGAATGCAACAAGATGATGGAGCTTAGTGAAAAGAAAGCGCCTTCACTAAGTGGGCCCACAGGCTATTTTTGGCGCAAAGTCTATTTTTAGACTATGTCTATTTTTAGACATATGGATCATGGTCTATGAGTTGTAGGATTCTATTTATGGATGGTTGGTCAAGTTGGTAAAAATAGATGGACCTCTATTTTTAGACATACTGGGCGGAGTCTATTTTTAGACTGCCAGTCTAAAAATAGATCAGTCAAATATTATTAGCTCTTAATAATATTTGGACTATAAACATTATCTTATCCTCTTACAGCACTTCAGTTCGAGCTACGGATGTGGCACATGCAGCTGATAGAAGGAATTATGCTATTCCTAGGGTTTAGTTGAGCTATTGCATGGTTGACTTCAGTTAGAACTCATGTGGCAGAGTTTGGTGGAGTTGATGAGACAGTTGATGGAGTTATGTTCGGTTTAACTTAGTTGAACTAGTTGTATTTAGTCTAACTGATAAATACACTAGTGATGAGTGGTGTGAATTAATTATTAATTAATTTACTAATTATTAACTCATAAATCAACTAAAGAATACATCAGTTAACTGCAATGCATGGACAGTTCAGTGGAGACCAGTGTTAGAGGTGGGTGAAAGGGTGAGTCTACTATCAGTTGTGACTATAGCTGTGCATGAGATTTTCACACACATTGATTGATATTTCCAATGAGGATTGCGCAGTACAAGCCAGTGGGATTCGAACTTGGATCTCATCATTATTCATCTTGGATTGCGCAGTAGAGGCAGGCAGACTTGTGGAGGATATTTGAACCTGTGACTTGTTTAGATCTGAGCTAGTTTGTGTGTAACTATTGGAGATAGTACTGAGTACTTGTGAGGAGTATTGTACTATGATTGTTACATGTTCTCTATCATTATAATATACAGATAGTTGGGGGTTTTCAGCTATTAGCTTTCCCCATTACATACTGTGTTATATGTGTGCTTGATTATGTTTTAATGTGCACATGCGACTGCTTCTAATTCCGCAAATTGATGATCAATGGTAGAAGAGGTTATGTATTATGCATGAAGCTCAAATAGTGTGTAATCAGGATAATCTCGGTGAATAACTCATCTATTATTCAAATTTATACATGGTATCAGAGCAAAGTTGATCATCGGATCTATTACAGTGATTACATTTTATTTCTTTAGGCAGAGTCTGTAAGAGGGCCAGGTAGCCTCTGGATTCATCCCTTCTTTGAAAGGTGAAATATCCAGTAAATGCCCCTACATTCTATCTCTGTACTAGAAATACTTTGTTCTCACAAATTCAGATCAGAAGCGGTTGAGTTTTGAGCTGGTGAAATTTGAATTTGCAGCAGTGTTTTCTTGGTGTCGAAGTTGAGATGTCTTTCAAAGGATTGTGATTGGAGTATGCCCTTGAGGGAAGCTCGAATTATATTGCATGGAAGGACAGGATGGAGGCGGTGCTCGATGACAATGGGCTGAAGGAGTTCATAGATGCTGAAGTTCCAAAGCCTAGCGATGCAGCCTTGGTTGAGGCTTGGCAAAAGAAGACAGCAAAGTGTCGAAGGATTCTATTGGAGGGCGTGAAGGATCACATAGTGTCCAGCCTGCATGGTAAGGCTTCTCCATTTTTGATGTGGAAAGCCTTGACAGATTTATTCCAAAGCAAGAGCGACCAGAGGAAGTTGGCGCTCAAGGATAAACTCAGAAACATAAAGATGGAGAAAGGCGACAGTATGCCCAAGTACCTCACGAAGTTCACCCAATGCGGGGATGAGCTGGGAAGTGTGGGGGTGACTGTAGATGATGAGGACTTGGTGAGCTTGGCTCTCCTTGGGCTTCCGAAGAGTTGGCATTCCTATCAGGACTCTGTCAATGGTCGAGAGAAATTTCCAGGATGGGAGCGACTTTGGTCGGATCTTGTGCAAGAGGAGATAAGGCAGAGTACCAGGGATGGATATTCATCAAAGAACTCTGATGAAGAGAATTGCGCTTTGGCTGCCAAAGCAAAGAAGGGGAAGAGCAAGAAATCTTCTCAATCCGGTGCGAAAGGCAAGAAGCAGGACATGTCCAAGGTGAAGTGCTTTCACTGTCACCAGCACGGACATTATGCCACAAATTGTCCGCAGAAGAAGAAAAATAAGCAGGCTGCTGGATCTGCAGCGGGAGAGGCCTTAGCCTCGTAGTTTGAGCTGGATTTTTCGCTGATCGCATGCTTGGTATCAAGTGTGATGGGTTCAGTTTGGTTCTTGGACAGTGGTGCGTATTTTCACATGACAGGAGATCGAGATTTGTTTTCTGATCTGGATGAGAAAGATCTTGGAGTGCACATTGAGATGGGTGATGATGGTAGATACAGTGCAACCAGTATCGGTACCATTTCCTTTGAGAGTCAGTCTGGTAAACCCTTCGTATTGAAGGAAGTGATGCATGTTCTAGGATTGAATAAGAATCTTATCTCTATGGCGATGTTAGAAGACAAAGGATATGATGTTGTCTTCAGCGAGGGAAAGGCTTTCCTGCGCAGTAAGACAACTGGAGAAACCCGGAAGATATGGGTTCGAGTCAAGAACCTTTATCAATTGCAGGTAGATGGATGCGCAGCAATGGCATGCAAGGCAGAAGGAGTGGTGAGCCGAGATGATGGCGAGCTGTGGCACTGGAGATTGGGCCACCTTCACCATGGAGCTTTGAAGATACTGCAGTAGATTTCTACTGGGCTTCCTA
The DNA here is from genome assembly GCA_034641835.2 of Pinus albicaulis. Classification (NCBI taxonomy): domain Eukaryota; kingdom Viridiplantae; phylum Streptophyta; class Pinopsida; order Pinales; family Pinaceae; genus Pinus; species Pinus albicaulis. Next base: position 971,343,755 of record CM076569.1, read on the forward strand.
AGGGTACTCTTGCGCAGTCAGATCAGTGCAAGGGATGTACCTTTAGAAAATTTGTGAAAGCAACCTTTCATGAGAAGGATAGTCATGCCACGACGATCCTTGAGAGAATTCACACAGACGTGGGTGGACCTTTTAGCAGAAGAAGAGTGAGACATACTCAAAGTTCTGTGAGTTCAAGGCGCTGGTTGAGAAGGAATCGGGGAAGCAGGTGAAGGCTCGTAGGAGCAACAATGGTGGTCAATTCATCTCTAGCGAATTCAAGGACTTTTGCAGCGCAGAAGGAATTCGAAGAGAGCTCATAGCACCTCATAACCCACAGCAGAATAGGGTTGCTGAGTAGAAGAACAAAACGATCGTGGGTGCTGCATGGGCGATGTTGCATGTTCAGGGCCTACCCATTCACTTGTGGGCGGGAGACGTATCTGCAATATATGTACGATTTCCTTGTCCCTCCACGAATGCTTGGCATGAGTACACCCGAGGAGGCGTTTTCTGGTAAGAGGCCTGATATTTCCCATTTGAGGATTTTGGTTCACCTGTTTACATTCATGTGACGAAGGATGCCAGGAAGAAGCTGGAGCCGACCGCAGAGGTTGGGATATTTGTGGGGTACACTGATACGCCCCACAACTATCGTGTGTATTTTCCAGACAGTCGCAAGACTGTTGTGCGACGGGATATCAAATTTCAGGAGGAGAAAGCCATGAAGTGTTCGCTTGAGAGGAGCCACACTTGCATGCAGATGAGGAGCTATTAGTTCCTAAGGATGAGCTTCAAGATGTGGATCATCCACAAGAGGAAGTTCTTGGAGTGGAATAGACCACTCATGCAGCGCCAAACATCAGAGGGCGGAAGCGCACTACGAAAGACGACGGCCCCGGATCAAGATGCGAGAGAAGGTTGTAGGACCACCTACGAGCCGGTGCGAGACGAGGAGACAATCCGCGGGCTAGGTACATTGGATACATGGCTCTTGTGAGAAAATGTGTCATGACAGAGCCATCCTCTTTCGAGGAAGCTGTGGAGGACCCCGCATGGGTAGATGCCATGGTGGAAGAGTATGATTCGATTGTCAGAAACAGTGCATGGGAGATTTTCCCAAGGCCGGAAGGGAAATTAGTGGTGGGTTCAAGATGGATCTACAAAGTGAAGCAGGCAGTTGACAGGAGTGTGGAGAAGTACAAGGCAAGATTTTTTGCCCGAGGCTTCTCACAGATAGAGGGGATCGATTATGAGGAGACCTTTTCACCTGTCGCAAGGTATTCTTCCATACGGATGATTCTTGCTCTCTCAGCGTAGATGGGGTGGCACATTCATCAGATGGATGTGAAGACTGCGTTCTTCAATGGAGTCATTGAGGAGGAGGTGTACATAGAGCAGCTTGAAGGTTTCGAGATCTTTAGCAGTGAGTCGCATGTGTGCAGGCTCAAGAGAGCGCTGTATGGGTTGAAACAAGCACCTCGTGCTTGGTACACACGGATAGAAAGTTATTTCACCGGACTTGGATTCTCCAAGAGTGAGGTGGATCCTAACCTATACCAGATTGTGGTGGAGGGTAAGTTGATGATCATTGTACTTTATGTAGATGATTTGATTATGACAGGTGATGAGCTGTTGATACTTTCATGCAAGGAGGATCTTGCTAGAGAGTTTGAGATGAAGGACTTGGGCCTCCTTCATTATTTCCTGGGATTAGAAATCTGGCAGCGCAGTGGTGGAATATTTGTTTCTCAGGGTAAGTATGCCCGGGAGATACTGGAGAAGTTCAACATGCATGGCTGCAAGCCTGTTGATACTCCTCTTCCTGGAGGTTGGAGGAAGGAGGATGCTACTTCAGCGGAGGTAGTGGATTCCATTGTTTATCGACAGTTGGTGGGGTTGCTTATGTATCTGGTCAATACACGACCCGATATATGCTATGCTGTTAACCAACTTTCACAAGCTATGGTTAAGCCAACCAAGCTCTTCTGGAAGGCGGGCAAGCATGTATTGCGTTATCTCAGAGGCACATCCGGATATGGATTGTGGTACATATAGGAGGATGAGGTGAAGCTATGTGGCTTCACGGATGCAGATTGGGAAGGGAGCCCAACGGACAGAAAGAGCACATATGGAGGGATCTTCAGTATCGGGTCGACAACAGTTTCTTGGTACAGCAGGAAGCAAAGATCCGTGGCACTCACTTCAGCAGAGGCCGAGTATATGGCAGCAAGCTTGGCTGCATGCGAGGCTATATGGATGAGGAAGATCCTGGTCGGGTTGTTCGGGTCACACTTGGAGCCTACTGTGATTTATTGTGATAACCAGAGTTGCATTAAATTCTCGGCCAATCCATTATTTCATGATAGATCCAAACACATCGACATCAGGTACCATCATATCAGAGATTGTGTGCAGCGGAGGATCATGTTACTTTCATACATTCCCACGGAGGATCAGGATGCTGATATCTTGACGAAGGCGCTCACCAAGAGAAAATTCGAATACCACAGAGGCGGGATAGGGGTTGCAGATAATCCATATCTTGTTGAGAGGGAGTGTTGAGAATGCAACAAGATGATGGAGCTTAGTGAAAAGAAGCCGCCTTCACTAAGTGGGCCCGTAGGCTATTTTTGGCGCAAAGTCTATTTTTAGACATACAGGATCATGGTTTACATGAGTTGCGGGATGCTATTTATGGATGGTTGGTCAAGTTGGTAAAAATAGATGGACCTCTATTTTTAGACATATTGGGTGGAGTCTATTTTTAGACTGCCAGTCTAAAAATAGATCAGTCAAATATTATTAGCTCTTAATAATATTTGGACTATAAACATTATCTTATCCTCTTGCAACACTTCAGTTCGAGCTACGGATATGGCACATGCAGCTGACAGAAGGAATTACACTATTCCTTGGGTTGAGTTGAGCTATTGCATGGTTGACTTCAGTTAGAACTCATGTGGCGGAGTTTGGTGGAGTTGATGAGACAGTTGATGGAGTTGTGTTCGGTTTAACTTAGTTGAACTAGTTGTATTTAGTCTAACTGATAAATACACTAGTGATGAGTGGTGTGAATTAATTATTAACTCATAAATCAACTAAAGAATACATCAGTTAACTGCAATGCATGGACAGTTCAGTGGAGACCAATGTTAGAGGTGGGTGAAAGGGTGAGTCTACTATCAGTTGTGACTATAGCTGTGCATGAGATTTGCACACACATTGATTGAGATTTCCAATGAGGATTGCGCAGTACAAGCCAAGGGGATTTGAACTTGGATCTCACAATTAACCATCTTGGATTGCGCAGTAGAGGCAGGCTAACAGGTGGAGGAGATTTGAACTTGTGACTTGTTCATATCTGAGCTTGTAGTGTGTAACAATTGGAGATAGTGCTGAGAGCTTGTGAGGAGTTTGTGCTATGTATTGTTACATGTTCTCTATCATTATAATATACAGATAGTTGGGGGTTTTCAGCTGTAAGCTTTCCCCATTACATACTGTGTTGATATGTGTGATTGATTAATGTTTCAATGCGTGCATGCGATTGTTTTTAATTCCGCGAATTGATGATCAATGGTAGAAGAGGTTATGTATTATGCATGAAGCTCAAATAGTGTGTAATCAAGATAATATCAGTGAATAACTCATCTATTATTCAAATTTCTACACCTGTGTGGACCTGCTAGAACTAAGACACCAAGTGGAGAATCCTACTTCATGCTGATAATAGATGATTTCTCCAGAATGACATGGGTTGCTTTTCTCAAGAACAAATCAGAAGCACTGGAAAAATTTAAAATATTCAAAGCATTAGCAGAAAATCAAACTGGATGCAAACTAAAATGTATCAGATCAGACAGAGGAGGTGAATTCACAGATTATGACTTTGCAGACCTATGTAATGAACATGGGATAAAGCAACAATTTACTATTGCAGGAACACCTCAGCAAAATGGAGTAGCAGAGAGATAAAACAGGTCTGTACAACAAATGACCAGAGCTATGATGCAAGAGAGTAATATTGCTCAAACCTTTTGGGCAGAAGCTGTACACACAACAGTCCATATTCTAAACAAAGCTCATTTAAGACCCAACAGTGACAAGACTCCTTATGAGCTATGGCATGGTAAACCTGCATCAATCAAGCACTTTAGAGTCTTTGGCAGCAAGTGCTACATAAAGAATAATGATGAAAACCTTGGAAAATTTGATGCAAGAGCAGATGAAGGAATATTTCTAGGTTATGCATCCAAAAGCAAAGGGTACAGGTGCTACAACAAGACTCTTCGGAAAATAGTAGAAAGAATTGATGTGAGATTTGATGAAGAACTTCCAAAAAATACAAGAGATACTGAATGCTGCAGTCCATCAGATAACCATGAAGAAGAAGACCAGAATGATGATGAAACAAGCAAGACTACATAAGATGAAGGGCTAAGCTCGAAAGCCCCCTCAAGATACACTCAGAAGAATAATCCCGAAGATCAAATCATAGGAGATAAGAAAGCAGGAGTCCAGACAAGAAGGCAGCTAACATAACAAACTGAAGAGGTATACATAGCCATGCTGTCACAAATAGAGCCAAAGAAATTTGAAGAAGCCAACAAGGACAAGTCTTGGGTAAAAGAAATGAATGAGGAATTGGACCAAATTGAAAAGAACAATACCTGGGAACTAGTTCCTAGACCAATTGAGAAAAATATCATTGGTTCAAAATGGGTATTCAAAAACAAAATGAATGAGCAAGGACAAGTAATCAGGAATAAAGCCAGACTGGTCTGCAAAGGATACTCACAAATTGAAGGACTTGATTACAATGAAACATTTTCCCCTGTAGCCAGAATGGAAGCTATCAGAATGTTCCTGGCATTTGCATGCTACCAAAACTTCAAATTATATCAAATGGATGTAAAATCTGCATTTCTGAATGGAGACTTAGAAGAAGAAGTCTACATGGAACAACCAGAAGGCTTCTCATTGACAGACAAAGGAGACTATGTGTGCAGACTGAAGAAGGCCCTATATGGACTAAAACAGGCTCCTCGTGCTTGGTACTCAAGATTGGATAAGTATTTGCAAAAACAAGGCTTTAAAAGAGGTGGAGTAGACAACAATCTATACATAAAAGCCCATGAAGATGAACTCCTGATTGTTGTAGTATATGTTGATGACATTATGTTTGGAAGCAACAAAGAAGAACTAGCAAAAGGGTTTGCTGATGAGATGAAAACAGAGTTTGAGATGTCTATGATTGGAGAACTCACTTTCTATTTAGGACTTCAAATTCAGCAAAAGAACACAGGTACATTCATCTCATAGGAAAAATCCTTAAAGGAAATGCTGAAAAAGTTCAAAATGGAGGACTTCAAACCTGTGTCAACTCCCATGACCACAGGTTCCAAGCTATGTGCTGATGATGGGTCTGCGGATATAGATCAAAAACTCTACAGATCCATGATAGGAAGTCTATTGTATCTGATTGCATCAAGACCAGACATCATGCTAGCAGTAGGACTAGTGGCAAGATATCAAGCAGCACCTAAACAAAATCATCTTCTGGCAGTAAAAAGAATATTCAGATATCTACGAGGAATAGCAGTGTATGGGCTTTGGTATCTTAAAAGCAAAAACTTCATTTTGACAGCATACACAGATGCAGATTGGGCCAGCTGTGTGGATGACAGGAAGAGTACAAGTGGAGGTGCATTCTATCTAGGAGAAAGTCTAGTGGCATGGTTAAGCAAGAAACAAACATCTATCTCTCTGTCTACAACTGAAGCAGAATATATAGCAGCAGCAACATGCTGTACACAAGTCATGTGGATGAAGCAAACCCTCCAAGACATGAAGGTAAGCATTGATGAACCTATCTCAATCAAATGTGATAATACAAGTACTATAAGTATATCTAAAAATCCTGTGCTTCACTCAAAAACCAAACATATTCCAATCAAGTATCACTTTCTCTAAGAACAAGTAGCTCAAAAGATAGTAAAACTGGAGTATGTACCAACAAAAGAACAGACAACAGATATATTTACCAAACCACTTGCCAGAGAGCCATTTGAATATTTGAGAGACAAATTAAGGGTAGTATCTGTAGATGCTACTCTCTGATATGAAGAGAAAGCACAGTTTCAGGGGGAGAACAGAAACGAAAATATCATTCTTAGGGGGAGATCAGCCAGCAAGGGAAGCATGAAAACAGGTCCTCAGGATCAAAGGGATTATGGCAATAATACAGTCAGCATAAAAGGAGTCAATAAAAGGGATAAAGGGTCAGTGGTGCAGTGGAAAAATGGTGAATCCGACGTGAACTAAACACAGAATAATAGTGAACCCAATGAATATCTCATCCAAAGTTTGGAGCTGCAGCTTACAAAGTCATAATATTTCAGAGAAAGGAAATGCTTGAAATGTTGAAAAAGGATAAATACATAGCATCAAAGAATAAAACCCCTTGCCATTGATGTCAAAGGGGGAGGAAGAGCAAGCAAACAGAGAAAGTGTATTGCCATCAATGCCAAAGGGGGAGACTGTTGGAAATGTTGTCATTGATGGCAAAGGAGGTAGCAGATGCAGAGACAGGAACAGTTACAAAGAACAGAGGCAGATGCAGAGACAGGTAACATTTACAAAGAACAGAGGAAGCAGTGAATTGAAGCAAAGACAGAAACAGACAATGGAGGAAGCAAATGGAGGAATAGAATATAAAGGAGAAAGGCAGAGACACAACTGTCATTGCAGAGAAACATCTGTTATTCCAAGAATATTTTACACAGCCGGGCGTTACACATAACATAAATTACATTCCGGGAATCGCATACTCCAGTGGCGCTTTATATTCAAATGCGCAGTGTGAATGGAGCTGAACCATATTCAAATGCGCAGTGTGAATGGAGTGGAACCATAGTTGTAACAGAAGAAATCACAGCGATGAGATGCGATGAATAGTTATTTATATATAATTGAAATCGTGGAGGACCGGAACCTGGAGTAGAGAACGGAACTGTGACCGAGAGGAATAGTGACGGAGGTTTGGAGCGAAACCGTGGGTTTCATCGCACCACCATCTGTTGGGCAAGCGGTATTCTCAAATTCGCAGCTATTCCATAGGATTTGTGACACGTGTCCCTGAACAAAATTGAAAACCGCCGGTTAAAGTGCGCCATCGCACGTTATACATCGACCGAAGACGCCGAGCGATATAGTTATAGACCGTCGATCTGGTGGCTCGACATCTAACGATGATCGCTCGCAGGACCCGCACGAAGTTTAATGAAAGAGCCCGAAGGTTAAGCTAGGTACAGTGCGCACGTTTGATTGGTCTTTTGATTGGATTGTGGGCCCGGGGCGGAAACATACGTAATGAATTTGGTTTATTAACCTTAGTATAAGGTCCGACGGAGTATATTAAAAGAATTTTATTAAGGTTCACGAGTTTATAAGGGTTGTAATTGCGGAATTAGCGCATATGTACACACAAGAGACTGTCGGGTTTGTAACTATAGAGGAGTATGAAATTAATATCTAAATTCTCTGAATTAAGATATTAAAATAACCCAGACTTAATTCGCCAGAAGGAATAAGGGTGTTGTGAGATTATAGGATGGCGCACAAGCTTTGAGAAGTGAAGCTTGGGATGCATTTACACACAGTTTAAGTGAAATATTGTAAAGATTGAAAAATTAATGAATTTATATGTACGGTTTTATAACCATGGAAAAATGAAATATCCGCATTAATTCATTTTTGTCCAGATTTAAAATCAGCAGGTATATATGCAGCAGGTGCACAAAAGAACAGTGAACAGGCGAATATACACAAGGATAAAAGCATGGGTCTGACAGAAGTAAACAGATATCACAGGTTTGACAGGTATACATACACAGGTGCACGCAATTACAGTGAATCAAAATATACAAAACAGTTACTCAACAACTGCAGAAATGAAAAATCCAGTAAATCCAAAATCTAGAAAAGGAGCCGAGTAGAATTGAGATGTATAACTGAAAAATGCAAATGTAAATTATTTTTTTATTGTTTGTGATGCAAAGGCAAGTATCCTAAAGAAAAGACAAAATCCCACTGTAGCATGGAAATTTGTACATATTGTAGTAATTTAAAAATGAGTTGGATAAAGGAATAAGAAGGCAGAAAGCGAAGAGGCATGGCTGTCCATTCCAAATTATTTGAAGAATACTAACAGTCACAAGAAATTCTTATAAATAATATCATCTGGATATGCAAAGAAAGAGAGAGAGAGCAAATATAGAGAAGGCAGAGTATAGAAGTGTAAGGCAGAGAAGACTAAGAAAAGAAGAGCAGAAAGAGAAGCTACATAACAGAGCTGATATCTGAGGTAAATCAACAAACCTTCAGTTTGATAAATTGAGGAAGTTGGAGCTTCCCTATCAAGTTGCAGCTTGATAGCTGTCAGTTGTAGCTGGCTGAGGTTGGAGCCTCCTGCAGGTTGGTGCCTGCAGAAAATTGAAGGGAGTTGGTGCTTCCTTGCAAGTTGTAGCTTGCAGAATTGAGGTAGGAGCCTCCTGTAGGTTGGTGCCTACAGAAAAATAGTGGTGAGAGGGAGTTGGAGCTTGTCTTTGCATCACAACAATAATAAGATGTGGTTTTCTCTCTTTATGGGTTTCCACTTATATCTGGTGTCTATGTGCATGATGTTTATGTGTTGATCTGATTTATATCATCTGCTTAATACCTGCTGCTCTCATATTAAGTATGCTGTTATATTATAGTAATACTTGCTGCTCACATTCTAAGATTACTCACATATTAAGCTGGACATGAAATGAAGGTGTAAATAAGGTTTAATAAAAAGTTTAAAAGATTATAACTGTGTTAAACTGATTCACCCCCCCCCCCCCTCTCAGTTTAACTAAGAGTTCAACATAATAGTCTTCTCTAGATCCATTATTTTCTCTGATATGTATGTCATTTGGTTCTCAATGTTGGTTGTTATTTAATTAGGAAAATAAATCCCATGTAAAATAGATCTCCTTGAAACATGTGCCATGATAAGCTCAAAATCTCAACACCTGCCATGATAAGCTCAAAATCTCAACACCCACACAAAGTTAGCTTTTTCTATAATCCAATTTAAAACAAGATAACGTACTCCTCAAAATAATGGAATACTTCACAAAATAATGCATCAACTCTTGCTACAACTTGTGACAAAAACACTGTATAAAAAATGTGCACATTCACAAGCTCAAATTTGTCTTCATTCCCCACATTTGAAGTCACATTGCAATTTAATTTAGAGGGGTTTATTTTCATTTTTGTATTATTTATTCTCCCTTTCTTCATGGTCATAGATAAATCTACAACATATTCAATTCCATTTTCCTTCTTGATGAGAAGCATAGATGTCATTTGCAATCAAGGACTTATTAAGATCCCATCGCATTTTGACAAATCTGTCACTATTCATATACAAAACCATATGAGAGTGAAAAACCAACATGAAAAAAATAAATACTTGAGCATGCAAATAACCAAACATTTTCCATATGACTAACCATATAGATATAAAATTTAGAAGCTATCCATCCTACACTTCCAAGAAAATCTAGGCAATCAAAATAATATGTTCACAAGTCCAGAGGTTTTTTCATGGTTTCAACAAAGGGAAGCATGTTAGTACTATTTTTGTTTGTATATTGAGAGATGTCATTCTTCTTATTGTCCCTCAAATAAAATCCCAATATTTTCATGAAATCATTTTCACGAGGACAAAGTTTCAAAAGGAAAAAGATATGGTTAGTCATTGACATATCAATTATGTCCCTATACGTAAGAGTATTCTAAATAATCCATTTAAGAATCTCATATCTCTTAATCCTCCCTAAAACTAATGAATTTTTAAATGCTGCAAGTAAATAATTACAAGAGAAGTCATTCCATCCTTTCACTTCTATCTGTTGAGCCCAAAATTCAAAAGGAAGAAAGATTGTATCACATTTTCCTAATTTTCCCGATAAACCAACTTCTTCACTTCTAGAGTTGAAGTTAACACACTATTGGTACTTAATTTTGTCATTAAATGGCCACATAAAATTTCTTCATTTCAACCATTTTCACCTCCTTTTTCCACACTTTTGTGCATTTTTCATGTGTTTCTCCCCAATAAATATAAACCCATAAAAAATTATTTACACTATTTTGTTTTAATTTTGGTTATTTAGAAAATTAAAATATTGAAAATCAATTTTTACTAGTTTTTATATGAAAGACTTTAATATTGTAAATCATCATTCATTTAGATATTTGCAGACAATTCTAGGCACAGTGAAGATGTGAGTTTTTTTCCTAGGGTTCACAACATGGCTGGTTCCCTTTTGGATCCTTGAAAGCTAGAAAAAAAAGTGACCAATCGATGTGGTGGTCAACATTGTGGTAGTGGAGAAGATCACACACTAGCTAAGGGAAAATCCACACCTCCAAATCACGTGACTCAACATGAATTCAACTGATCCAAGGGTTGAATTTGCAGATTTTAGATGTCAAATCAATGAGGTAATTATTTCATAGACAATTGATAGTTGAATTTGTTTTATTTGGTTTATATAAATAGTTATAAGTGGATACTAGGGGAATTCCTTCATATAGAAAAACTTTTAATTAAGTGTTGTACCTATTTCTACCATTAATAGACAATGGCTCTGATTTTCAATAGTTAGCAGATTTTTTGTGTGCGAATTCCAAATTCTGGAGGACCCCCAAGTTGTGGCATGTGCACTCGTCATTTATGGTGTAGATGTCTCTTACTTTCCTCTGCATTAATTTCCTAGCAAATAATATTTGTTATTTTCTATTTTATATGTGCATATTAGTCTTTGTTTGTGCATGGTAGCAATAATTTTATTTGAATAGGTAGATTTTTATTTCTAATCAAGTATAAAATTGATTTTTAGCAAGGATAAATGTTCAATATGGATTATGGATGTAAAACATATTTGAGAAAAAGTGGTGTCTGTTATCACTCCCCTCGCTCCCAAGGCCGAGAATGGAACTGAAGGAAGGTAACCACAAACCAATATTTAGGTTAGGTAGCTAGCCCTACCAAAACTAGAGAGGGATATTTCTCAATGTCACTTTAGTAGTCAGTGAGATGACTGGATATATAATGATCTTAAGATAGATATTAAAGTTCAGTAAATTAGGGTTTTTTTTGTTTTGAGTTTTTGCTGGATAGGAATTACAAGTAGGGAACTAGGTCCAGGGTTTATGTCAGATGTCAAAGGCTAGATTGCAGAAGCAAGGATGAGGTCAGGCAGGTAAGCTTAGGAACATGCTTAATTTTTCGTTGTGTATAGGGTGAACAGAGAGAGAGTCAGAATGAGAATTAAAATGAATTCATTCATCGGAAGAGTAGAGACATGTTCATGTAAATCTTATTAAAACAGAGCATGAAAAGCATGATTTCTGTCTATATATTGATAAGATTAACATAAAAAAGTGCATATGTGAAATAAGGATAAAATACTTGATAATATTACAGAGAAAAACAAATTCTCAAAGGCATACCACTGGAGTCTCAACACTAAGTCCGCAACATTGCCTTTGATTTCATTCAAAATAAAGCTTGTATAATAGCTCCACTGCAAATAACAACCATCCAAGCTCTAAAACGGCTTGAGTTTGGAGTACATATAGAAAATAGAGAAGATTCCAACTCATTGGGTTGAAATCTGATCCAAACACTTCATAAATTCACCCTATGAGGCATTTCCTAGTTTCTAGGGAAACTAGAAACAATTTCCTCAAATTTAGCTAATAACTAGGAGTGTGTGTCTCCTTGATTAATTACATCATTCCTCCACAAAGAGAGGAAAAAAAAAATATCCTACCAAAAATACACCTCATGGGACATCTAAACCTCAAATTTTGGAGTTTTTCTAGCTTGAAAATTGTCCAAAGGAATCCAATGATAGAAGCGTCGCGCCTCCCAATAGAGGCGTCATGCCACTTTGGAGATGATTTTGACTGAATTTTAATTACCCATTTTCAAATCTGAGAGTGAGGATAGGTATAACCATGTGTCTTCTTTCCATTTCACCCTCAAAATTGGGAAAATGACCCATATAAGGCCTTCAAAAATTGATTATCCCAACCTCACTCTAGAAGCGCTGCGTAGAGGTAAAATAGGTGGCAGAACCATGAAAAAAGTGGTTTTTTTGGGATTTTTATTCAAAATAGGAGGGTAAAATGTTGATATGATGTCATGTATGTAATTTATAAGTGAAAATAAATCCAACCATATAGATTTTGAGGATGCTTCGAGGAAAGGCGTGACGTTTTTGTAATGACCAATTTCCAGAAGTTTCAAACAAATTTATGCAAAAATATGGCTTAAATATGGATCAATATCTCTCTAACCATAATTTTTTTTGAAAAAATGAGATTTTTTTTTGTTATTTGGTAGTTTATTAACAACAACCTCCTCCATGTTTCTGAAATACTTTCCCATTTGTTCAGACACCAAGTTTTAAGTCGAACTCTTAAACCCTCAGCAGAAGCGTCACACCACTTTGAGAGGGATTTTGGAGGCCTTCCCAGAGTATTTTGTGGCTGAATGTGGTATGTTTGGAAATATTATGATGTATTCTACAAAATGGAGTCATCAAGCATTAAAACCCCCCTGAAAAATTGATTTGAAGATAACCTGTCCAAAAGTGCAGAAAATGACTTGGAGCAGCTATATTTTGAGCATTTATGTCAAAACATAACACCTGTGAATGAAATTTAGGAGTTTTTTATTCTTTGGCATATTATTGAAGAAACCTCTTTCACTTTTTTTTTTTAAATTCATATCCATTACTTCATAAAATGATTTTGAAGAATTGTCCCTGTGTTCAATGTAAACACTAGCAAATGATCACGAAGCTCTAAAAATGATGCCATGGGTCTGAGTTGGCTCAAACCTGGAATGGCGACCTCCATTATGAATCTTATTTTCTCCCTTAATTGTGTTTTTCAACAATATAAAACCCTATATAGATGTAATGCGTAGGGAAAGTGAAGATTTAGGAAAAGAGGGGGTAATGGTAGGGTGGGTTTAGGTGTAGAAATGGGGTGGAAGGAAGCTAGGGAAAAATCCCTAAATTTTTTTGGGAGGTAGGGTAACGAGTTTTATTTACACTAAAAGTCAAATTTTTGGAAATTGGCATGAGGAAGGAGCCTAAAAGGTCAAAACACAAGGGTTTACTAGTTTTTCTGCAAGAATGTAGTGAAAATTAGGGTTTTGATGTAATTGATGGAAAGGAAGGCTGTGAGTGATAGGGAGTGTTAGGGTATGGTTTATGAATGTTTCAAGAAGGTTGTAAATGGTTAGATTATGGTTTTATCAGCTGAAACAAGTAAAAAATGAAAAACAACAAAAACATAGTGGAGATGACCTAATGAAGGAAACCACTCATTTGATGTTGAAATTTGACTTGAGAGAGGTAGGAATGGTGTCCAATTACTGTTTAGGAGATTTATGAACCCTTTTGTAGTGGTTTTGGAGCTTTTATGAGTGATTTGGAGCTCAAACACCGAAAGCACAACACCTCCAGAAGTGTAGCGCAACACCTCAGAAGCGTAGCACAAGTAGTGTTGGCACAAATTTTCTTGTTTTTCCTCAACCCTTGGCAACTGTGGAGTATGATGGTGAGAATAGAGGGGCTCTATCGAACATCAAAGGATAAAATGAGTTGAGGAAGCCTCTTTTTCCTTTTATAACAATCATAAAATTGTTTTTTTGTCTTCTAGTAAAATCACAAGCTTTGAGAAAAAAATTGCTTCTTTTTGAACAACTTGATCATGTAACATGCTTCATTTAATGAAAGAAAAAATTCCTTTACTTATTTCCCTATCTTTTCTAAATCCCTATGTAAATTACTTGTATGGTGAAAATGAGGTTTTGTTCGCCTTCTTTCATGACATAATTGACTCTTATGGTGGCGAAACAAATGAGACCTAGTCTCTGACCTAGATGAAGGTGTGGAGAATTAACTATGACCCTAGATGATAAGGGATGACATGACCATAAATGGAGTGAAGGGAGTAGAATTTCATACCTAGACACATTCAGTGAACAAAATTTTATTTGAAAATTGACTTGAAACTTGAAATTTTGACCTAGGACCACTACTAGTTAAACCTGAAAGAGTATGTTTGATCACTGAAAATTTAGACACTAATAATGTCAATGTTTTAGGTGGACACTCCACCCATTATCAGGGACAAATAAGCCAAAATAAAGATGTTTATTATACCTTCTTTGTCCCTGATGATGGGTGGAGTGTCCACCCAAAACTTCAACACCGCTTTCACTCATACATAATTTACATCCATAAGCAATATCAAACATGAATAACTATAGAAACTTGCATTTACATAAGGATCAATATGTTATGTAGAATATTGCTACAAACCTCTTCCACCCATAAGAGTTGAATAGATACACAACCAATTTTTCTACCCATTGAGACCCTTGGACGTTAATGAGCTAGTTGGATATGACCAATTTGATTTGATTTGATTTGATTAACAAAATATCTTTATTTTATATATGAATGTTAGAATTCCTTCTCAAACAACAAACTCCACAAGTGAATAGAGTATGTTTTTTTTGGAGCCATATAAGTCATGAGATCTCACAACCTGAATCTATTCCTATAAAAGCTTTTCCAAATTTAGATTAGAAGGATTAGTTCTATTTTTATTTCAAAGTTACATGCTAGTTTAGAATATTATTTCAATAGTTTGAGTAAATATAGTATTCATTTTGCTTATAATATCAAATTAGAATTTCTAGTTTTCCATTGCAATGACTTGATTAGTATTCATACTTCTTTTGATAATAGTTTTTAAATTGAGTTCCATTCTTAGTTATAGTTTATTTAGTGACTTAAGTAGCATTCATACTTCTTTATCGTAGTTGAATTTCATTATTAAGTAAATATTTGGATTAACTCTCATACTTTCTTGATCATAGTTATTAATTTGAAATTCATTTGAAATATTATTTATAATTTGTATTAATTAATGTGATATAACTTTCATATTTTGTTAAATTTATTATTCATTAAGTGACACCTTTGGAAAATTCTAAGCTAATTCCTTCACAAATAGTGAGTGCACTTCATTATTTTATGAACTCTAAATTCATATAAGAATGTATTGATATATGCAAGTCAATTAGTCCTCACATTTTTGGTGGCATTGTCAAGGAAGTGCAACTGGAATTAGTTTTAGTTTTAGATAGTTTTGACGGTGTTGGATACCACTAACATGTAAGGGGTCTACCTAATGTGAGGTCCTAATTAGACCTCACACCGTTTGGTGTAGGAGTCTCATCCGACTATATGGTCTGACCACCATTGCAAAGGTTTTGAAAGATGTGCCTTTGTTAAAACACATACACAAGAGATCGCAAACACCTCTCTTGGGAAGCAAGTATGTAAGCTATGTGTGACATCAAATGTAAGATGCACATGGAACTTCCATGATTGGTAAAGGAAAATGAGCCTCTGATTAAGGAAGTAATAGTACTATCCTAAGGGAAAAAAAGGAGCGAAGAGAAAGGCTTTTCGATTACCTGCAGATTAGTCCACACGATAAACAACAATCATGAAAGCATAACAACATTATTTCAACAAAAAACATATCTAAGCAATGAAGTAGTTCATTAGACTTAGTATGTAATTAAGACAACATATACCATAAACATAACAAGAATAGTCCTACTACGTCCACGATACATGCATGAAGAAGTGCTACCTCATAGAACTTCAGATTATAAAGGAAAGATCCCAAGTACACTGTTACATAGATGAAACACTATAGCCAGTACTGGAACATAAAGTCACAACTTTCTTCTCCAAAGAATTATCTATATCCTATGTACTACAAGAGAATCCAAGGCAAGACTCCAAGAATCCAAGCCCTTGTACTTGAGTTATGAGGAGCGATTTATAACAAATGACAATGACTTTCAGGAGGTTCAAGACTTCTTGTGATTTATTCTGAATACTAACAAGGGGGCTACTAATTTATGTAGAATATCATTTCATCATATAACCGTGCCATGGTATCCTCCATTAGACCGAGTTCCTCTTGCATGGATTACTGCCATTTTGCTGTATTGAAGCTATGTGAAGATAACCGTTGATTTTCCGCCACAAGGTGTTCCACTTGTTTCTTTACTGCAACTAAATATTTCCTTAAACATGCATTTTCATTCAATAGATATTTTTAGTTTTCCTGTGCTATTGTAGCAAAAACAACATTTTCTGCCATGATTTCCTTGAGATTCCTTCCAGTATTAGCAGTTATCACCTTTTTTGTGGATACTGAGACTAGATTCTAAGGATCATTAGGGAAGTATCTTTTCCTCTGCTGCATGATCCTCTTCTTGAGCTGATCAAATGTGACATTACACATGCATGACTCTATCTTCAGGTGGATGTGTAATTCCAATTTCATCAAATGGGAGATGACCACCCATATGAGGAGGTTCTTCGAGAGAAACTGGTTCATCATCTATGGGATGTATGTCATCATCTTCCTCCAACTATTCCTCTATTTCCTGAGTCAATTGTTCTTCCTCCAGATTCTGTGCTACTTCTTCCTTCTGTTATTTCCTTTTCCGCTCCTCTTCTACTTTCCTTGTTTTCTCTTCTTCTTCTTGCTTCTTCTTGAGAAAATCATCTTGCTTCCTCTTCTCCTATTCTTCGAATTATCTCCTTTCATGTTCAACTTGAATATCTCCTGTATTCAAAGGACCGACTCTCCATTTCTTGTTTCTTTCTCATGTCGAATCATGCTTGATCCTTTTCCTGGGAGTTACACTCTTTGCTTGGGGAGTTGTTTGCACTACCTCCAGTACCTGCATATCTTGAGTTGGTGGAGCTTGGGGGGAGCCAAATTTAGTACCTGGATGTGTCTTGCTAACTTCATTGTCTTAGTTATTCACCTTCTCATATTTTGTGGTAGAAATTAATGAATATCCCCAATTGAAACCAATTCTTTCACAATGATGCTTGCACTCTCTCCTGGGATCATTCCCTTGAAATTCCTTTACTGCAAAATTCAAGCGATCCAATTCTTTTATTTCTGCATTTTCTGCCTTGTGGCTATTCAGTTCATACAACATGATCCTCAAAGGGAAGGTTGGACAAGGGGATTTCTTCCTTCTGTGAAGAATTCCTGACAACCCTTTGTCCAACTGATATGCTGCTTCTTGCAAGACCACCTTATTAGTCGCATACCATGACATGAGATGAGTATAGATCTGACATTATAAGTGTTTGATATATGTACCTTTAGGAACTGCAAACCAATCCGCGATATCATGTAGTGACTCCTTCACCTGATCATTCATGCAAGGAGGATCGATCTCATATATCATATGGAATATGATTGCAAAGAAATTCTTTGCCAATTTGTTGTATGCCCCTCTAAAACTTGATTATGACAACACCCTGCAGTGGAAGTACATTGGAAAATTATTTTGTGGGGTCCAATTCCAATAAATTCCTAGGAAGTCATATCGTGCACATATTCCATCCAAAATAATTGCAGACATATAGAATTCCAGTGCTTGGTTTGTGCTAAAATATGCTTTTTCTTGCCCCACATGATGCTGCAACTTAAAAGAAAGTATATCTTCCCAATTGAACATCTTACCATGGGTAACTACTATGTTAAGAATATATATCCAGTTTTCTTCAAACACTTTAACATTATTTCGCCCATGCAACTGATAACACAAAGCAATGAGATCTTGATATACTTCCTTAAGAATCCTAGTTAGGTAAACTACAAATGGGCGATGTCAGAACTTAGCAGGATCTTGACACCACGATTTAATGATGTCATTTGTGCTGAGATCAACCCATTTAGTGTAAAAGATGTTATTGACATACTTTGTGGGCTTAAAATTTTTATAGTAAGTCTGCATGTCTTTACCATAATAGGTGGAAATATTACCAAAATTTTTTCTACAAAGCATTAGATCAGAGTCATCCATGTGTGTAAGAATCCACTCAATCACTTTTGTACAAAGGATGAATGGTAGTTTGCATGTGATTCTATGCATCTTGGACCTTTTGGTATTGATTTTTACTTCCATATCTTCCAAGTTTTCAACGAACTATTTCTGCATGAATGCGTCTTTGATGTCATTCCATGTGACCTTAGTAGACTAATCTATGAAGCACCATGTATATGCATAGATGGGAATGGTAGGATTTGTAACTTCAATTAATTCTTCATTTATTTCCTCTGGAGCTTATTTGGAGACCACTTGACGTGTAGCGGGAGGCATGGATCCAATATATGATTAAAGAGTAACAATACTTGCAACTTGAACATTTGTATGTGGAAGCACACTCATGGAGACAAGGTTTATATTTATAAAATATTCTATCTATTCCAAGCAATATCTTAGAAACTCATATTCATGAAGCCATTAAAGTTCAAGGGTCATTTGGGGCTTTTAGGTACGCTCATGCAATCAAGAAAGAGAGAGCAAACATCAAGGGCACAAGGTGCACTAAAAAATCACGAAAGGAGTTCATTCAGGCCTTCAAGGTGCATTCATGCACTCAAGGAGACTAAGAGGGTGTAAGGGTGCACTCCAAATAGATGAAGGAGTGAAGCTTTAGGCCTTTAGGCCTTCAAGGTGAGCTCATGGACTCAAGAGGACAAGAAGGGCACACTGGAACATTCTAAAGGGAAGAAGGGAAAACATTCAAGCCTTCGGGGTGTGCTCATGTGCTCAAGGAGGGCATAGTTCTTCATGATGAAGGAGTGCAATATTGAGGAGAAATTGTCTATTATGGGTGCAATTTTCTAAGTTATTCGGGGCTTCAACTTCCAAAAAAGTATGCTCTATCATAGAATGGCTCAAGGACAAGTCCTGCAACAAAATTGAATTATAGAAAAGCAGAGACAAAATATCTACACGTTTTTATGGGTGTTGTCGCAATCATGATTGGAATGTGAAGAGTTTAAGGAATATGCAGAGTCACAACTTGAGACAACAAATTAACACTTGTAGAGGCAAGAATGGATTGAAACACTAGTAAATAAACTAAAAAGAAAAAAATTGCTAGCAAGGAGAGCATGATTGGCATGAACAAATTACCTGGAATGAAGATGGACAAATAGTTTCTTGATCCAAAGATGTGCACCCAACTCAGATGAGAATGATTATTAGAAATAATGATTAATTGGGTTGATTTAAAATATATTACATGAAAATCCATCCCATGCATGCTCACCAATTATCGATGAGTGAAAGATTTAGTTAAGAGAAGTAAAGTGGCCTCCTATTTTCTAGGAGTGTTCCCACATGCAACAAGAAATTTCTTGCATGAGTTCTATAAGGCACATGCCTTCATGCTGAAGGAATGCACTCAAGGAGGGCACACTTGCTAAGTATGGAGGAGTGCACTCAAGAAGGGTGCAGTTCTTCAACTCAAAGGAGTGTGCTCAACACAAGAGAAAGTCTTCATCATCTTGAAGTGCACTTTTTCCTAAAATGTTATTTTTCTTTATTTTGTTTGACTTTGAGTGTTTTTGTATGGTGAATAAGGCTAGTTTCTAAGTCAAGAAAAGCTATGAGTTCGCCTAACCATGGGAAATATAACACAAGCACTTCTAAAGTTTAGGCGACGACACTTAGAAAACATTGACTTAGGAGGATGCGACACTTAGAGAAAACATAAGAATAACAAATCAAACAATGTGATGAAACTAAGTAGCTTGGAATGAAAGTTCATGTAGGCTCCAAAATTGAGTTAGGAAAAAAATTTGGAGGGTTGTTGTTGCAATGAAAATTTTTTTGCATTATTTTGATAGAAACATTTAGGTCAAGCAGGAGAGAAATAAATAAGACCAGAGGTAAGAACTTACGTATTCATTTTAGTAATATTTCGTGAATCCTCTCATGTTTATACATGAATAGAATAATTGGGGATAGGATTAAGAAACATGGATTTATTAAAAGTTAGGAAAGATATTTTATTTGATGAAACAAACTCCCCAATACTAATTTAACTCCAAGAAATCAAGTAGTGTAGGAACAATTGATAGTTGTAGGGGAATAAAAAAAAGGACAATTAAAACCAAGTACATCCACTCAAGAAACATCATTGCTTTTTGAAACATCAAAGGAATGACACATTCAAATAATTTCATCAAGTATAACATTAGAAGGAAACCCTTACGATTGGACTAAATAGTTTTGAGTCCTCTGGGAAGAATATATGATTGAACATGAGGAACAAGAACTCAATATAGATGCCAAAATTGTAAGAGAAAGAGAAAGAGAAAAATGAGTGAAAAGAGGACAAATAACAAGAGAAAGAGTATAATTAGTATAAAGAGAAAGAAAAATTAAAGTAGATCATGATGAAAGAGGATTTAACATGGGAATTATTGAGTGTGGAGCTTTATTATCTTCTTGATTCAGAGGTCTCTTTTTAGCCGTGTTAGACCCTAGTTCCTAACGGGGCGGAAAAATTGCCCGTAGGATCATTGTCAAGGGGGTGCAAGGGCGATAGTGATGATTTTATGAATCCCCCCCTGGTGGGTCAGGGGGCAACACCCTCTGAAGTAATTTTTATTATAAAATTTACTTGTAAAATATTGTAGTTTTGTAGTTAAATTGGGCCGTTCATTAGGTGAAAGATCCGGCGGTAGAAGTTATGTTAATTTAAGGTCTTTTCCCTACAAGGAAACCCTTGATTTATATGAGGGAATTGTATTGCAATTGTGTATAATTATTTTGTGCGATAAGGAGAGAGGATACTATGTGAGAGCGAAGAGGAAATTACAACGAATTTGGTGTAGGTTGTATCTCTTAATTTTGTTGGATAATATAAAAGGAAGGCCTAGCTATTTCTTTGTGGAAGTAGACAAAATTTGGTGAACCATGTATATCTATGTCTCTCTTATTTTATGTTTTTATGTGTTTGTGATTTCACAATATATTATGTGTTCCATTGTTATGTTAATTAATTTCTAACAACTGGTATCAGAGCCGAAGGTTTATTTGGATGAAAAAATGGCATGGAAGAAGGGTTCCTGGTTCGAATGGGAGCAATGGCAGAAGATGGTAGGTTTAGGGTTGAGAAATATAACGACCAAAACTAACAGCTATGGAAGAAGTAAATGGAGGAATAATTGTTTTAGAAAGACCTTCACCTACCATTTAGCAAAAAAGAAAAGAAGCTGACAAATATGATGGATGCAGAATGGGAGATTATCGACAGAAAGGCACCTAGAACAATAAGAAAATGTTTGGAAGTGTCAGTGGAAATAAAAATTTGAAAGGAAACAATAACAAAGGGTTTAATGTCGGCATTGACCAAATAATATGAAAAATCTTCGACTTCAAACAAGGTATTTCTTATGAAGCATTTATTTAATATGAAGATGGCATATGATCATTTAAATTAATTTAATATGATTACAAGTTAGTTAAGTCTTGTAGGTTTAAATTTTGATGATGAATTTAGGGCTCTGTTATTTCTGTGCTCATTGCCAAAAAGTTGGAATGGCTTAGTCATGGCTATTAGTAACTCTATCTCTGGATCTAGTACTTTAAATTTTGATGTTGTTGTTGGTGCCATCCTTAGCGAGGAAATGCAATAGAAAAGATCCGGTGAGACGTAAAATAATACTTTAACCAAAAATACGAGGGGAAGGAAAGTGGAAAGAGGAAGGAGCCTAGGAAATCACAGTAAGTCAACAAAAGGAAGATCCAAATCCAGATCAGGGATAGTGTGCTGGAGATGTGGGAAGAAGGGAAACCTAAAGAAATACTGCAAGTCTTGGAAGGGAAAAGAAAGAGATACACAACATGAAGATAATCAAGAAGCGAATGTAACAGGTGATGTGTTTCAAGATGCTTTAATTATTCCTTTTGGAAATTTTTTTGATGCCACGGTGGTAGATTCAGGGGCCTTATTCCATGCCACACTTGATAGGAAACATTTTCATGAATATGTTTAAAGAGATTTTGGACATGTTCGTTTGGGTGATGATAAAACCTGTAAAATCATTGGAATGGGTAAAGGTTTTATAAAGAAATAGAATGGAAACCAACGAATATTAAAGGAGTTAAGGCATGTTCCATATCTAAAGGTTGTGTAACTATTTTTACAGAAAAAACTTGGAAGGTCATTAAAGGATCCCTGTTAATAATAAAATGAGAAAATGTTGGTACATTGCATTTATGCAATGGTATTTATAGTTCTATTAATTCTTTAACCTCCACATGAGTAGATACAACACTCTTACATCATAGGCTCGAGTACATGAGTGAGAAGGAAATGAAAATTCCTCACTCAAGAAATTTGTTTCCAGTTTTGAAACATGTTGATTTGGATTTATGTGAAAATTGTGTTTATGGAAAATAAAAAAGAGTAAGATTTATCTGAGTTGGGAAAGAAAATAAGAATGAAAACTTAGAGATTGTACATACAAGATGTATGGATACCTGCTAAGGTATCATCTCTTGATGGATATCGCTATTATGTTACTTTTATTAATGATGCAAATATGAAAACTTGGGTTTATTGTATTTGAAATAAATATGATGTTTTTGATCCTTTTAAGAAATGGAAAGCTTTGGTTGAGAATGAGATAGGAAAGAATTTGAAGTGTCTCAAATCAGATAATGGAGGTGAATGCTGCAGAAAATAGTTTGATAATTATTGTTAAGAGCATAGAATTCGTAGAGAGAAGACAGTTCCAATAACACCACAAGAAAATGGTGTGTCATAAAGGATGAACAAAATAATCATGGAGCATGCAAGGTGCATGAGATTGCGTGCAATATTAACCTTAAAATTTTGGGTAGATGTTGTAGATAATGTTGTTTATCTGATAAACAAAGGGCCTTCACGTTCCTTGTATGGTGGTATTCCAGAGGAGGCATGGTCAGGTAAAAAGGTAAGATACTCATTTCTAAAGACTTTTGGATGTGAAGCCTTTGTCCACATTAATAAATAAAATAGAAGAAAGCTTGAGAAAAAATAAGAGAAATGTACCTTTATTGGATATGGTGTTGATGATTTTGGTTATCTCTTATATGATTGTGAAAATCACAAAATAATTAGGAGAACAGAGGTCATATTCAATGAAAAGGTCTCGTATAAGGATCAAATGCATGGAAAGAAACATGAAAAATAAAACAAAGAATACACCGCGCTCGATGAGATCAAAGAAAAATTAAAGGTTCCTGAAAATCATAATGATCAACAACCACAACAACAACAAGCACCTCAAACACCTAAAAGTGGTGTTATAATATCTACCAGGATAAGTATGCCCCATGAACAATACTATCCTTAATTATATTATATATTGTTGATTTATTATGCTGAACCATAATGTTCTGAAGAAGAAATGCAAGTAGAAACTAGGAAGAAGTGGGAGCAAGCCATGAAATAAGAGATGGACTCCTTGGTACATACCCATCCTTGGGACTTAGTTAGGTTTCCCGCAGGTAAAACAATATTACAGAATAAATGGGTTTACAAGTTAAAGGAAGAAGATGGACAAAAATAGAGGTATAAGGCTAGACTTGTGGTGAAGGGGTTTACACAAAGGAAAGGTATAAACTTTGATGAAATATTTTCTTCTGTTGTTAAAACGAATTCAATCAGAACCATTTCAATGGAAACAAAATATTTTTTTCTTGAATAGTTAGTTGTAAAGACAACCTTTCTCTATGGGGATTTGGAGGAAGATATTTATACGAAGCAACCAAAATGTTCTAAGGTCAAAGGGAAGGATAAATTCGTATGGAGGTTGAAGATGAGCTTATATGGATAAAAACAAGCTCCAAGGTAGTGGTATCTAAAATTTGATAGGTTTATGTATGAACAAGAGTATACTAGATGTCACTCTAACCATTGTGTTTATCTTTAAAGTAAAAATGATCACAACTATATTATATTTCTATTGTATGTAGATAAAATGCATGTTGCAGGGTCTAAAATGCAAGAAATAAATGTGCTGAAAGTAAAATTGGCAAATTCATTTACAATGAAGTATTTGGGTGTTTCAAAACAAATCATTAGTATGTGAATTACTAGAGATGGGAAAAATTGAAAATCAACATTGTCTCAGAGTGAGTACATAGAAAATGTGTTGGAGATATTTAATATAAAAAATGAAAAACCTATTAGTACACCTTTGGCTAGCCATTTCAAACCAAGTAAGCAGATGTGTCCCAAGACCCATGAAGAGATGTATTATATGTATAAAGTTCCATAGGAATCAATGGTTGGAAGCTTAATGTATGCAATGGTGTGCAAACTACCTGATATTACACGTGCAGTGGGATCTATTAGCATGTATATGAACAATCGAGGAAATGATCATTGGATGGCAGTGAAATGGATTCTCACGATTTCAGAGGTACCGCTAATCAAGCATTATTTTATGGTGGTTCAGACATTGGTCTACATGGGTATGTTGATACCGATATGGTAGGTGATAGAGATAACAAGAGGAGCACCACGAGGTATGTGTTTACTGTAGGTGCAACAACTACTACTTGGGTTTCAAAAATGAAAAGTGTTGTTGCACTTTCAACAATGGAAGCATAGTATGTTACTGCTACAGAGGCTAGTAAAGAAATGATTTGGTTGCAAAGGTTTATAGATGATTTTGGTAAGAGGTAGGATATGGGAAGGTTATGCAATGAAATCCATAGTTCCATTCATCTTGCAAAGAACTCAACATTTCATTCCAAGACTAAACATGTACAACTCAAGCACTATTTCATACGATCAGTTTTGGAAGATGGAAAGTTGAAGCTAGAAAAAAAATGCACTAGCCATAATATTGCAAATATGTTAACAAAGGTTGTAACCAAGGAGAAAATAATATTTTGCTCAGTTTCAATTGGCCTTCAAGTATGATGGTGAATATGAGAAATAACCAGGTCCAAGTGGGAGCATTTTCCAATAAGTGAGGCATTGGTGGAGTTGTTATAATCCATTTTCAAGTGGGAGATTAGTGGGTGTGGAGTCTGATTGTATTTTTTGATTCAGAGGTCTTGTTTTAGCTACATTGGACCTTGTTTTCTAACAAGGCGGTAACGCCACCCATAGGATGGTCGTTGGGGCGGGTGTTTGGGGGGGGGGGGGCGGGGGGGTTGGCACGACAATTTTATGAGTTGCGCCCCAGAAGAATTTTTTTGATAAGAAAATATTTCAAAAATATTGTAATTTCATAGTTAATATGTGATGTTCATTAGGCGAAATATTTGACGCTAGAAGTTATGTTAATTTAGCATTTTTTTTCCTAGAAGGAAACACTTGGTTTATATGATGGAATTGTATTGTGGTTATGTATAATTATTCTGTGCGAGAAAGAGAGAGGAGATTATGTGAGAGCAAAGAGGAAATTACAATAGATTTCTTGTAGGTTGTATCTCTTTATTTTGCTGGATAATATAAAAGGAAGGTCTGGCTATTTCTCTGTGGACATAGACCAAATTGTGTGAACCACACATATCTGTGTCTCTCTTGTTTTATGATTTTTTGTGTTTGTGATTTCACAATATTTTATGTGTTCCATTGCTTTGTTAATTAATTTCTAACAGGAACAAAAAGAAACATTGAGAGAAGGGAAGTCGTTGGAGCGTGCGAGTTAGCAAATGAAGTCACCTTTGCATTTCCCATTTTGGATGGACCTTAAGTCTTTGGTACCAAGGTAAAAATGAAAAATATCCCATCATTCATATTTCCAAATTTTTATGATATGTCAACAAAAGATCTCGATTCTTTCCTTTTTGAGTTTTGAATTTTGTGTTTCAATTATGGGTATGCAAATGATGCACAAAAACTTCTTTTGTTTCTAGCTAACATAAAAGGAACTACCCTAAAATGGATTATGTGTTTAAGGGAACATACTATTATGTATTAGGAAGATATGATAAATAATTTTTTTAATAAATATAAACCATATTTTTAGCCCAAAGAATCTAAGGAGGACATATGTAGGATATCCCAGCAAGAGGAAGAAAGTTTGAAAGAATAATTTGAAATATTTTCACATAATCTTCAGAAATATAAACAAGATGCACTAAAACTAGATACCATTCACACAATTTATTAAAAGGTATTAGAGATGAATATAATGATGTATTTAATCTTATGGGACTAGATGATATCTCCTGCTTACCTTTTGTACAAATATTTGAGTTGTGCAATAACTATTCCAAAGGAAGAGCTAACGCTGGAAAATATCAAAGGCATACTTTTTCCAAAATCATGAAGTCAACTATAGGAAGTGTGACCAGGGTAGAATTATGAAATTTGTTAGAGAATTTTAAATTTATCTCATAAGTAGACATGAATCGCGTATAGATACATTAAAATCCAAGAAGAGGCAAGATAAGAAAAATGAAGTATGTCCAATTTTTTGTCCTAAGTGTTGGCTGAAAAGAATCCATTAAGAGAATTTCCTTTAGATAATATTAAAATTTGTGACATCTATGTAGAAAAAAGTGCAATTGAATATTTTTCAATGCTATTGGAATTGAAAGAATCGTACAAACGATAAACTAAAACAATGAAATATTAATACTATGTTTCACCTAAAAGGCCTTAGTAGCCAATAATAACAAGCATGTCCCAAGATTCTACTAAAAAAAAATCCTTAATATTATAAGGAAATTCCTATACAAAATACTTGGAGGCCTTCCTATACAAGGAAATTCCTATACAAAATACCTCCTTTTGTTCCTTCGAAGGCCTAACCTCCTTAGCAAGCCCCAAAAAAACCTTTTTAACATGGTTGAAGAGGACCTACTTATGGAAACAAGCCTCCCTATAATTGCAAAAAGCCATTTAAGTCCTTATATCCTCAACATCTATCTCAACAAAAATCTTTTCCATTTCAATAATACCAACAACAATATCCACAACAACAACAAGCACCATTTATTCAATATCCACAATCAACTCAACATCCATATCCTATGCTTCCTCCACCACTAATAACCCAACCACGATGGCTACAACTACCTTCTAACATTCCACCACCAAGATCTACTCAATTACTAACCCAACCAATGGAAAACCCAAAAAATAAAGTGGAAAAACTTATTTATAATACAGAAGAAGGAACATTTCCTACATATTCAATTGTTTCAGTACAAGATATCCGCTTAAGATGAGGTAAAATACTTAAGAAGGTGTAGAAATTATATAACTTATGTGTTATATGTCCAAGATTCTCCTGATCTCACACTATTTTAACTTCATGAAAAATACATAATCTATTCCACCATTGATCATTTGTGGAAATTAAATCAAGATTGCAATGCACACATGAAACAATAAAAATTCACACACATTAACACAATTGTTTAACGGGAAAGCCTGAAGCTGAAAACCCAAACTATCTGTATATAATATATGTCATAGAGATCATGTAACAATCCTCATACAAAGCTGATCATATCAGGCTCTCAGTACAATATAATCGCTACACACTAATCACGTTCGATCTTGCAAATCCATGCACCGATCTTTGCCACCTGCTAGCCTGCATCTACTGCGCAATCCCTGCTAAAGAATGGCTCTGAATGAGTTCAAATCGCTCCAGCCTTGCTCATGAAATCCTCATTGGCATCTCCAATGAATGTGTGGTGCAAACAATGCAACACTATAGTCACAACTGATAGTCACACTTTCTCTTTCACCAATCTCTCCACTGAGTCTCCACTGATCTGTACTGCACTGTAGTTAACTGTTGTCTCTGTCCAGTTAAATAATGAGTTGCTATTTAGTGAATTAATTTAACTAATTAATTCACTCAACTCCACTGAAAGTATCAATCAGTTAGAAATAGACACAATCAGTTCAACTGTGTTTAACTCCACAAGTGTAGTTAAACTAGAAACCAACTCCACCAACTACTTCTCCAACTCCACCAAACTCTGCCACTTGAGTTCTTACTGAAGTCCTCCATGCATGAACCACTAGTAGCTCTAGGAATTGCATAATTCCTTTAGCTAGCTGATCTGAACAATTGTTAACTGAATGTTAGTGCTCCAAGAGAATAAGATAATGTTTAGAGTCCAAATATTATTAAGATCTAATAATATCCGACATATCTATTTTTATACTAGTAGTATAAAAATAGACTCCACCCAAAATGTCTAAAAATAGAAGTCCATCTATTTTTCCAACTTGACCAACCATCCACAAATAGCATCCTGCAACTCATAGAATATGATCGACATGTCTAAAAATAGACATAGTCTAAAAATAGACTCTGCGCCAAAAATAGCCTGTGGGCCCACATAGTGAAGGCGACTCTTTTCACTAAGCTCATCATCTTGTTGAATCTCAACACTCCCTCTCAACAAGATAGGGATTATCTGCCACCTCGATCCTGTCTCTATGGTATTCGAATTTTCTCTTAGTGAGCGCCTTCGTCAGAATATTTGCATCCTGATCTTCTGTAGGAATGTAAGAAAGCAACATGATCCTCCGCTGCACACAATCTCTAATATGATGGTACCAGATGTCAATATGTTTAGATCTATCATGAAATACTGGATTAAACTAGAGTTTAATGCAACTATGATTATCACAGTATATCACAGTATGATCTAAATGAGAACCGAGCAAGCCGAACATGATCTTCCTCATCCATATAGCCTCGCATGCAGCCAAACTTGCTGCCATGTACTCAACCTCTGCTGAACTGAGTGCCACAGATCTTTGTTTCATGCTGTACCAAGAAACTGTTGTAGATCTGATACTGAAAATCCCTCCATATGTGCTCTTTCTGTCTGTTGGGCTTCCTACCCAATCTGCATCCGTGAAGCCATGCAGCTTCACCTCATCCGACTGTCTGTACCACAATCCATACCCAGATTTTCCCCTGAGATACCTCAGGACATGCTTGCCCGCCTTCCAAAAGAGCTTGGTAGGCTTCACCATCGCTTGTGAAAGCTGGTTCACAGCATAGCATATGTTTGATCGTGTATTGACTAAATACATGAGCGAACCAACCAACTGTCGATAAATAGTGGCATCCACTACCTCTGCCGATGTAGCTTCCTCCTTCCTCTAACCACCAGGAAGAGGAGTGTCGATAGGCTTGCAACCTTTCATGTGAAAATTCTCCAGTATATCCCGGGCGTACTTGCCTTGAGACACAAATAGTTCACCTTTCCGCTGCCAAATTTCCAATCCCAGGAAATAATGAAGGAGGCCAAAGTCCTTCATCTCGAACTCCTTTGCAAGATTTGCCTTGCATGAGTGTATCAAAAGTTCATCACCCATTAGTATTAAATAATCTACATAAAGCACAATGATCAAAAGCTTACCCTCCACCACAATCTGGTATAGGTTTGGATTCGCCTCACTCTTGGCGAAACCAAGTCCGATGAAATAACTTTCTATCCGTGTGTACCAAGCACGAGGTGCTTGTTTCAACCCATACAACACTCTTTTGAGCTTGCACACATGCGACTCGCTGCTGAAGATTTCGAATCCTTTAGGCTGCTCAATGTACACCTCCTCCTCAATGATTCCGTTGAGGAACACAGTCTTCACATCCATCTGATGAATGTGCCAACCCATCTGTGCTAAGAGAGAAATGATGTTCTGTATGGAAGAATACCTTGCGAAAGGTGCAAAGATTTCTTCATAGTCGATCCCCTCGATCTTTGAGAAGCCCCGAGCAAAAAATCTTGCCTTATACTTCTCAATGCTCCCATCAGCAGCTTGCTTCACTTTGTAGATCCATCTCGAACCTACCACTGATTTCTCTTTCGGCCTTGGGACAATCTCCCATGCACTGTTTCTGACAATCGAATCATACTCTTCCACCATGGCATCTACCCATGCGGGATCCTCCACAGCTTCCTCGAAAGAGGATGGCTCCGTCATGATACACTTGCTCATCAGAGCCATGTATCCAGTAAATTGGTCAGGTGACTATCTCTATCTGCGCTGTGATGTAGGAACTCCTACATTCTGCACTGCATCAAGATTCAGTCGCTCAACTTTTGTAGTGCGCTTCCGCCCTCTGATGTTTGGGCTGCATGAGTGGTTTCTTCCACTCCATGAACCTCCTCTTGTGGCTGATCCACATCTTGAGGCTCATCTTTAGGAACAAGTAGCTCCTCCTCTACATGCAAGTGTAACTCCCTCTCAAGCGACAAATTCATGGCTTTCTCCTCATGAAATTTGATATCCCGTCGCACGACAGTCATCTGACTGTATGGAAAATAGACATGATAATTGTGGGGTGTTTCTGTGTACCCCACAAATATCCCAGCCTCTGCGGTTGGCTCCAGCTTCTTCCTGGCATCCTTTGTCACATGAATGTAAACAGGTGAGCCAAAAATCTTCAAATGAGAAATATCAGGCTTCTTACTAGAAAACGCCTCTTCGGGTGTACTCATGCCAAGTACTCTATGAGGACAACCATTTTGCACATAAACCACAGTGTTGCATGCCTTAGCCCACAAGTGTATGGGAAGGCCCTGATGATGCAATATCGCCCGTGCAGCACCCATGATCATTCTGTTCTTTCTCTCCGCGACCCCATTTTGCTGTGGGTTATGAGGCGCTATGAGTTCTCTTCAAATTACTTCTTTGCTACAGAAGTCTTTGAATTCGCCAGAGATGTATTCACCACCATTATCACTCCAGAGAGCTTTCACTTGCTTCCCCATCTCTTTCTCAAATGGTGCCTTGAACTCACAGAACTTTGAGTATGCCTCGCTCTTCTTCTGCATGAAGAAGATCCAACACTTACGAGAAAAGTCATCAACAAATATCACATAATACCTGTGCTTTTCTGTTGAAGCAATCGAGAAAGGTCCACACATGTCTGTGTGAATTCTCTCAAGGATCGTCGAAGCATGAATATCCTTCTCATGAAAAGTGGTCTTCACAAATTTTCCCAAAGTACATCCCTTGCACTGATCTAACTGCGCAAGTGTACCTTTGGGAAGCCCGATAGAAATCTGCTGCAAAATTTTCAAAGTGCCATGGTGAAGATGGCCCAATCTCTTGTGCCACAATTCGCCCTCATCTCGCATCACCACTCCTTCTGCTTTTCCTGCCATTGCAGCGCAGCCATCTACCTGAAATTGATAAAGATTCTTAACTCTAATCCCTATCCTCCTGGTTTGACCAATTTTTTTATGGCACATGAAAGCTTTTCCCTCGCTAAAAACAACATCATAACCCTTGTCTTCCAACATCGCCACGGAGATCAGATTCTTCTTCAATCCTGGAACATGCATGACATCCTTCAAGATGAAAGGTTTACCGGACGCCCTCTCAAAGGAAATGGTCCCAATACCAGTCACACTGTATCTACCATCATCGCCCATCTCGATGTGCACTCCAAGATCCTTTTCCTCCAGATCACTAAACAAATCTTTGTCTCCAGTCATATGGAAAGACGCACCACTATCAAGAAACCACACCAATCCCATCACACTTGAAACCAAGCATGCGATCAAATAAAATTCGAGCTCAAAATGCGAGGCTAAGGCCTCTCCTACTACAGAACCAACAACGCTCTTATTCTTCTTCTTCTGTGGACAATTAGTGGCTAAATGCCCATGCTGGTGATAGTGAAAACACTTCACCTTGGACAAATCCTGCTTCTTGATTTTAGCTTCAGATTTGGAAGATTTCTTCCCTTTTCCTTTCCAAGCTTTGGCATCCAAAGCGAATTTTTCTTCATCTTCATTCTTCGATGAAGATTCATCCCTGGTACCCCGCCTTATCTCCTCCTACACAAGATCCGACCAAAGTTGCTCCCATCCTGGCAGTTTCTCCCGTCCATTGACAGAGTCTTCGTAACTATGCCAAATATTCAGAAGCCCAAGGAGAGCCAAGCTCACCAAGTCTTCTTCATTAACAGTAACCCCCACACTTCCCAGCTCATCCTTGCAGTGGACAAACTTCGTGAGGTATTTTGGAATACTGTCGCCTTTCTCCATTTTTATTTTTCTGAGTTTGTCTTTAAGCGCCAACTTCCTCTGGTCACTTCTGCTTTGGAACAAGTCTGTCAAAGCCTTCCACATTAAGAATGGAGTAGCTTTCCCGTGAAGGATGGACACAATGTGGTCCTTCACACCTTCCAACAGAATCCTTCGACACTTTTCTACCTTATTTTTCCATGCGTCAAGTGTGGCTACATCGCTAGAAGCAGGCTTCGAAATATCAACATCTATGAACTCCTTCAACCCATTATCATCCAGCACCACCTCCATCCTGTCCTTTCATGCTATGTAATTCGAGCTCCCATCAAGGGCATACTCCAATCACAATCCGTTGAAAGACATTTCAATGAATGCTCAACTTCGACACCAAGAAAACACTGCAGCAAATTCGAATTCCACCAGCACAAAATTCAACCGCTTCAATAATTGCAATCTCCTCCAATGATCAATACTCCTCTGATACCATGTAGAAATTATATAACTTATGTGTTATATGTCCAAGATTATCCTGATCTCACACTATTTTAACTTCATGAAAAATAAATAATCTATTACACCATTGATCATTTGCGGAAATTAAATCAAGATTGCAATGCACACATGAAACAATAAAAATTCACACACATTAACACAATTGTTTAATGGGAAATCCTGAAGATGAAAACCCCAACTATCTGTATATAATATATGTCATAGAGATCATGTAACAATCCTCATACAAAGCCGATCATATTAGGCTCTCAGTACAATACAATCGCTACACACTAATCAGGCCCGATCTTGCAAATCCATGCACCGATATTTGCCACCTACTCGCCTACCTCTACTGCACAATCCCTGCTGAAGAATGGCTCTGAATGAGTTCAAATTGCTCCAGCCTTTCTCACGAAATCCTCATTGGCATCTCCAATGAATCTGTGGTGCAAACAATGCAACACTATAGTCACCACTAATAGTCACACTTGCTCTTTCACTAATCTCTCCACTTAGTCTCCACTGATCTGTATTGCACTGTAGTTAACTGTTGCCTCTGTCCAGTTAAATAATGAGTTATATTTAGTGAATTAATTTAACTAATTAATTCACTCAACTCCACTGAAAGTATCAATCAGTTAGAAATAGACACATTCAGTTCAACTGTGTTTAACTCCACAGTGTAGTTAAACTAGAAACCAACTCCACCAACTACTTCTCCAACTCCACCAAACTCTGCCACTTGAGTTCTTATTGAAGTCCTCCATGCATGAACCACTAGTAGCTCTAGGAATTGCGTAATTCCTTCAGCTGGCTGATCTGAACAATCTGTGAACTGAATGTTAGTGCTCCAAGAGAATAAGATAATGTTTAGAGTCCAAATATTATTAAGAGCTAATAATATCCGACATATCTATTTTTAGACAGGCAGTCTAAAAATAGACTCCACCCAAAATGTCTAAAAATAGAATTCCATCTATTTTTCCAACTTGACCAACCATCCACAAATAGCATCCTGCAACTCATATAATATGATCGACATGTCTAAAAATAGACTTTGCGCCAAAAATAGCGTGCGGGCCCACTTAGTGAAGGCGACTCTTTTCACTAAGCTCATCATCTTGTTGAATCTCAATAGAAGGAGTTCCCAATAATTATAGAAGAAGAAGAGAGTACACGATTCTTGATAAAATTAACACTGCAATTATAAATAAACCAATTTAATCTCAGAAGAATCTATTACATTTGAACAAATCACCTCCTCTTATAGAGAGGTTGTACTTGGAAAAAAATGTCATCTCCCCTGAGTATGATTTCTCAGATGAATTGAAGAACATTTGTGTCAACTTTATTTTATTCAAGCTATAAATAATATAAAAATATATGAAAAACGAGTAAGGGAATTATGTCTTAAGAAATAAATAATAATAACAAAAGATCCATCAATAATAAAAGTTGTTTGAAAATTAGTTAGTCTAATGTCAACAAAAACAACAACAAAAAATATGTTGATCCAGGTGTGCCAAGGATTACAATTCTTATCTACAATCTTTATATTTCAAATAATTTAACTCATTTAGGTGCATATATTAAGTTAATGACAATTGAAACAATGAAAAATTTGAATATATCTAACCTTCGACCTACACCTCAAATACTTGAGCTAGAAAATAGATCTAGTGAAAAACCTAAGGTTGTAGTTGATGATATTATCATGTCTTTGAATTCATGGGAATATCATGTTAATTTTGTAATTCTTCAACCCAAATCTAGTTTGGAAGGACATCCCCTAATCCTGGGAAGACTTTGGTTGGCCAAAATTCATTAATTATATATCAGGAAGCACGACTCTTTAGAAAGGAAATGAAAGTTACCAAGTTACACACTATATCGCTGTTAAATCTCTAAATGAATTGAAACAAGTGACATGTTATGAAGAGACAAATTCCAAACAAGAATGTATTCAACCTCTTTTAACTATAACTCAAACTATATATTTTAAAGAAGAAGATGATGCAAATCTACTTAATCACTTAATTTCTAATCCAAATGATGTAGAACACTTTATATCTTTTCAACAAATTCCACTAATAATATTTTGGAGAAATGTTTTTAGGGAACTTGCATATTGAATTCTTTAATATATCTATTTCAAACTGTATCTCCTATAAACTCAATATCATATTCTCATAATAAAATAATTTAAATATACCCTGGAAATATCTAACATTAACTCTATCTTAGAAGAATCTCAGGAATAAAAAATAATTCAATGATTATGGAAGTATTCGAATACATTTTCCACGCATTTTCTTTAGATTACACAAATATTCAAGTAGTCCATCTAGATACTTGCACACATCACATTTATATAGAGAAAAATGTTAGACTTATTATACAACCACAAATAAAGGAATCCAATGTTGAAAGAGATAACAGAGACATAACTTCAAAAATTACTAAAATTAGATGTTATTTATCCGATCTTTGACAAGTAGTGAGTTTACCCCTTAGTGGTAGCACTGAAAAAGAATGGGAAATGGTGAATATGTGAATACTACTAGGAATTGAACAGAGAAAATCTAAAATACCACTTTCCCTTACCTTTTATCGACCAAGTCTTTGAAAAATTAGTAGGAAAAAAGTTGTTTTCTTTCCTTGGTGGATTCAATCGCTATAATAAGATTAAAATATCTTTAGAATATTGTGATCAGAAAAATTTTACTAGTCCTCAGGGGACATACTTATAGAGTACTACCCTTTGGACTATGTAATGCACTTGCTATATTCCAGAGGCAAATTCTGGCTATTTTTGTTGATTTAATACATGAATGTGTAGAGGTATACACAAATGATTTTTTAATGTGTGGAGTTTATTTTAAAGAAAATTTACTTAAACTAGAAATAAGTTCTAATAAGATGCTTAGAGACAAATTTAGTGCTTATTAATAAAAATATCTATGCTACTAACCGAGGGAATTTTTTGAGGGGATCATGTGTTCATTATAGGGATAAAGGTAGATCCAACAAAAAATAGGTTACTATCAAATTACCAATTCCATCAAACCAATGAGATGTTAGAATTTTTATTGGATATTCAGGTTATTACCATCGATTTATTTAAAATTTTAACAAAATAGCCTTAGCATTGACCAAATTACTTGTTAAAGATGTTGAATTTTATTGGGATGCTAATTGGTAAATTGGTTTCCGAACTCTCAACAACACCAATATGAGAGATCTAGAATGGACCTTTCCATTTCACATCTCAATATATGCATTTGATACAACAATAGGAGTAGTCTAAGGTTAAAAGGAAAACCTTCGAACCTATTCTATCTATTTTATCAAAAAATTAAACACTACTGAACTTAATTATATTTTCATTGAAAAGGAGATGTTAGCAATTATTCATGCTATCAATAAATTTCAAAAATACATCACTGGTTATAAAATATTTTTCCATACATACTAATTTACCATTAGGTGTTTAACTAATAAACTTATTTCTAATGGTAGAGTCACAAGAAGGTTATTATTGTTGCAAGAATTTATTATTACTATCATAGATTGACCCGAAAGGAAAATCATGTGGTAGAATTCCTTTATTTCATTAATAACCCTAGTGAGAATGTTCGAGTCTCATATTCATTCCCATATGATAATTTATTTTCCATGTCTAGTAAAAATCCATGGTTTGCATATATAGCTAACTATTTGTCCATAGGGAGGCTACCATTTCATTTTTCACCATGAGAGAAAAGAAAATTTATAAAACAAAGTGTTAGATACTCATGGATAAAAGGGAACCTTTTCTATATAAGAGCATATTTGATAATATCTATATGTGTTAGAGAGGATGAATTCTATGATATTTTAAAATCATGTCATAATGATCCATGTGGTGGGAATTTTGCTAATAAAAAAATACTTACAAAGAAAAGTCTCTCAGATACTATTGGGAAACTATTTTTATATATCCTAAGAAGTATGTAAGAAGTTGTGATAGTTGTCAATGAATGGGTCAACCAATATTAGCAGACAAAATTCCCATTCAACTGCAATTTCTTATGGATCCTTTTGAAAAATTAACTTTGGATTTCATAGGACCTATAGATCCTTTGTATAAAGGATAAAGATATATGTTAAGTTTGCTCTGATTATGTTACAAAGTGGGTGGAAGAAAAAGCCTTAACATGAACAATTGAGCAAAGTAGTCAATTTTCTATTTGAAGACAATTTTTTCAGATTTGGGGTCCCAAGGAAAACATTTACTGATCAAGGAGCATATTTTACTTCAAATATCGTTAAAATAATGATTGAAAAATATACAAAATTAAACATGGAAATTCCTATCCTTACCATCCACATGTGAATGACCATGACCAAGTAGAGGTTACAAAAAAATTATTGGAAGCACATGACTAAAAAAATCCAACTTCATCAAAATGATTGAATAGATTGGCATCCAGAAGTTTCGCGGGCCTACTGGACAACGTGGAAATATAATATCTGTTTCACCCCCTATGAACTAGTACATGGTATGAAAATCCTCCTTCCTATTGAATTTCAAATTCAAACGTTCGAAATTGTTTTTGAATTAGGATTGGACTTGATTGATGTTTAGAAGCAAAGAATTGTGCAACTAGATGGGTTAGATGAAATATTATAAGATGCTTTACAACAAAATATTTGATTCAACAAGAAATAATGAAGTGACATGACAAGTTCATTAAAGAAAGTATTTCAAAGTTGGTGATTAGGATTTTCTCTTTGATTCCAAATTTAAGGATTTCAAGGGTAAATTCATCACTCACTGGATAAAATCTTATGAGGTTCAAGAAGTGTTTGATAATGGTTTCGTAAATATAAATATAATTGATGAGGAATAGGTTTCATTTTTGGTCAATGGTCACAAGCTAAAACTCTACAATATACCAATCAATCAAAAATATTTTATTTCCCTATTATTTCAACAAGACGAGATGTAAGTTCTGGGTGAGGGGAGTAATACTTCTATCCCTCTTCCATCCTTAATTTACTTATCTATATATATATATATATATATATATATATATATATATATATATATATATGAAAAAAAAAGGAAAAAAAAGAAGTCTACTTGTGAAAATTTAGGTTATTGGAACAATCTAGACTTGAACTTTAGTTGAAACACCAAGAAACTGGATAATGAAAATTCTTGATAAAAATTTCTACATAGTGATTAATAGAATTATCAATATCTTGTAATCATGTAAAATTGTTAATGATTTCATACTAAGATCAAACATTGAGCTAAAGAGGATATCTACAAATATGGACATGTCTTATCATATACTGCTCATAAATTCAATTGCTATTGTATATAAAAATTGTACAAATTGTTATATTTTCTATCTAATGAAGCTCAATACTACATATGAATTCTTCAGGAGAATGACTTATTTATGATCCTAATCAAGAATAAAATAAAGTTACTTGATCATCCATTCCAGAAGTGAATGAGTTTTATCATCCATTCCAGAAGGAAACGAGTTTGATCATCCATTCCAGAAGGGAGCAAGTTTGATCATCTATTCCATAAGGGAATGAACATCATCCATTCCATAAGGGAACAAGTTTGATCATCCATTCTAGAACGTAATGTGTTTCATCATATATTCGAGAAGGGAATGATTTTCATCATCCATTCGAGAAGGGAACATATTTTATCATCTATTCCAAAAGGGAACAACTTGCATCATTCATTCCAGTAGGGAACGAGATTGATAATACTTGTTAGAAGAAAAAAAATCAGTTTACAAGCCCGCACTTAAATATAATATCCAAGTATGCAGTTGAAGACTCCAATCAAGTAACTAAAGACGACAAGACAACAAGTGAAGAAATAAAGATAACACGCATCGTGATTGAAGACACTAGAAATTATTCCTATGGTAGTCGAGTATGGTAAAAGCAACTTTCAATATTTTAAATTTTGTTAATAAAAAATATTAAAATTAGAATAATGATACCTCTTTACTCCTTTATGATTACCCTTTATTACTGATACCTCTTTAAAAATACCTTTAAAATTCCTTCCAAATACATTTCTAGTTATTATTACCTATACTGGTACCTCCAACCATTTATTCATTATGATTAGAAACCGTTAATCACTTCTTAAACTCTTTCCATATAAATTACCTCACTATACAACTCATAATACTTATTTAACTATTCATAATCATTATCCTAAACCATTATCCTGTTGTACTATCGAAGATTTGTCTCACTACCTATCCAAACATATAGTCTCAT
The DNA here is from genome assembly GCA_034641835.2 of Pinus albicaulis. NCBI lineage: Eukaryota > Viridiplantae > Streptophyta > Pinopsida > Pinales > Pinaceae > Pinus > Pinus albicaulis. Next base: position 971,382,543 of record CM076569.1, read on the forward strand.
AATAAACTTTGACATGACAAATGATTTGAATGACATCCTCTATTATTGTTCTCAAATGACTTAACATAAGTCGTCATCTTTATATTATTCTTTAACAAGCAATTACTCTACCTATATCATATTTGGTTTGCTATGTCGCCTCGAATTAGCAAGTATATGATTTGCCACCATTCATAAACATTGTAAACTACCTCACACTACTAACTCTCCACATGGATTAACGCATGTATACTACGCCTATCATCATTTCAATACATAGACTTTTCCACCTTACTCATGTTCAAGCACCATATTCAATCACCCTCTAAAACATTTTAGAGTTGTGATAATTAGGAATTTTCCTATCAAATTCAAAGCCATTCATCTACATGGAAATGTGTTGCATGTGTGTAGAGTAAGAAAGGGTTTCATCATAGGTAATCATTAAAAAAAAATACTATATGATATCTCTTATGTTCTAAAGTATATTTATAAAAATGACTATACATATATGTTTGGGTCTTTCTTAGCTAGTGCTTCTACATGATTGGGTGTCCATAAAAATTAGTTTCATAACAAAGTATATGTGAAATATAAGGTGTATACAAAACTATTAAACAACATATCTATAATAACTCCACAACAAGTTTTACATGTGAAATTTGAAGTGCATATGAGATGGTATGAACAACATATATTTCATGGCATTGGCATTATTTTAATGTGAAAAAATCAACCTGTATACAAGGGTATTTTGAGAAACATATCCCTTATACTTTTGAGTATTTGGAACAATTCATTTTTCATAATTATAAAAAGATTATTAAATTGTGAAACTTAGATTGTTTGAAATAGTGCTTCTCAGGGTATTCATGCACAAATTGACATACACAAAATTGATTAGAATGCAAGTTTTCTTCATACAAGTGTGTTGTCTATATCAAAACATTTTTGCACAAAATTTTAATATTTTTTAGACAGATTCATTCTCCATAATCAAATATTGATATTTGAGAATTGATTACACATGGTATATAAGGCTTATACATGGTTTTTTTATACAAAGTTGAGTAACTCAACATGGCTGTTTTTTTATTATCCTATGGGGTCATAATAATGAATTTACACCTTGAATATCAAGATATTATTCAAAGGGAAAGCTAGATGGTTTTCTCCTCTATGCTTTAGGGTCATAATATTGAAGTTACCAGGGCCTTTTCATAATCATTTTTTGGGGAATGTGCCCAAATAAGTAACCTAATAGCTCACATATCTAAAAATTCACTCTCAAAAGTCATTAACTTACCTCAAAATGGATAAAATGGTTTAATAAAAATGCAATGTAAGAAAGGGCTTGGACTCCTTTCCTTACCAAGTTAAGGAAAATACCTAACTAGATAACAGGGGTCCGAGGAACTTGGTCAAAATATCCTTGGAAGGACCTAGTGTTTCTTATTCAAAAGTATATAACCTGTGAATGGAAATACAACCTTATGTTTTTATACAACATATGTCTTGTCTTACACTTGAAGGATGGAAAACCCATAAGCATACCTTACTATTTTCCCTCTACTTTTAAAAAAGGGCTAATTCCATTAAAAGGAAGCCCAAAAATGAATATAGAAGCCTCTATCACCATGGTATAGTAAATATGATTGTAGTCTATGAATTGCAAATGATTAATAAATATTGAGAGGAATTCCTCATAGGAATGAATTCCTAGAGGATCCAATTAATGAAGATGCATAAAAAAAGTTCGAGGAAGAAGTGCATGAGGTTTTTCCACAACTGGAGGAACCTAGGAAGGTAGTGAGGAAAACGGAGAAGGAATCCATGACCTATTAAAGATTTATTATAAGGGAAATGTCCAAGAAACTTGGTGAAAGTAGTGAAAAAAGAGAAGTGGAAGTATTCACGAAGGTTGCAAAAAGGTCTAGAACAAAATTTTCCACTCCTCACACTACATTAACATTGGAAGTTGATAAGCAACAACATATTCTTTATGACTACATAAAATCCTTGGAGGTAGACCAAGAAGAACAACCACCTTCTAAAATTGAAGGAGGATTATCATCACAAGATGAAGGACATTACTATACCTTTACCACTAAAAAAAATACTCCCATGCAACCACGAGAATCCAAACAAGAAAAATCCTCTTATGTACTCTAAAGATATGAACAAAAAGAAGAAGATGATTAAGAGAATAAAGAGAGACGTAAGAGAGTTACAAGTATTGAAAGGTATGTCAAAACAAAAAATGAAATTCTTACTAAGAAAAGTATCAAAATCATTGAAGAGACTGACAGGTTGAAAGAAGAAAATGAGAGTTTGCGGATAGAGAACAACTTGTTAACAAAGCAAGCTTATCAGTGGTATAAGGAGAGACACACAATAAAGTTAATAAATCAAAGTCTTAAAGTGGAAGTGTTGATGCAAAGACCAATGATTCCCATTCAGAGAAGGTCCACATCTAATGTGGATGTCCTCTTATGTGCATTAGGGTTTATATAGAAGATGGAAAAAGGAGCACAATTTTGATAACATGAGGACTCACAATAAATTCTCATTGGGGGAGATGTTGGTCCAAAATTGTCTTTAAAAATCCACATAAACTTTCTTCATTTTAGTGTTTTTCGGCTCCTTTAAAAATCCACATAAAATTTCTTCATTTCAGTTTTTTTTGCCTCCTTTTTTTTTCTCACTTTTGTGCATTTTCTTACATTTTTCCCCAATAAAAATAAATAAACCAAAAAATATATATTTACACTATTTTGTTTTAATTTTAGTTATTTAGAAAATTTAAATGTTAAATTTTGTTTTTTTAACCAATTTTTACTGAAAAGAAATCAATCTTGTAAATCATCCTTCGTTTAGATACTTGTAGACAATACTAGGGAAAATGAAGATGTGGGCTTTGTTCCTAGGGTTCATAACATGGTTGCTTTCCTCTTGGATTAGTGAATGTTCAAACAAAATCAACCAATCAACATGGAAATCAACACTATGGTAGCAGAGAAGATCACGCACTGGCTAAGGGAAAATCCACACCTCATTCCAATCTCATGATTGACACAAATTCGACTGATTCGAGAGTCAAATTTGCTAAATTTTGATGCCAAATCAAGGATGTAGTTATTTCATAGAAGATTGATCGCCGAGTTTGTTTGATTTGGTTTATATAAATAACTATAAGAAGTGGAGACCAGGGGTTTGAATTGATTTATACATAATTTTTTTAAATTAAGTGTTATAACTATTTCTACCATTATTATATAGTGGCTCTGAGTTTCTATAGTCAATAGATTTTGTTGTATGTGCAAGGAAAAGTCTGGAGGCCCCCCAAATTGTGGCATGCTCACTCATATTTTATGTGTACATATATCTTACTTTCATATGCATTAACTTCCTGGTAAATACTCTTTCTTATCTTCTTTAAATCTATATTATATATGTGTACATTAGTCTCTTTGTTTGTACATGGCAGTAAGAATTTTATTTGATTAGGTAGAATTTGCTTTCTAATGAAGTCTAAACTTTCCTTTTAGCAAATTTTGATGTGGTCTATAAGGTATTGTTGTGAGCCTTTTTCAACCATAAGAGTTGAATAGATACACTACAACCTACTTTTCTAACCATTGAGACCCAAATGGATGTCAATGAACTATCTTAACTTGACCAAAATGCTTTCATTTAATTTTATTTAAATAATATTTCAATTTGTTGCATGAATGTTAGAATTCCTTCTCAATCAACAAACTCCACAAGTGAATAGAGTATTTATTGTGAAAGCTAACTAAGGAATGATATATCACAACCTTATTTTCAACTTGTGAAAGCTTTGGCAACCTTATATTAGAAGGATTAGTTCTTGTTTTGCTTTGAAAATGTTCCTAGTTTAGAATTATCCTCGACGCCCTTGGGGTTAGGCTCTACTAATAAGCCAATGGGATGTGATCCCTTCCGGATGGATTTGCCTAGATATTTCCTCGAAAAAAAAAATCAAATTATAATTTCTAGTTTTCCATTGCAGTGACTTGATTAGTATTCATACTTCCTTTGATCATAATTGTTAATTTTAATTCCATTCTTAGTTAAAGCTTATTTAGTGACTTAATTAACATTCATACTTCTTTATAGATATTAGTTTGAATTACATTTTTAAGTAAATATTTTGATTATCATAATGATTAATTTGAGTTTCATTTTTAAGTTTATTTAGAATTTATATTAATCACTAAATGATATAAACTTCATTTAGTTAATCTTATTATTCATTAAGTGACGCCCTAGAAAAATTCTAAACTAATTACATCACAAATAGTGAGTTTTATTCATAAGTTTAGAAACTCTGAATTGATGTATATAATGTATTAATTTATGCAAGTAAATTAATTGTGACACACCATAGAAAAAATGCTAGGTAAAATAAAAGTTTCATCAATCCCATGCTATTGAGTCACATTAAACATCTTTGTAGAATATGTTTTTGTGTATTAATTCCTTCTCTTCTTCAAGTGAAGATAAAATGTCTAAATCCACAATTATCAATTATGAAGGACAATTTAGATAATGGTGAAACATAGCTTGTGGTGGCCGCTTGCAAGAGTTGAGATTTGGCCTCCTGTTGGGGTTACGATTCAACACTTAAATCCTTTCCCTTTGCTTGAAATTTGTTGGAGGTCCTCTACTGTCCTCTCCTCTCCTTCCTCTTGGAAGAAACTAATTCATCTATGATAGTTTTTGATCCATTTGGAGTGACCCTAATTGTAGCTTCTTTCTTGGACGCATGGCTTAGGCCTAGTATAAGGTGTTGGAATTCAACTATATTACCTTTACCACAAAACACATACCTACATTTGTTTGATCATCATGCTATACATGTGGCTTCGGCTATCAAAACCTCCATGCGACTTGTTGCTCCATCAATCATTTAGGACGAGCCTTAAATGGTTTTGGAAAGTCACTTGTAGTGATCAAGTTTTGGATTTCAAAATAGACCTATTCATCAATCTAATGGTTTTGAAAAATCTCTAATACTTTTGCAAATTTTTAGCTGTATTTAACAAACAAATCACATAATGATGAGTAATTAAGTGCAATATCGGAGTTAAACAAGGTTCCCCCCTCTCCCCTACCCTATTTGGCATTTACATCGACAAGTTAGAAGGTTGTTTAGAGGAAGCAGGATGCGCTGGCATGATCTTAGCTGAGATAGTCATCATCCTTCTTCTCTATGCTGACGATATTGTTCTTTTCGCAAGGTTCCCATATGATCTTGATAAGCAACTTAGACTTCTTAAGGATTTCTGCTCTATCATGGGTATGTCTGTTAACACTGACAAAACAAAAGTTATGATTATCAAATCCAAGAAGGACACTTACACTAATTTTATGTATGACAATAGTAACTTGGAGGAAGTGTCTTCTTTCAAGTACCTAGGAATTGATATTCATCACAAGCTCAACTGGAACTATAACATTCAGAAAAGGATTAATGGGGGGTGGAAAGCTTATTTTGGTCTTGAAAATAATTGTAAAACGACAAACCTCGTAATGTGGGATAGAAAGAAGTTCCTCTTTGAAACTTTAGTCACTCATGTTATCTTATATGGATGTGAGGTTTGGGGTTGCAACATCTCTAGAGAATCCTGGAGAAAGATTGAACAAATCCAGAAGCGTTTTATAACGTATAACCTTAAAATTAAAAGCAATACACCCTATCCTATTCTCCTTATAGAAGTGGGTCTTTCCCCTATTGAGAGCCTAACTATGACTAGGCTTCTGTTGTACAAGCACAAGATCAATAGCATAGGAGACCATAGACTTCCTAAGCTAGCTTTAAATTCCAGCCAAAAACACCTAAGGCTTAAACGAGGTTGGCATAAAGACACCAAGGCATGGTTAAACCATTGAGAGATCGACGAGAATGTTGCATTGCAAAACATCAATAACATTAAAAAGATTGTTACTTCTAAATTCAAAGAAAAAATGTGGTGTGAAGAATTGAAAGGAAGAAGAAATGGTCTCTGTTTTTTAGATCACATTCTTGTTTGAATTTAGCTCAAAGAAGAAAATTAACATAGCCAAGATTAGAACAATCTCTCATGAGCTCCATAGGAAATGTGTCAAAGGATGTCTTAAAACAATTATGGATGGAAAGGATCTCATCTCCGTGAGAATATGAAATACTATGATGGCACCATTTTCTAGAGTGCCCCGCGTACAACCACATTAGAGCTCAATTTCATAATCTTTGTTGCAATACTAACCTTCCTAGCCTTTTAAGATGTCAAAATTATAGTGAGCTTGGGGGGCTTCTCTTCAAGCTTTTGGAGCATAGGAATAAAATCTTAAATCAAATTAAATAACTCTTTTCTTTAGGTCCGATAGACCAAAGATTGGTCTCAGTGGACATTAACCATCATCATCATCATCATCATCAATTTGTCCCTCAAATTTCATTTCTGATTGAGAACCAAAAATTGTCAATTCACACACACAAGAAACCATGGTAACGGTTTCGGACCCCACTTAACTAAGTACCATGCATTTTCATAGGCCGAAATGAATAATATTTTTCGATATGGAAAGCTATGTGATCTACATCTAGAGAAATAAAGACCCGAATAAGTCCTAATCCAATATTTAAAACTGGCAGGACTACACTATACAACAACCCCATCATTAGCTAGCTTATTTATACATTAAATCTCTAACTGTTCCGGCTACATTTTCAATAATGAATGGACGCTGCCTCCAATTCTTTGCACTCAATAATGATTACTCTCGGAAATTTACGAGATTCCCAGTAAATGTTAAAGAGACATCATCCAAAAAAATCTGCAGGTCTTTAAAAAAAGTCAGATGACAAAAATATTTGGGAATTTGTTTAACACTAATCGCTTTGGGAAACACGCATTCCAATCACCAACACCAATTGTTTTACTAACCCAATGGACTTTGGAATATCATATAGGGTAGCCCTAATCTGTAATTGCAAAAATACCTCTTGTTCTTTCTACTTAAGACTAAGTCAAGAATACCGTGAGATTTATATTCAAATTTTTGTAAGGGAACAAGACTCTTTCCATGGCCAACATTTATTTTTTCTTTTTAAGCTACGTACACAACTGGAAATTCTTTTCTTTGGAGTATGCTTCTGTTTAAATCCACATTCCATAGAATTGAGAGCATCAAAGTGTTAAGAAAGCATTCACATGATAATATCATTATCATTTTATTTGGAAAGTAAAGCATTCAAATACACAGTGGAGCTGGAATGAAGTGAGGCCATTGGATTAATTATTGGATGCAATTGCTTAGCACTTGATTATACACCATGCTTTTGACTGGGGCACATGATAAATACATGCACACGTGAATTGTTCATTGAGAAAAATGAAATTTCGACTTCATGAGATCAGAGCCTCACCTAAGAATTTTATAAAATTTTTAATTGGTTTCCATTCGACATATGACACTTTTTCCTCCCGACTTCAAAACCAAAAGAAACTATTTTTTGAAAGACATCACAAGTAATTTGGCAATTTAAAGTTGACATTGGCATTATGGTTATGAATACTTTAAACTTCTGGGTGCGGAGAGATACATTATTTGACATTTTATGTATTCAAACCTACCCTCAGATAAGAAATTTTAAAATGAAATTGATGTTACAGGTTTGAGATGTGAGAAAACAAGACAAATATTTTGAAAAAAATTGATTGGAAAATTCATGTTACAACGTTTGGATCCAATGGGGATAGTTTTTCTTTGCGAGGTGCTAAGAACATGCAAACCAGGTGCTTAATCCATTTCTCTGTGAATTTGCCCATGTACTTGCTTATCTCTAATAAATCTAAATTTGTATCCACTAAAACCACCTTCTTATTTTTTTAGATGAACTCATTCATCACTAAAATAAACCATATGTGTAAACCAAAAACAAAATAGTTATGTGGACTAAATTTAGATGCTTAACTGCAAGATTATTTATGTACACTGATTCCTACTTTAATCATCATTAAATGCAATGATAAATTAAATGAAACTTACAATGAATCCAACAAAACATTTTACTGCTCATATGATCATGTCTTTCACTTATAGTAAAAAAAAATAAAAAATAGTATGAATGCCTGAAAATTAATGTGCAACTTGAATCCATACTTATGGTGAAAGAACGATGAAAAACCTACTCCACCTGATGACTCAATAAAAATTGCCATACAATTTTCACAAAAAAACATGAAATGTTACACTCTTTTGATCAACCATTTGTTGATATAAATGACTCAAGTGATTTTCTAAGATCTTTGCTTCTTTTATTTTGTTGTCCACAAGAGACTCTTTCACCTGTGCTTATAATGAAAAGAAGGGATAAAATGTTATGATGATTTCATCTTTATAAATTCTAGCTAAATATTGTATTATATAAACAAGCTCTCTATCCTTAATAACAAGTGGTAACAATGTATCTGTCAAATTCATTAAAGTTTCATTGGGAAATTGTGATCTATAACCAATCTTTTGAGAAGAGATGTCATTCTTGTGATTATAATCTTGACTTTCATTTTCCAAAGAAGAATGAGGTATTAAATCTCCTTGAAGATTTTCAAATGCATCTATCACATCACTATCTAGTGAAATATCCCCATTACAAGTTTGCAAACATATCTCGTTCATCTTCTTCACAACAATATTTGAAAAGGAGATCCAATGGATACATGGTTTTGCAATAAGAATTAAACACTACACAAGCATCGTGTAATGAATAAACACTAGAAATATACAAGTTTTTATATCATTTTCTTACATATCTCTCCAAAGATACCATGAACATGTTTTTCAAAAATTTCAAGCTGATGCATCAGACTACAAAAATATTGCAAATGTCGAGCATACTATTTCATCATCTCCTATATATTTCAAAATGATGTCTTCCCATCTATCTCTATCAGGCATACGATTTGCAAAAAATTGTATGTCTAAAAAATTAAATGGAGCATACCTTGCAACTATTATGAAGAAAACGAGTTTTCCATTAAAATCATAGTGCAGTCATAGTGGAATCTTCAAAATATGGGGTCGCCATGTGAAAAACCAAACAACCCATGTATATTCCTTGTTCGCCATTCAAGAATCATATATGATAATTGTATATCCCCAGTGAAAGTTTTCTTTCAATTTCACTCCCTTGTAACAATGCCAATTTGATGTCATTTCTTGAGAATGTTCCTTGTGACTTAGGAATTATGTTAAGGCATCTACATACCTACTTTTTAGTCCAAGATGGTGATCCAGATGGATATTGGTGGCCACCTGCCTATTCCACCTAGTCAGTTTCATCAGTTTTCTTATTTACTATTTTTAGCAGTTTTTCGGGTCCTGAACTTCTGGAGCCATTTTGAGGACCCAAACGACATTTTTTTGGCATGATTCATTTGGCGATTTCACATAAATCACATTAGAAATTGTAGTCCTAAGAGAGATATTTCAAACAAGGTATCATACGCGTCAAGCATAGATAATATGACCAAGTTATGACCCGGCGCATGGATTCGGATATTGATGATAGCGCCCTTCTGCAGGTGCTCAAGGTGGCGGAGGAGGCTTTCATCCCATCCAATGCTCTGCTTGTACCCTCATATCCTTCTTCTGCGAACATTGATGTATCATTGCCACAGTCGGAAAATGTTCCCGTAGAGGACCGAAACACTGAACTGCTCTCTTCTCCATCAAAGACGAACGAGAAAAACAGAAGAGGAACGAAAGCCATTAAGGCATCGGAGGAGTGTCGATTCCTCAGTTTCAGAACCGACGTTTTATGGGGTAGGGTAGCAGTTCTGTCAAATTGCGCAGTCGTGGGAAGGTGGAAATTTGAAAAACTGGCCAAAACCAACATGCTGGAGTAGCTGGTGTAGAAATGGTCAGACTTGTTAGGCTACAAACCCACGATCAAAAAACTTGAGGATGGCTGGTACTGTTTCCTCGTCCAGAAAATGGACGATGTGCAGATTGTCCTAAGTAGAACATGGGTTTTGGGTAGATGTTTTCTCGCCTTGCATCATTGGGATGCCAACTTCCACCCACGACACAATGTGCTAGTCAATCACCTTGTATGGGCTAAGTTGTTCGGTCTCCCTCTGCAATTTTGGAGTTACAAGGTGCTTAAGGCCATCGGGGATAGCGTGGGACGCTGTCGATTTGCAGATCCAAAATGCCACGATTCTTTCGACAAGCGCGTTTCTTAGATCTTAATCGAGCTGCCGTTTGCGGGTGGTCTTCCGACGATGTTTGATTTACAATGGGAGGGCATTGTTTACAGGCAATCCATTGATTATTGGAGAGTCCCGTTCAGGCGTCATCTTTGTCACGGAACTGGACACCTCATGCGCCAGTGCACAAAATGGAGGGAAAACGCTCTTAAAAACCAGGGAAATAGGACCCATAACAGGTGCATGGGGGCGATGATTGGACAGAATCTATGGTCTGAGAAGCAGACTACCTAGGCTTCGTCTCCTTCAGATAAGAATAGTCATTTTTTCTCCACAGTAATAACTGGGTGTTTGACTGTTTTCAGGATGTTAACTCTTTTAGATTGTCACACGACCTCCCTTGTGGTGACTTGTTGGCATCAAAGGTCGCAGTGGCGAGTCTTGATCCTCCTGCCTCCCATTCAGCCTCTTTATCTGGCCTTCCAACTTGTCGGCATTGAATGCACTATTTTACTCCTCACTTCCTGCAAGATTGGCTGTCTCCGTCTCTGGGGGGGGGTGAAGTGGTTGTTACCGAGTGCAGGGCACTGGTTATTCCCGGCATTGATATGGGTGTTGTCCTATCATCACCCCCCACTCCTCTGGCTCCAAGGGGATTTGGCTATGAAACTAGGGAAGAACCGGGCCTTCCGGAACCGACGCCATCCATTTCTTCTCCCGTGGACCAATTTTCATCACCTCACAACTCAATTGGCAGTGATATCGAGCACCTGATGTCTAATCCAGCTGTGGGACTGGTCCCTCTACCCGTTTTCTTCGAGCCTTCCTCCCCGCCAGAGATCATAAGCCCTTCCTCGCGATCAAATGTGACGATTCGACGTGGAAAGGGGAAGAAAAATAAAAATCTGAAAGTAGTGTTGGTGTCGGGTTTGTATGACAACCCTTTGGAGGGTAATTTCTGTGATGTTCCAGTTTTTGTGGCCATTGACCGGGTCTTTAGAGAGGTGACCCCAGCCAAGGAACCTTGATCATGTTATTGGTCTCTCTGAATCTCCGAGGTTGGGGGGGGCATTCCAAGCTATTGTCCCTAAAACAGTTTTTGTTTTCTGTTAAAGCTACTGTCATTTTGCTTCAAGAAACAATGGTGGGGGCATATAGATCTTACGTGGTTTTATGATCCATGTTCCCTGAATGGAATGTGGCTGCATCAGATGCTAATGGATTTTCTGGTGGCTGTGCGGCTATCTGGGGCCCGAGGAGGGCGATTTTCAAGCCATACGAATTTTTTGGGGGCATGATCCTTTCAGGTTTCTTCAGAGGTTTTAGATATCGGGTCAATTCGATTAACATTTACTCGCCATACAACGATAAAATCACTTTCTGGCATTGGGTGGAGGCTTGTGGTTTTCTGTGTATAAAGAACATCATTCTGGCGGGAGATTACAACTGTTCTTTTCATCCCTCTAAGATCTGGGGTGATAATGGAAGATTGATTCTCAGGCAGATATCATCAAGAACATTTTGAGGGCGGCTAACCTGGTTGATTGGCCATTAGAGAAAAATTTCCCAACTTGGTTTAACAGGCAGTAGGGGAAAGACTTCATTGGGAAGCGGCTTGATCGTGTCATGATCAGCTCGGCCCTTACGGTGTGCATGAGGGACATCTCGGTATCGGTTGCTGATGCCATCATATCCGATCATTGCCCGATCGTGATGGATTGGAGGTTCGAGGGGAAGCCTACGGGTTACCCGTTCAAATTTAACAAGAGATGGCTGGGGGACGCGGATTTTAATAGCATGGTCAAGGAATACTTTTCTCATCATAGAAGGAAGGCCGGAACTTCGGCATCAGACCATTTTTTGTTCATGCTTAAGGATCTGAAAATCATAGTTAGAAGATGGGAAAGGGTAAAGAAAAGGAAGGAACGGGAGAGGTTCCGATTCATTGAGGCTGAACAATAAATTTTTTTAATGGAAGTAGTGGAGGGAATCCAAAAAGACGATTTCTGGGACAATTTGAAAGCCCTTGAATCTGAACACATAATTTTTTTAAAAAATGAGGAAGCTCTGTGGTGTTTGAAAAGCAGGGCGACATGGTTAGAGGAAGGTGACAAAAACTCTAAGTTTTTTCACAAAGTTGCATTGGGAAGAAGGCTTGAAAATTCAATTTGGCACATTGAACATGGGGGGGGATTCTTTGAATAGATTGGAGGACATAAAAGAAGCTACTGTCGATTTTTTTGGATCTCTGTTAAAAAAAAAGGAGGAACCCATATCAGAATAAGAGAGTACCCGATAATGTTGAAAGAGATAGACAACTCCAATTTTCTTTCAACTGTTTCTCATGATGAACTAAGGGGGGTTTTTGAAATCTTTGGCTGCGGATAAGAGTCCGGGGCCAGATGGCTGGACCCCGGACTTTTACCTTCACTTCTATGACGAGATGAGAGAGGACCTGATTGATTTGGTGGAGGAAGTAAAAGCTTCAGGTTTGTTTAGTGGTGCAATAAACTCTACTTTTCTTGTCCTTATTCCAAATAAGAAAGGTGGGGTTTCCTTCGAGGATTTTAGACCTATCTCATTATGTAATACTATCTACAAGATAGTGTCAAAAATTATAGCAGAGAGATTAAAGGGTATCCTGTGTGAAGTTAAAGGGTATCCTGTCTCTTCACATTACTCAGGAGCAACTTGGGTTTTTGAAAGACCGGAACATTCACGATGCAGTGGCAGCAACACAAGAAACGCTCCATTCCATTCATTCTAAAAAGATGAAAGCTGTTGTAATGAAAATCGACCTAAAAAAAGCCTATGATCGCGTGCATTGGGTTTTTCTATGCTTGGTCCTGTTCAAAATTGGTTTGGTCTGGGAAGCGGTGGACTGGATTATGAGTTGCACCAACAATATTTCAATGGCAGTCATCATAAATGGATCAGCATCCAAATTTTTTCACCCTAGCAGGGGCTTGAGGCAGGGGTGTGCCCTGTCACCCTTGTTATTCATTCTTGTAATGGATGCCTTAAGTATTAAAATCAACAAGATTTCAGAGCAAGGGGATTTCAGGGGCATTGAGATCAGTCCTAGTTTGAGGGAAACTCATAGTTTTTTTGTCGATGATATTTTGATTTTTGGTTTGATGATTAGGAATAGTTGGCTAACCATGTTTGAAAGCATCAATTTATTTTGTGATGCCATAGGGATGTTAACGAGTGTCGATAAATCATGCATCTACTGTGGGGAAGGGGATGAAGAACAATTCCGGGAGTTAGCTGATTTGTTTAATTACAAAAGGGCTCCTTTGTAGGCTAGGCTGACCTATTTTGGTTTCAGGATGAAGGCACTAAACTACACCATTGATGACTGGAGGTGGCTGATTACAAAATACAGGAATAAAGTAAACATATGGTCCTCTAAATGGTTATCAAAAGGTGGTCATTTGATACTAGTCAAAGCAGTTATCCAACAAATCACGATCTACTGGGCTCATTTGTACATGCTGCCTAAAAAAATCTTGATGGAAATTTGAAAAATCATGGCAAATTTTATATGGGGAGGAGGGAGAAGTAAAAGCACCATACACTTAGCAAAATGGGACTGTTTAACACTTTCCATTGAAGTTTTTGGTTAAGCACTTATTACCAAATCTTTGTGGCAAAGTTTATACACCAAGGTTAAGTGGAATGATATCATAAATCAAAAATATTTAAAGGGTGAAATAGTGGAAGAATTGGTAATTTCGGGCTGGAAGCACTGTAGAAACAACTCCATTATTTGGAAGGGTTTTGGAAGACATTGGCATTTCATCAGTGAGAACATGAAATGGCATTTTGGAAATGTTGAATCTTTGATTTAAACTGAGGGGGGGGGGGGTGAATCAGTTTAATACATACATTAGCCTTTTAAATTTTCACCAGAGTTATTTGCAGCTTAATATGTGAACAATCTTATTTGCAGTCAATATTAATTTATTGTGACACCATACTTAAGTTGAAAGCAGCAAGCAATTAAACAGATTGAAATAATCACATCAACACATAAGAAGCACACATAGAGACAACAGATGTAAGTGGAAACCCATAAAGGGAGAAAACCACATATTATTATTGTTGTGATGCAAAGGCAAGCTCCTACTCCCTCTCACCACTGTTTTCTGTAGACACCAACCTACAGGAGGCTCTATCCTCAATTCTGCAAGCTACAACTTGCAAGGAAGCACCACTCCCTTCAATTTTCTGCAGGCACCAACCTACAGGAGGCTCCAACCTCAGTCAACTACTACTGACAGCTATCAAGCTTCAACTTGATAGGGAAGCTCCAACTTCCTCCATTTAACAAACTGAATGTTTGTTGATTTACCTCTGATATCAACTCTGTTCTGTAGCTTCTCTTTCTGCTCTTCTTTTCTTGATCTTCTCTGCTTCACTCTTCTGTATTCTGCCTTCTCTTTATTTACTCTTTCTTCTGCTCTAAAAAAAAAAACTCCTTATGCATATCAAGATGATATTATTTATAGATTTCCTCACATGACTGTTTGTATTCTGCTTGGAATTCGAAATGGAAAGTCATGTCTCTTTGCCTTCTGCCTTCTCACTCCTTTTATCAGCTTACTCAGAAATTATAACTGTAGGTGTCAATTTTAACATTACAGTGGGAGTTTGTTTTCTCTCGGAGACTTGCCAATGCATCACAAACCATAAAAACAATTAACACATTTACATTCGAATTACAATTTGAACTCCAGCTCACTCATTTTGTCTCTTGGCTTGCTGCGCATTTGTCTTTTCTCTAACTGTCTCTTTGTCTCTTTCTCTTCTCTGTATGCCTTTCTGTTTATGGCTGCTGCGTAAATCCTGAATTTATGAACTGCATTTTTATGTTATTTTTATACCAGCGCTTTATATATTAATGAATCTGCTGACTGTAATTCAATCCTTTACACGCAGCAAGTGTCTTGTTGATGTGGCGAGTTCCGCAGGCCGGAACATACATATATTACAATTGCATTACATTAATAATCGCCCTCCCGTTAAGCTGAGGCCCGTGGGTCTACAGACCACGCGGCATGTTTTAATACAACCGCAACCATGTTTTATATATCTCACAGCAATTATTTTATATACACAATCGCCCTCCACCTTAAGCCGAGGCCCGTGGGTCCACATACCACGTGGCACTTTTCAATACAATCGCAACAAATTTTCTTTTATATATATGTATTTATATAACAGCACCTTCACAAATTTCCGTTTGTGATTAGAACTGGCACTCAAACACTTGTTAATCATAGTTAATAAGCCCATCGGGTCCGGGCTTCAATCGCAACGTTTTACAAAGTCGTGCGATCAATCAGAGAGTTCCGATTGCGATTGAGATTCCGGATGCGATTTTCATATATCAACTCCCGCTTATAACACGATCGGGTCCGCCATTTCAATCGCAGCATTTTACAAAGTCGTGCGATTGGAACTCGGATGCAATTGAACCTATTAAATCCATCGTATAATGCCATCGGGTCCGCCACTTCAATCGCAGCGTTTTACAAAGTCGTGCGATTGGAACTCGGATGCGATTGAACCTATTAAATCCATCGTATAATTCCATCGGGTCCGCCACTTCAATCGCAGCGTTTTACAAAGTCGTGCGATTGGAACTTGGATGCGATTGAACCTATTAAATCCATCGTATAATGCCATCGGGTCCGCCACTTCAATCGCAGCGTTTTACAAAGTCGTGCGATTGGAACTCGGATGCGATTGAACCTATTAAATCCGTCGTATAATTCCATCGGGTCCGCGGCTTCAATTGCAATCGCAACTCTCATTTGGTTGCATGTTCCGCTGCCCTTGCGATCTCCGATTGCGATTGGATGAGGGTCCCACTTTATATTACTTCCTTTCCATTGATCATAACACGCTCCACTTTAATATATATCAATGTATATGACTTGGACCATTGGAACATATGTAATGCGCTCTATGTATACTCCTGCGTGGGTAGCGATTCCCGGAATGAGATTTGTTTTATGTATCCTTCCGCCTGGGGTTAAGCGATTCCCGGAATTTTCTGTGTTATTTGCATTACATTGCTGCTGGAGTTAAGCGATTCCCGGAATATGGTTTATATGTTATATGTAACGCCCATCGGGTAATGATTCTCGGAATTATACATACGACTGTATCTGCCGGCTTGGGCGATTCTCAGAATTTTATAATGGCTCTGCTTCTGTCTCTGACTCTGTCTCTGCTGCTCCTGTCGCTCTGCCTCTATTGCTGAGATAACGGTTCTCCCTCTATTATATTAGTTTCCTCTGCTGCCTTCATTTGCTTCTTTGCTGCCTCTTTGCTTCAGCGCTGCCTCCTTTGCCATCAATGACAACATTTCCAACAGTCTCCCCCTTTGGCATTGATGGCAATCCACTTTCTCTGTTTGCTTGCTCTTTCTGTTTGCCTGCTCTTCCTCTTGTTGTTTGTTCTTCCTCCCCCTTTGACATCAATGGCAAAGGACGATGCCTCATCTCTTCGTATGGACTCTGTCGTTGTACTTCCTTTTTCTGAGTTACGTTTAGGTCCTCTTCAGCTGAAATTGTACTACGCTGCTCCAGAGTGATGTATGAAACTTGTTGAGAGAACGCTTGGCTCTGATACCATATAGTGATCCTGTGGACTTGTTTTATGCTTATCTTGATGGCTGGTCTCCCCCTGGAATGATATCTTCGTTTTGTTCTCCCCCTGAAGTTGTGCATTCTCTTCATATTAGAGAGTAGCATCTGCTGATACTACCCCTAGTTTATCTCTCAAGTATTGAAATGGTTCTCTAGCAAGAGGTTTGGTAAATATATCAGTTGTTTGTTCTTTCGTTGGTACATATTCCAGCTTTACTATTTTCAAAGCCACTTGTTCTCGGAGGAAATGATACTTCATTGGTATATGTTTGGTTTTTGAATGAAGCACGGGATTTTTAGATATACTTATAGCACTTGTATTGTCACATTTGATTGGAATAGGTTCATCAATGCTTACCTTCATGTCTTGAAGAGTTTGCTTCATCCACATGACTTGTGTACAACATGCTGCTGCTGCTATATATTCGGCTTCAGCTGTAGACAGAAAGATGGATGTTTGTTTCTTGCTTAGCCATGCAACTAGGCTTTCTCCTAGATAGAATGCACCTCCACTTGTACTCTTCCTATCATCCATACAGCTGGCCCAATCTGCATCTGTGTATGCTGATAAAGTGAAGTTTTTGCTTTTAGGATACCAAAGTCCATACTGTATTGTTCCTTGTAGATATCTGAATATTCTTTTGACTACCAGAAGATGGTTTTGTTTAGGTGCTGCTTGATATCTTGCCACTAGTCCTACTGCTAGCATGATGTCTGGTCTTGAAGCTGTCAAGTACAGCAGGCTTCCTATCATGGATCTGTAGAGTTTTTGATCTACATCTACAGACCTATCATCAGCACACAGCTTGCATCCCATGATCATGGGGGTTGTCATTGGTTTGAAGTCCTCCATTTTGAATTTTTTCAGCATTTCTTTTAAGTATTTTTCTTGAGAAATGAATGTGCCAGTGTTCTTTTGCTGAATTTGCAGTCCCAAGTAGAAACTGAGTTCTCCAATCATTGACATTTCAAACTCTGTTTTCATCTCATCAGCAAACCCTTTTGCTAGTTCATATTTGTTGCTTCCAAACATAATGTCATCAACATATACAACAACAATTAGGAGTTTATTTTCATGCGCTTTTATGTATAGATTGCTGTCTACTCCACCTCTCTTAAAACCCTGTTTTTGCAAATATTTGTCCAGTCTTGAGTACCAAGCACGAGGAGCCTGTTTCAGTCCATATAGGGCCTTCTTCAGTCTGCACACATAGTCTTCTTTGTCTGTCAATGAGAATTCTTCTGGTTGTTCCATGTACACTTCTTCTTCTAGATCTCCATTAAGAAAAGCAGACTTTACATCCATTTGATATACCTTGAAGTCTTGATAGCATGCAAATGCCAGGAACATTCTGATAGCCTCCATTCTGGCTACAGGTGCAAATGTTTCATCATAGTCAAGTCCTTCAATTTGTGAGTATCCTTTGCAGACCAGCCTGGCTTTATTTCTGATTACTTGTCCTTGCTCATTCATTTTGTTTTTGAATACCCATTTTGAACCAATGATATTTTTCTCAATAGGTCTAGGAACTAGTTCCCAGGTATTGTTCTTCTCAATTTGGTCAAATTCTTCATTCATTGCTTTTACCCAATACTTGTCCTTGCTGGCTTCTTCAAATTTCTTTGGCTCTATTTGTG
The DNA here is from genome assembly GCA_034641835.2 of Pinus albicaulis. Classification (NCBI taxonomy): domain Eukaryota; kingdom Viridiplantae; phylum Streptophyta; class Pinopsida; order Pinales; family Pinaceae; genus Pinus; species Pinus albicaulis. Next base: position 971,401,042 of record CM076569.1, read on the forward strand.
ATAACATGGCTATGTATACTTCTTCTGTTTGTTCTGCTAGCTGCCTTCTTGTCTGGACTCCTGCTTTCTTGTCTCCTATGATCTGATCTTCGGGATGATTCTTCTGAGTGTATCTTGAGGGGGTTTTCGAGCTCAGCTCTGCATCATCTGTTGTCTTGCTTGTTTCATCATCATTCTTGTCTTCCTCTTCATGGTTGTCTGATGGACTGCAGCAGTCTATATTTCTTGTATTGTTTGGAAGTTCTTCATCAAATCTCACATCAATACATTCAACAATTTTCCGAAGAGTCTTGTTGTAGCACCTGTACCCTTTACTTTTGGATGCATATCCTAAGAATATTCCTTCATCTGCTCTTGCATCAAATTTCACAAGGTTTTCATCATTATTCTTTATGTAACACTTGCTACCAAAGACTCTGAAATGTTTTATTGAAGCTGGCTTTCCATGCCATAGTTCATATGGAGTCTTGTCACTGCTTGGCCTTAAGTGAGCTTTATTAAGGATATGTACTGCTGTGTGTACTGCTTCTGCCGAGAAGGTTTGAGCAATATTATTCTCTTGCATCATAGCTCTGGCTATTTGTTGTACAGACCTGTTTTGTCTCTCTGCTACTCCATTCTGCTGAGGTGTCCCTGCAATAGTAAATTGTTGCTTTATTCCATGTTCATTACATAGGTCTGCAAAGTCATAATCTGTGAATTCTCCTCCTCGATCTGATCTAATACATTTCAGCTTGCATCCAGTTTGATTTTCTGCTAATGCTCTGAATATCTTAAATTTTTCCAATGCTTCTGATTTATTTTTTAGAAAAGCAACCCATGTCATTCTGGAAAAGTCATCTATTATCAGCATGAAATAGGATTCTCCACTTGGTGTCCTAGTTCTAGCAGGTCCACACAGGTCCATGTGCACAAGCTGGAGTGGCTTCTTGTTGATAACTCTTCTTTAGATTTAAAGAATGTGCGAGTCTGTTTCCCCAATTGACAAGATTTGCATATAGTACTTGAAGGCCTTTTTATTTCTGGCATGTCTTTGACAGCTTTCTTCTTGCTCAATTTGATGATATGGTCAAAGCTGAGATGTCCCAATCTTTTATGCCACAACCATGACTCCTCAAGTTTGCTAAGATGGCAGGCTTCATCTTCCTCTTTCACTATGTACACATTACTTTCTGTTCGAACACCTTTGAGTAGAGTTTTTCTTGTTGTGCTTGATCTGACTACACAATCTTGTGCTCTAAAGAGAACTTCACAGCCTTTATCACACATCTGACTGACACTCAGTAAATTTGCTTTCAGCCCATCTACATATAATACATCTTGGGCCTTTCCTCTGCCATTGTCTATGCTGACTGATCCTTTTCCTTTGATCTTTCCTGATTTGTCATTTCCAAAAGTGACATTGCCCGATTTCCTTTCGTCAAGAGTTAAAAACTTGTTTTTATCTCCTGTCATGTGTTTAGAGCAGCCACTGTCCAAATACCATTGACTCTTCAAATCTTGAGCAATTAAAGCCAAGTCACATTTATTCGCCTTCTTTATCCACTGGAGGCCCCCTTTTGTTTGGTATCTTTTGTGAGGTGATGAATTATATCCCTTTAGAGAACACTTGGAAGATATATGCCCAATTTGATTGCATATACAACATTTGATTATAGTTTTTGCGGAATTGTGAGCATGAACAAAATTGCTTTAACTCATAAACCTCCTTGAGGTATTGAACATCAGTCTTTGTCCATACTTTCTACATTCAATAATTCTATGGCCAAAATCCTTACAATAAAAACAATAACCATAGAAATTACTTGCATACCTGATGTAAGGTTGTCTCTTCCATGCTTGCCTCTTTTGTTGGTTTGAATCATTCCTCCTTACATGACAATATGAAACAATGTGTCCCTGCTTGTGGCAGACATAACAGGTGGCATTCTTCATAGCAGGGAAGAATCTCCTTTGATGGCTTCCAAATTTGACATACTCAGGAGCATATGATCCTTTTTCTGTTATCTTAGTAGTTATTGCATTCTTTGTTACTAGAGGTTTCTTCTGCTCTCTGTCTCTCTTATTGCAGATTTCTTCTTTTGTAGGAATTATTTGAGCTACTTCCTCATCCTTCTTTGCTTTTACAAAATTAATCTCTTTGTCAACCTTTTCTTTTCCTTTACTTGATTCTCCTTCGTAGCCTATTCCAGTCTTTATCATAGGGGATCTTTGAGCAACCAAAATTTCATTCAACTTAATAGAGCTTGTTGTTTGAGAAGGGTATATAGAAACTTTCTATTGAGCATTTTCTAATTTCTTTCTCAGACACAAAATTTCTTCTTCCGGCTTCTCTTGTTCTCGAGTTTTATCTTTGATTTGCTGAAGTAACATATCTTCTATCGTCTTGGCTTCTTCAAGCTTGCAGCCAGTACATGAGGACTTGAATTTTGTTCTTCTTTCACACATTTTAGGAGAATCTCTTTTTTATTTTGCATTTTGTTTGAAATGCGTCAGTCTCTCAAGGCCTCTGGAAATGCATAGGATAAAATAAAACAATAACTAACCATTAACCGTAGAGTCCATGGATGCTCACAGACATCAGCCTGCATTACAGGGTTCTTCTCACTTGAGGATTCAACAGGTGGGCCTGCACAGCGTCTGATGAAAACAAAGGTTTCAGCAGATTTCTTCAACCATAGTTCTGACATTTTCTGTTTCCCGAAGCACATTCCCATCATGGGGCAGCTCTGCAGCCTGGCAATCCAACCTCACCACTGAGTTAAAATTTGAAGTTTACCTTTGTATCTACTTGAGCCTCTATCCAATTTCTTGACAAATTTAGCCTCTTCTTCATCAGAGCAGGAGCATATGTCTTCCTTTTCTTCTTTCTTCTTTTCTGTTTTGAATGTTGCCTCCCTTGTGCTTGACTTCTTCTGTGGGAGCCTAATCTCATATGCTGTAAGATTTCCTAGTAGCTGATTCATGGTCAATGTCTCCCAATTCGCTGTCTCTTCTATTGCAGATACCTTGGGATTAAATCTGGATGGGAGTGATCTTAGAATCTTTTGCACAACTATACTTTTTGGTATGGTTTCTCCAAGAGCTTTCATATTGTTAACAATTTCTGCAACTTTTAAGAAGAAGCTGCCAACATCTTCATCATCATTCATTTTAAAGTTTTCAAACTGGGCTCTATATACTTGAAGTTTGGCAGTTTTTACTTTCTGGTCTCCCTCATGTATGCCTTCAAGAGTATCCCATATTTTCTTGGCAGTGTCTTTGTGCATTACTTTAATAAACTCTGCTTCACACAATCCATTCAGGATGGCATTCATGGCTTTAGCATTAGCTACAAAGCTTTCTTTAGCTTCTTTTTCTGTATCAGTTGACTTCGGGGCATATCCTAATTCCACAACAGCCCAGACTTCTATTCCTAGAGACATTATGTATGTCTTCATTCTGATTTTCCAGAAAGCATAATTTTCACCAGTGAAGAAAGGGGCTTTATTGGTTGAGCATCCTTCTTTACTAGCCATCTTGGGAACCTAGGATCTCCTTTCAGTTGTTAGACTTGTACAAAGGAACCTGCTCTGATACCAATTGTTGAATCTTTGATTAAACTGAGAGGGGGGGGTGAATCGGTTTAATACATGCATTAGCCTTTTAAATTTTCACCAGAGTTATTTACAGCTTAATATGTGAACAATCTTATTTGCAGCCAATATTAATTTATTGTGACACCATACTTAAGTTGAAAGCAGCAAGCAACTAAGCAGATTGAAATAATCACATCAACACATAAGAAGCACACATAGAGACAGCAGATGTAAGTGGAAACCCATAAAGGGAGAAAACCACATCTTATTATTGTTGTGATGCAAAGGCAAGCTCCTACTCCCTCTCACCACTGTTTTCTGTAGACACCAACCTACAGGAGGCTCTATCCTCAATTCTGCAAGCTACAACTTGCAAGGAAGCACCACTCCCTTCAATTTTCTGCAGGCACCAACCTACAGGAGGCTCCAACCTCAGTCAACTACTACTGACAGCTATCAAGCTTCAACTTGATAGGGAAGCTCCAACTTCCTCCATTTAACAAACTGAATGTTTGTTGATTTACCTCTGATATCAACTCTGTTCTGTAGCTTCTCTTTCTGCTCTTCTTTTCTTGATCTTCTCTGCTTCACTCTTCTGTATTCTGCCTTCTCTTTATTTACTCTTTCTTCTGCTCTAAAAAAAAAAACTCCTTATGCATATCAAGATGATATTATTTATAGATTTCCTCACATGACTGTTTGTATTCTGCTTGGAATTCGAAATGGAAAGTCATGTCTCTTTGCCTTCTGCCTTCTCACTCCTTTTATCAGCTTACTCAGAAATTATAACTGTAGGTGTCAATTTTATCATTACAGTGGGAGTTTGTTTTCTCTCGGAGACTTGCCAATGCATCACAAACAATAAAAACAATTAAAACATTTACATTCGAATTACAATTTGAACTCCAGCTCACTCATTTTGTCTCTTGGCTTGCTACGCATTTGTCTTTTCTCTAACTGTCTCTTTGTCCCTTTCTCTTCTCTGTATGCCTTTCTGTTTATGGCTGCTGCGTAACTCCTGAATTTATGAACTGCATTTTTATTTTATTTTTATACCAGCGCTTTATATATAAATGAATTTGCTGACTGTAATGCAATCCTTTACACGCGGCAAGTGTCTTGTTGATGTGGCGAGTTCCACAGGCCGGAACATACATATATTACAATTGCATTACATTAATAATCGCCCTCCCGTTAAGCTGAGGCCCGTGGGTGCTCTGAGACCACTTGTGACATGTTTTTAACATCTGTATAATACATGTTTTACATATATCTCACGACAATTATTTTATATTGCATATATACACAATCCTCCCTCATTCTTAAGCAAGAACACAGGTAGGTCCACAGACCATGCGACACTTTTCAATACAATCACAACAACTTTATATATATATTTATATATAACAGCGCCTTCACAAATTTCCATTTGCGATTAGAACTGGAACTCAAACACTTGTTAATCATATTTAATAAGCCCATCGGGTCCGGGTTTCAATCGCAGCGTTTTACAAAGTCGTGCGATCAATCGGAGAGTTCCGATTGCGATTGAGATTTCGGATGCGATTTGCATATATCAACTCCCGCTTATAACACGATCGGGTCCGCCATTTCAATCGCAGCGTTTTACAAAGTCGTGCGATTGGAACTCGGATGCGATTGAACCTATTAAATCCATCGTATAATGCCATCGGGTCCACCACTTCAATCGCAGCGTTTTACAAAGTCGTGCGATTGGAACTCGGATGCGATTGAACCTATTAAATCTATCGTGTAATGCCATCGGGTCCGCCACTTCAATCACAGCGTTTTACAAAGTCGTGCGATTGGAACTCGGATGCGATTGAACCTATTAAATCCATCGTATAATGCCATCGGGTCCGCCACTTCAATCGCAGCGTTTTACAAAGTCGTGCGATTGGAACTCGGATGCGATTGAACCTATTAAATCCGTCGTATAATGCCATCGGGTCCGCGGCTTCAATCGCAATTGAAACTCTCATTTGGTTGCATGTTCCGCTGCCCTTGCGATCTGGTCTGATTGGATGAGGGTCCCACTTTATATTACTTCCTTTCCATTGATCATAACACGCTCCACTTTAATATATATCAATGTATATTCCTTGGACCATTGGAACATATGTAATGCGCTCTATGTATACTCCTGCGTGGGTAGCGATTCCCGGAATGAGATTTGTTTTATGTATCCTTCCGCCTGGGGTTAAGCGATTCCCGGAATTTTTCTGTGTTATTTGCATTACATTGCTGCTGGAGTTAAGCGATTCCCGGAATATGGTTTATAAGTTATATGTAACGCCCATCGGGTAATGATTCTCGTAATTATACATACGACTGTATCTGCCGGCTTGGGCGATTCTCGGAATTTTATAACGGCTCTGCTTCTGTCTCTGACTCTGTCTCTGCTGCTCCTGTCGCTCTGCCTCTATTGCTGAGATAACGGTTCTCCCTCTATTATATTAGTTTCCTCTGCCTTCATTTGCTTCTTTGCTGCCTCTTTGCTTCAGCGCTGCCTCCTTTGCCATCAATGACAACATTTCCAACAGGAAATGGCTCCAAAATTTTGATTGGAGACAGATTGATGATTGGAATGGATTCCCACCAACAACATATGGATGAAATGGTTCTCTCTTTAAATCAAAGAGGGTTGTTTTACCTTCAACATGTCATAAAGGATTGGGAAGGGGAGTTTCCTAGATGGAAGGACTTCAAAGAGCTCGGAATGCATCATATTTTGGAAGACACATGGAAACAGTATATTGTCAGTATGCGCATGATGGGCATCTGTAGGATGGGGGCAGGGGATAGGTTACTATGGGACAGAAAGTCAACAGAAAGAGGTTTGAGAGCCCAAAACATCTACTCTTTCTTGATCAAACAGAAGGGGGCACTATCTTCTCACTCCAGTTTCAGAAGATACTCGAAAACCAAAGCACAAATCAAAATGGTAATGTTTTTATGGCTGGTCCGGAAGAATAAAAATCTAACTTGGAGTAACCTACATAAAAAAGGATGGAACAACCCTGGTTTGTGTTTTATGTGTAGGAATGAGGAGGAGAACAACACTCATTTTTTTTATTTTTGCCCTTTCGCCATGGAAACTCTGCTCATAGTTTGTGGGAGGCTGAAGATAAGCACCCCAGACTACCAATCAACTGAGGAATTTTTAACCTGGTGGAGCAACAGAAGTAAATTTGTTTGGTCCATCCATATCTTCTTCCAATGGTACATATGGTTCACCCACAACAGATGCCTTTTTGATGGGTTTCCTTGCTATCCCACTAAGATGGCCATGCAGATTCTGAGTTCATGGCAACATACTCAGCCCAATCACTCTTCTCCTGCTGATTTTTCAAAGAGGCTCTCTCCCTTCGAGAGTGTTTTCCCAATGGGATTTTTCGATGGGGCCTATCAACATTCCAATTGTGGCTGTGGGGCATATTTGATGATTTCCCGTGACTGCCATTATAAAATATATTGGAATGGCGGACCGGGGACGAACATGAAAGCTGAAGTTCTGGCCCTTTGGGGGATCCTTTGGCTCGCCAGTCAGCTTTGCATTGATAAGGTCTGGATCCTGGGAGACTCAAAAGTTTTGATCGATCATATGAATAAGGAACTGTCCATAAAATTAGGCTTGATAGTTCATTGGATGGAGAGGATGGAATTGCTGAAGAACTCTTTTAACACACTAGTAGAAAAAGGCTAATTAGTTACTAAAAAAATGACTAAAATTTGCATATAAATGACTATTTTTTGGTCAGTGACCAATAGTAGCTAATTTACAGTATCTTATAATGCGAACAACTTTTTGGTCATTTTTAGCTTAGTCATTAATTGATTATCTCAATTTCGTTGTCTAGTTGTATATTTGGTCATTAATTTAATCATTGATTTAGTCATTGATTTGATCATTAATTTAGCCATTGATTTGGTGATTAATTTGATCATTGATTTGGTCATTAATTAATGACCAAATATAAAACAAAATATATGACTATATCATCACCCAAGAAAACTCATTAATGACCAAAGAAATATGGCCAAAATGTTGGTCGTGTTATAAGATACTGTAAATTAGCTACTAATAGTCATATATATGCAAATTTTAGTCATCATTTAAAACCAATTAATGACCGAAGAAATATAATTAAATTTTAGTCGTGTTATAAGATACTGTAAATTAGCTACTAATAATCGTATATATGAAAAATTTAGTCGTCATTTGTAGTCACAAATTTATCATTTGCAGTAGTCATTTATTCATTATATAAACGACTAATTTAGTAGTTTATATTCATTTCATTTCATTTAATTTTATTAATAATCATTATAAATGACTAATTTAGTTGTATATTCATTTGATTTGTGTTCATCATTAATCGATATAAACTACAATTTTAATAGTTTTAGATTGATTTTATGTGTTCATTATTAATCAACATAAATTAATTAGTATGATTTTGCAACTAAATTTAAAAAAAATGTCATACAATTTACATGTTCATCTAATATGAAAACACAAAGTTACATATTTTAATTACAATACCAAGTAATATCAAGTGCAACTATAAATAATTCCAACCAAAAATTATATTATATAAAATGTTAAGTATTACAATATGAGTTTCCAACTTAATATTGGTTGGAGTACAATTTAAAGATAAAATATTGTTCATCACTTCAAAACATTATCATTATCTTTCCAAGCTGGAATTGCAAGTGAATTCTCCAACTCTGAAAACTTGACCATCAGTCTTTATCTGTGTGTCTTATGCGAGATATTGGCTCTACGGGTACCACTGGACCAATACACTTATCTCTTTTTTTCACTCTAGTGTTATTGTTCCCCTCTTTCTTCAATCCTTGCTTCTTATCATCAATAATGTGTCCATTTTTCTACAAAAAAAAATTCCAATGCAAAGTATAAGACACGAAAGTCGATGAACATTGGAATATAAGCTAAAGTAGACTATAAAGGATTTATATGATATATACCTCAACATCCGAAATATTGTTAATGTCATTTGTAAGAAACTCGAATAATTTTTCTTTAGTTGGGAAATAGTGGCCACTATGTAGCCAGATGACCTGTATAAACAAAGCAAATAAAATGTCACAAATAAACACAACAGAGCTAGCAATTTCTACTAAGAATGTCTCATGCTCCACTTTTGTATTTGTATCGTTTCCTCTAGTTATCTCTAAGAAGAAGTTACACTTCAACAATAAAACTGGTTAGTAGAAATATAATGGGTGGAGCAAAGTATTGCTGACACAATATTACAACAAGAAACTAAAAAAGAATAAAACAAGACTTTGTAAATTATGATACTAACCAGGAATATAGCTTTAACATAGTAATATTCAATTATCAATGTACTATTCCAAGGGAAAAGGAATCCAATTTCCATAAGCCAAAAAATTATGTATGCCCCTTGTTTTCCCTGTAATTAATTGAGCAAGATTAGCACACACACAATTTCCATTTAGAATCTCTAAAATGGTTATATAAATATTCAAAGAAAACTTAATGTTACTCATTCATTTTTATCTGATGCACACAAAACTGAATATGCTAACTTGATTTTGATTTGGAGAGTTCTGTAATTCATTGTGTCCAAAATCATTGTTTATTGTCGTGATTGATTTTTTTAAAATGATCAGGCAACGAGCCTATATCTGATCAAAAAACATATTTTTTCAGAATATATTCCATTTTTCTAATTCAAAGCTAGATTTCCTTCCAATTTATGACGTTCAAACAAACTAGAATAATTTTCCTTTAACAAGTCATTGTTGTAATATACTACTAAACAAACAACTACGTAATGAAGTTATTAGTGGTGGAATACTAATAAATCACAAATAAAGGCAAGAAATAACACCACTATGTCCTAGACATGCCAAGTCTTTATCCTCTTGGTTGGAAATATTACTTCATGAAACCAACATATTTGAAGAATAGAACTTCTCTAAAACTAACCAACCCAGTGTATCCAACAACATTGACATTTCTATTGGCATGCCCTCAAAATGTGTGGAAGTATCAAACAAGTGTTGTGAACTTCCCTATAAGGTTAAAGTTTGGCAATGGAATATGTTGTCCCTTAGTCTAATCAAGTTTTAACTTGCCTTTGATAACTTAAGAGAGAATGGGAATCCAATATAGAACAACGACATAAAGCTTTTATTCATTCACACTTACCTAGATCCTAAACAAGAATTGAAGCGTTATACAGATCCAAGAATGTCTCACATTCCACCAGGAAACAAAATTTCTAGATTTTGATTGTAACCCTTAAGGCTTTCTCAAATTTGTAAACAAGTAACATCATAAATATTTTTCCATGGTTCTCAAACCTTCTTTTGTGTGGAGCTTGAGAAAATATGTGCATACACATTTCACATGTGTAACTAATTTCTCCTTTTCCTAATTGCTCCTTTTCCTTAAAGCAATATAAGTGCCATTTAAAAATTAAAAGGAAGCCTACAAGAGAGGAATGCCACAAATGGAGATATATTGTAATACATAAAATCCAAAATATAATGAATTTTTAAAAAGGAAGCCTACAAGAGAGGAATGCCACAAATGGAGATATATTGTAATACATAAAATCCAAAATATAATGAAGTTAATTAATGGAGTAATTGATGGAGAGATCAATGGGGTCATTGGTGGTTGTTTGTACCCTAAACATGCGAGTTACAATTAGATTTTTACAAATACATTATGATACATTCCCACTTTCCACTTTTCACTTAGTATTACTCTCACCTCTTCCTCCTTGATTACAAGGAATTGTTCCCTAAATTAGCAAAATGGAAACTAGTGATTCCTTAAAAATCCTAGAATATCATCTGATCCAGTGACAAGAATAGCCACCTCTTAAATCATAACTAGAACCTTTGATAGCCTTTCATCAGTATTGTCACTGTGTGCATCCCTAAGGAAATGTACAAACTCCTCAAGCGGAACTGACAACACTCTAGTAAAAATATCTCTAGTATTAGATCATGTTTGGGCTTCATAGAATTGCATTACAATAACCAGTTCCTTTCTATCTGAGTGAAGAAACACAAACGATAGAGCCTTGTGACACCATTCCAGCAAAAAAACTAGAAAAATTGTATTCAACTATGTTTCCAATTCATGCAAAGTAGCTAATGCATGGAAATTTTGATGTTGTAAAGCTACAAGCTTTGGAAGAACCACAAGAACCATCTCTTGAACAAGATCTACACTTGGTGTACCCAAAATGACCTCTGCAAATTCAATTCTCATAACTAGGCGTGTGACAAACCTTTCTTTAAAGTATTCAAACATCTCATCTCTAATCCCACCAAACTTGAAAAGGATTGATCTAATTCCTCTCTTACCCAAATATTTGAATTGTTAAGCTAATCACTCAATAAAGAAAATGAGAAAAAAAAAATATATATATATATATATATATATCCATGGACATCAACCATTTTCATAATTTCTGCTACCATTTCCAACAAAGTCTCAAATACATTCGAATCCTTAGTGGCTTCCAAAGCATGTTTCAATATTCCAAGCATATTTTCTTCTTTTTTCTTGTTGCATGCGTCATCATCTTCAAAAAAAATATCAATTACATTATTCTCAATGAAGTAACGTATTTTCAAAAAAAATTATCTCCTCACAACCTTCTTCTCATAAAGTGGAAGTATATCCAGGTATTTTATCCACAAAGGTTTTGTTTCCAGAAGGCCACTTTTGATTGCATGGCATAGAAGAGGAGAAATTCTTCCCATAGTAGCAACACAAACTTGCTCTAATGATTCACTAAAAAGAAGTCGATAAAAGAGAAACTGACAAATACTGAAAGCAAACTCTAACAATTGTATTATTAAGAATGTATTTCCTTTATATCTAATATAAAGTTACATCAAGGTCACTTTTCCCTAAGTTAGCTGAATTTGTTTATCACATTGAGCAAAAAATAATCCTAGTACAAGAACATCTATGTTTCCCAAATTCACTTTCAAACCAACATTTTTGTGGATTTGACACAGAAAGTTGGTTGCATAATCGGTTGCTAAATGAGTAGCAAATAAACATGCAATGTATCCAATATTATGAGCTAAAATTTCACAAACTTTCTCAGATTTGTCTTCAACAAATACCTCCAATATTCTACACATGGTTGTAATAACATCATAGCTATAATTGAATGCAAGAATTGGCATAGATGCAACATCTTCAGCTTGGAAATTAGCAATCTGATCTTGCAATGCTAAGTCCAAAACCTCAAAAATGTTTTCACTCGTTGCTTTTATCCCTTCCTTAGGAAACATATTCATAATTATTCAGTTTGTCTTCTTGATGATATCAGATTCGATGTCAATATCAGAAAACAACCATGGAAGTTTCAAAATTGACAAAAGTGTTTTTGTGTTCACAAATCTTTCTTTGTTGCTTGTATTTTTAAATGTCTGAGAAAAAACACTTAACATTGAGCAAATATTTAGTTGTACATTCAACAATGCATCTAGGGCATATGGCATTTAAAGTATGAAGGAAAGCACCCATGGTCAAATCATAAATAGTGGTCCATTGAATGCACAAGATTCTTGATAGGAATTATTTCTGCGTCAAGTGATGATGATGCTAAATGTATAAAGTTGAAACAAGGCCTTTGTAATGTACCGTCTCCTTAAGCAAGTAAAATACAAGATCCCGACATGAACGATGAGCTAATAAGGCCTCTACTTGAAGCCTTGTTTCGACAAGGCATCTATTCAACAATTTCAACATCCAAGAGGCAAATGGTTGCTAGTGTACCTCTCCTGTAACATCAATTAGAATACCCACACTGTCTGACGACTTGGAGAAAGTAGGACGCTCACAGAAAGATGCTGGAGAGTTGCAGATATAAAATTCAGTAAAGGACATGTCAAAGCATGTTATAGACAAAGCAATAGAAACCGTGAAGCTCAATTCAGTTGCGTAAAATGATGCAACAGATAATAGGTATGCCACAGGAAAATTACATAAAGTCCATTTTCTCGAATAGGAATTCATGACCAACTTGGATGCTAAGGAAGCATGTCTAGTTGCCCAGGTTTAAAATGAATCTCTCTCAAAATTGAGAAGTGTGACTCCTTCACCCAAAACATAGAATGGTCCACTAGATAAGTAAGTCATTGGCCTAAATGGACTAGATAAATAAGTTTCTGCGCGCTGTGAAAAGAGCGTTTTGGACAAACTTTTGAAATTTTCTATAGACAAAACTAACTCTCAAGCATGGCAGGAGAAGATTGATGCACATCTTCTAGAACCTAATGAGTTATGACAAAAAGAACTAAAGCAAATTTCATGAAAAAATTCAAAGTAAAAAAATAAAAGCAAGACAAAGTTCATGTAGGCTAAGAAATCCAAAACAGCATGAAGAAGCCCCATACTACTTTGACTTCATCAGATGTGGAAATTAAAATAGTGTATGAGGGTTTTTTCTAGCTAAACACATTATTGCTTACAAATCAACAAATTTATACAACTCGTAGCAAATATTTGAGAACAGTTTGATGTTTTTTTACACACTTGAAGAGGCCAAGCCACTAGTGAATAGTTGATAATTGCCAACAAACTGTACTCTGTATTTAGAAAAAATAAGGTAACATGAAATATAGTAGCAGTTGCACATGCATTTAGAGTATTGCGTGATCCATTTTTCTACCTATGTGAAGAATATACAACTTTCTCTGAGATCTATTTCAGTGTGTTCAAGTCTCACTTGCATCTCTAGCGATAATTCAAACACCTTTTTCAAATCTGTTCATCAAGGAAAACGATTGATATGTTGGCCAGACATATGATTATGGAGTTGTCTTTAGTGCGAATTTTTGGAGTTTTAGGTGCCAGAATCCGGTGAAAAAAGTTGAGGTAAAATCTTGATTTTTGTTATTTAAATTGGTTTTTTGATTGTATATATGAGTTCAACACCCTGAAAAACCCCTAGGGCACTTCGATTGTGCAAGTTTATCCATCAAACTTCTATTTTCAATAAATTCCTGCTGGAATTTAGAGAAATTAGACCAGAAAAAACTACCGTAAAAGCCTTCAAAAAGTCGCATTATAGACTACTCGTATGATTATAAGGCACTCACAATTTCAACAAATATTTTAAGGGTCATTACCCCTTTGAGGAATTTGTTAGTCAATGGGGAGGAAACCTTATATGAGAGGAATTCACCTTGCACACGTTTCCAAGCTATTATGATGACGATGTCCACTCATTGATAATTACTTTGTCTTCTCCTTTGTAGATTGTACTTCTACCATGGAATTTTCCAAATAGAGCCTTTTGCATTGAATATTGATGGAAAGTTCTACTCATGATGCCACAAGTGCCACTTTATTGGAGTTTTGCATGGTCTTTCTGCATTCATTCAAGTTTTGAAGAAGGAATCCACTTTGGAGGAGGCCACACATGCTTCTATGGAGGATTCATTCATTGTTCGTGAAGGTAGATACATGGTCAACCACTTGGAGGAGGAACTGTACTTTCTGGTGCCATTTTTGGAGGATTGTTGCAAAACCAACTCCATTATCATGTTATTTTTGACCTGTATCATGGAGATGGTTGATTGAGAGCGTTATTGTAGTCTTTTTCTAAAATATTTTCATGATTTTTCTTGGAGTAGAAAGGGGATCTCAACATCCTATTGCTATCTTTAGTATAGAGTTGTTGAGGAGGTTTGAATGGTAATATTTTATTGTATTCCTTGCACAAAATATTGAAACCAGGAAAATGTTGCAGTAATAGTTGTGAGCATGCTTACAGTGCTTCAGTTACAACAAATGACACTATGGCTGATAAAAATAAGTGATGGCCACAAAATTTCAAGGGTTGGGAATAGCACTAGCCATTCGAAAATGCAAGAAGGAGATACAAACATTGAAGATCATTTTCCAAAACATTCAATAGGTTAAAATATAAATCTTCTTGGACAATACGGTTTAAAAAATTTTGATGTATTATTTGGTAGGGGTTGGCATGCATTAGATGTCCCCTTATTCGCTGCAACTGATCAATCAATGGTTGCAATCACAACCTTAGTAATTGTCAAGAAGTTTTGTACTCTAAAGTTGTTATCCTTGTTACTTGGTAGAATGCCTTTCATTCACATTGTAGATGGGCGCCGATAGGCTAATGAAATTTCACTGTAATCCTGTCAAGTTCAGTAAAATGCAATCAAGAAAGTGTGGATTTGGAATTTCAAAAGCTTATGTGCTGTAAAAAACTATCTCAATTACTTTGTAAAACGCAATGCTGAAATGTATTACACAACCATGTTCTCTATTCAGAGTATAAACTTTGTAACCAAGCACTCATGATTTTAGTAGAAGTAAACATCATAGAGTGAACTATCCCCGAGAAATTTTATGGTTTATCCAATTACTTATCACATAGTATTACTACAATGACATATGGTTAGACTTAAAAAGACCACATATTATTCTTGGAGGTCATAATCATGTTTAAAATTCATCTATTTTTATACAACTTTGTTCATGAAGAAAGTTGTCATTATGAAAGAGTCACTTCCAGGTTATATAGTACCATCATTCTGAACTCCTCTGCTAACTAGCCACAACAAATATTGTTTCAAAAGATAAGGTGTTTTTGCCTCTCATTTTATTTAAGGATCAAGAATTCTTGATTCATAGTCAATCTCGAATAAGGGTGTTTCCATTATATACTTACACAATCTTCATTCTCTTATTGTAACAGTGCCCATGATGCCTAAAGGTGTTGTTATCACTACTTTTCATGTTAGCTTTTCAGAATCAAATGATCTGCTTCAGACACCCTACAAATTATTAAGGAGAGGTCCTTGACTAGATCATGATGGGTTTTGAACGTTGTTCAATATCTTAGCTTTTCTACCTTTTATAGTACGAATGTCCTGTAATGTGAAGAAATGCGAAACTTCTATTCTTGAAAGGATCTGTGAATTGGATGCCGCTAATCTGACCTGTACCCAACCTTACACTATCTCAATTGTTGCAAAAAATTCATTCTACCATCCAATGAAGAAATTGGTGATAATGAAGGTTTTACTTTTGTAGGTGGCAACACACTTACTTCAACTGACGACAATTCCTTCAAATGAGAAACGATAGAAATAAAACTAAGTTTATGTACCTTTGATGTCGTGAAGATGTATGTTGTCTTCCGAAGATCAAAATTTTGGAGATGTCACAGTAGGTTACTGCTCACAATTCAAGTCCTTGGAGAGCTAATATTTGAGATGGTCTTATGGGGAACCGAGTCTTGATCAAGACCTTTTTTGTAAACCCTTGGACTAGAGAAGTCTTCTTGCAAGTTTGAACTCATTCTACATCAAATGTATACTTAGACAACTAGCCTTTCAAACAGTAAAATATTCATGCATGAAACTTAAGTGAGTTACTCCAATGACACTTTTGTTCTTTAGGCCCTAGTTCTAATAACAAATATTTATCATACTTATGTCCAATAGTCTTTTTCAAAGAGTAGAGGAGAGGCCACATCTTTCAAACAACTACTTATGAGAACCTTAAACAACAACAAACTGTAATTTGGTTAAGAACTTCAAATCAAATTTAAGAGAATTAATTCCAGATAAATCTTGGTCTGTATTGAGGTTGTTTCAAGTGAACAATTTGCAAGACATGTCATTTTGTTCTAGGGCAGAAGAGAGTGATTAAATAAATCCTAAAACTCGGACAGAAGAACCTTTATACCTAGATCTGTAATCTTCCATTAAAAATCAGATAAGAATGGCTTGCAATCTTTGAAACTTGGATCAACATGAGCTAAAGTCATTCTTGAAACTTTGACAGGCATGAAGTCTCATCAAGGTATAGTTATGACTCATATAGCCAGGTGTCAAATAGTTGTCAAGAAATGCCTGTAAACTGAGCCCTTAGACTCTTTAATACACCTTCATGTATCCAACGAATCCCACACCACAATAGGACTATTACTTCTCCAAAGGTCAAAATATTTCAAAGCATACCCACTTGAAGTGACAGGCATACAAAATGAACAACCCAAGATCAAAAAAAACCTTTTGTCCTTAAGGAGGTCCGAATGACTGCTTCAGGACTGCAGGCAAGTTTAGAATTTCATTATTATAGTGGTACTACAACAATACTCCTTGTTTTTCAAAGTATAAGAATCAAGTCAATACTAGGCCTCTTGTTTGATTAGGCCAGACTTCGATGAACTCAATTCTTGTTAAAAATTTCAAGCTGACTCTTATTATTACATACAAATAACTGCTAGACTCCTATGAAAAATCATGTCACTATGAAACCTCAATGTTTAATAAAAAATTTCATAGTCAATGTAAGGATCTCAGAGGAAAAATATCTCTTCTGCTATCTCTCATTTTAACTACATACCTAATGAGTCATGCCTTCAAGATAGAATATCTCACTTCTCAGTTGTATTGCATTCTCTTCTTTCTTGGGCTCGTCCTCACCTGTGATCTGATATACATGGATTGCAATTATAGCATACACTATGGAAATAAGGTACTAAGCCACAAGGCTTAAATGTGTCAACATCTAAACCTTTAATGCTAAATAGTAACATTGCAATACTACCAATGCCTTGAAGGAGTTACACCTCTACTAGACTTCACCCTCAATACCTCTACTAGATGCCTCCATCATACCCAGTTCGTTTGATAAATAGCTAAGCAGTGCTCAAGTGCAGCCAGACATCTTCTGCATTGAATAATGATGGAAAGTTCTACTCATGATGCCACAAGTGCCACTTTATTGGAGTTTTGCATGGTGTTTGTGCATTCATTCAAGGTTTGAAGAAGGAATCCACTTTGGAGGAGGCCACACATGCTTCTAAGGAGGATTCATTCATTGTTCCTGAAGGTAGATACATGGTCAACCACTTGGAGGAGGAACCTTACTTTGTGGTACAATTTTTGGAGAATTGTTGCAAAACCAACTCCATTATCATGTTATCGTTGACTTGTCTCATGGAGCTGGTTGATTGAGAGCATTATTGTAGTCTTTTTATAAAATATTTTCATGATTTTTCATGGAGTAGAAAGGGGATCGCAACATCCTATTGCTATCTTTAGTATAGAGTTGTTGAGGAGGCTTGAATGATAATATTTTATTGTATTCCTTGCAGAGAATACTGAAACTAGGAAAATGTTGTAGTAATAGTTGTGAGCATGCTTACAGTGCTTCAATTACAACAAATGACACTATGGCTGCTAAAAGGAAGTGGTGGCAACAAAAATTCAAGGGTTGGGAATAGCACTAGCCATTCAAAAAGGCAAGAAGGAGATACAAACATTGAAGATCATTTTCCAAAACATTCAATAGGTTAAAAGATAAAGCTTCCTGGACAATACGGTTTAAAATTTTTTGATGTATTATTTGGTAGGGGCTGGCATGCATTAGATGTCCCCTTATTCGCTGCAACTGATCAATCAATGGTTGCAATCACAGCCTTATTAATTTTCAAGAAGTTTTGTATTGTAAAGTTGTTATCCTTGTTACTTGGTAGAATGCCTTTCATTCACATTGTATATGGGAGCCTTTTGAAGGAAAAGGAGATTCATATTTAGTGTGGTTATTGTTTTTTTTAAAACAAAATCTTTGCAGAATTCCAGCACAGACTGTGAAAAGTATGGTATATGAATTGAGTAGAAAGTGCTACTTAATAGGGAAAATTTATGAGCCAGTGTAGTCTTAAATACTCGTATTTGAAGATGCCTCATTAATTTTGTCGAAGGAGGTAGTGACTATGGTATTTTACTAGCTGATTGACTACTCTTGTACATCTAAAATTTTTGCATAATCACTCCAGGTTTGGTTTTCTCTTTTACTAGTTGATTGACTACCCCTACATCCCAAAGTTTTTTGAGTTAATAATTTCAGCAAATAACTAGATCTGATCTATTTGTTTAGTAGATTTTTAATCTAATAGGTGGTAAATTGCCAAGATGGTGGCTTAAAAGAAATTTTAACACATACTATCAGATTGGACATTTTGATAACATGCATTTTCATTAGTTTTCATGACTTTCACTAATATTCCATTGCTCATTTTGTTGGTTAACTAGAGGATGGCTAGAAGCTGATGGCTTTAGAGCACTTACATGTCTTAATTTTTAAATTCTGTAATTTAAGTGTCAACGAAAGCCAACTTAATATTTAGTATTGCCAGATGAAAGGGGCCCTGATTGGGAGTAACTGGGTATCAGAGGTGAATCCTCTCGAGGAAGATAATGTGTCGAGCTAGTGCCCTTCTCTAAAACCATTTTGGGGGATATTTTTCCTTTCAATTCTGCTGAAATTGGTGTTAGTTTCAGGAAATTCTCTCACCGAAATTGAGAAAAATAAAACAAAAACTAGTTTCAGGAAATTCTCTCACCCAAATTGAGAAAAACAAAACAAAAACCCTGCAATTCTGTATCAAAATGGTTCACTCAGCATTTGTCTTAACTCGCATAGGATGGTCTATTTAATGGGAAAACTTTAAGCGCAGGGGAGGGGATTCCGTTTTTAACCACTCTTAGTGCTAAATTTAGTTGTAATATATGTGTCGTGGGAAATAAAATTTCTCTAACTGCAGGGTGTTAGCACGCCTAAAAAATAGGGCCAGTAACTTTCTTGAAGATGAATGTTTAATGGTTGTTCGAGGTTAGAAGACTGAGCTACAACATTCTTTTCAAGGTCATCAGAGGGCTGGTGTAGAAGAGAAAAGGGGATGGTTATGACTGGGATCCATGTTGCTCAGACTGACCATGCTCAATTAACAAAGAATCCCCACTGAGACCTTGATCATTGGAAGTTGAGACTGGTTGAATTTCATTTTTCTCCGGCTTGACATGTTCAATGAGCAAAAATCCCCAACCTTGACCTCTATCACTTGGGATTGACTCTGACTGGCTTTCAGGTTGCTCGAGATTAACATGTTTAATGGAAAAAGGTTGGTTGCTCAAACCATCAGCAAGAGCTAAATCTGATTGAATTTCTTCAAGCTTAACATGTTCAGTGCAGAATATTTCTCTGCTCAGATAGCTATCAATGGAGAAAAACTCCATTTGACTCTCATAGTGTTCAAGGTTAATATGTTCAACGTAAATAGGCTCCTTGTTTGGGCAACCATCACTTGAAACCAGATCTGATTTCCATTCACTTTGTTCAGTCTTGAACAAGCATTCCCTGTCTAAATTGTTATATCAAAACAAGCATTGTTCTGATATATCTTAATCGTTGACTCCGACAGGATTTTAGGTTTCTCAAGCTTAATCTCGAACAATCATATCATCTGTATTTAGGGACGTAATTATCCATTCAATAGTTTTAACACATCGTGGAACAACAAGGTGTTCTTCTACTTTGTGGAACCATGAGTTTTTGAGAAAACGATTGACATATATCAGAACAATTCATTCAAATCAGTTTGTCTATGTAGCAAGTTGTGTCTGTATATATGGGAACTAAGATTATAGCAATTTCAACCGGACCTCCTTCACTATATTTTGCAATCTCCTGGCATGGTTTTTTATTTATGGGTGGAGCCATATCACCCATTTATGAGAATATGTTGATACACTCAAACTCTATGGTACTTGACATCTAAAAAATATTCATCATGACAAATAATGTTAGAGGAAGAAAAATGAATAATCACATTGCACTGCATGGGCTAAGGCAGATTGCTGCATGGTTTCACAAGATATTGGGACAAGCTACACTGAGGAAGGATGTGTTACAACAATACACATTGTTATTTGATGTGGCTCCATGGCATAGATAGAGGGATTAGGCTGCATTGCATAAGAATGGTATAAGTCACGTGCCATTGTGTAGAGATGGAGGGAGGACGGATCGTAGCACAAAGGGAAGAATGGAAATGGGAGAAATTGTAGTAACAAAGTTTACTCGCAATGGGTTTCACAAGTTGTAGCACAAGAGAAATCAGTAGAACCGAGCAACAACATAAGTGGCTAGTGATATCTAAATTAAATATCAAAAAATGGAAAACAATTTGAATGTAAAATTTAAATCCATTTCTTACTTGCAATATCCTTCGGCATTTCAGTGCAAAATTGAAACATTCTTCGACAGTTACTGATATTTGAGGCTTGCAATAACTTCAATTAAAAACTTGGAGAAAGTGTCTGCACATCAATGCAAACTCCTTAAAACCCCACTCCAGAAATAATAAAAAAATACGTGTCCAAAATAATCAGATTGAAACATTTTACAGGGTCCAGTGTTTCTATGATGAAAAGGGTGCTCTTCGAACAAACCCCACCATTTTACAGGGTCCACTATTTCTATGATGAAAAGGGTACTCTCGGAACAAACCTCGCAATTCTCTCGAGCCAGAAACTCTTACATAGATCTCATTTTTAGTTTCACACTATTAAGGGTTTCAGAATGTGAAATTTCTGAAACAGTTTTGGAAATGTCAGACTACGAACCTGAAGGAGGAGTCAAGGGCAATGCCACCACGATCTTGAGATCTGAGCAGAGTATTCTCATCTGATAGTTTCTTCGTGCTTTCTGCGGGAGAAGAAGGGCACCTGTTCGTGAGGGTTTCAGTGCCATTTCGGTGGGTTCTCTTATTTCTTTGGCTGAGGGTCAAAAAATTTTCCTTCCTCCTGTATCCGCCATTGTTGAGCCTTTGCAAGCGATTGGGCGGTTTTTCCCATTTTCCATAACAACTTTTGAGACCCGCTGCAGGTAAGCCTGGGGAGTTTTTCCATTGGCAGCAGAAGGCTGCGAGGGATTGAATGAATGAAGAGGGTAGTTGTGTGAAGGATACTGTAGATATTGGAGGGGTGGAAAAATTTTGGAGGGAAGTTGGCGCCAATTACAATTCAAAAAATTCAATTCTTCTCCAGCAAAGTTCAAATCGTCTCAACCAAAGGACAATTGCTAAACCGCTCACTTCCCGCTATTTATTTTAAATGAAATTAATGCAGCCATCACAAAGTGGTGTCTTCTAATGATATGAGTTGCTTTTAAATTACTTTTAAAGTAGCCAAACATGTCTTCATAGAGTGGAAGAAAGTCAGAAATGTTATTTTTTAAAATTCTATAGAGTGAGTTATCAATACACAAGCAACAAAGCATTTTATATTATATAGCCATGGTATATATTATTTACTTTGAAGTTAAACAATATATAAAATATTTAGTGTTTTTTTCCAAGGTGCATGTTGGTTTCTATCATATGGTGTGTGTTGGTTTTTTTTGGGTAATTTTCAAACTTTTTCTATTAGAAAGGCTATAAGGTATCTTTTTTAAACCATTAATTTTGTAAATATAATTAAGATTATTAATATTTAATAATCAGTATGGGAATCATGTCACACTTTATCATGATGTAAATATTCTTTCAAATGTATGTATTGTTGAAATTGAAGGGGGAAATCTATATGAATCTCGACATTTAGGAGATAAACTTCATTGAGGGAAAGTTGTGAGAGGATTGGGAAATTTTTTTATTTAACTAAATTAATTAATCGAGGGACAAAATTGAGGAATAAGGAAGAGGGAATAGAAGAACTTTTGGGAAAAAATAGAGAGAAAGTGAAGATTAAAGAATAATGCAAAGGGAACAAGAGGAGAACCATGGAGAATTGTTTACCATAGAAGCATTATAACCTGTGAATTGGGTGCACATAACATTTCCACACTTGAGTGTAAGGAAGTGATGTGCAATGGAAGGAAATATGAAGCCTCTTGAGTTAGGGGCACTTGGTGTGGAGGTAAACATTGAAGTGAATGGGGATTGGCAATCAATGAGGGGTTTCACCAAGTTTGGGGACCTGAAATAATTCTGAATTTTTTTTTGACTAAAGAACAGAAGGCATAATTGGAGAAGGGAAGAACTAAAGGTAGGGCTCCTTTTTTGTTATGTGGGTTTTACATGGCCCTATTTGTTGTGTTGTGAGGCCCTGAATTAGCATTGAAGTGTAATTATTTAACCTTATCGAAGGAGAGTGGCCTTAACCATGAGTAGTGTAACAAACCCTCCTACTCCCTTGGGTTAATCTTGGGTAGTGGAAGGTGTTACTTTAAAATTAACCGAATCTCCAAGGTATATAATGAAAATGGGGTCATAAAAAAACATATTTTCCCAAATTCTTTGAAACTCAAAACCAATGCCACCATCTTGTTCGATTAAACCAAATGTGGTGTAATCATCTGTAATGTTGGTTGATTATACGAGCAGAGGATTTCACAAGGAGGCACTGGATTTTTAATGTGATATGCAAAAAACAAGTACCGAACCTAACCATTTCACACTCACCAATGTTCTGTCTGCATGTGCTAATTTGGTAAATTTGGAACATGGCAAAGGAGTTTTGTTTTTTTATCACCTCCCATGAGGATTCACCAACACCTCATCCAATTACGTTAGTATAAAAAGTCTCAGGCTCTCAGCAGCGAAAAGGAACATAATGCATGTGCCCTCAATCTCTTCTACATGCTTGTAGCTCTCCTCCCAAACCAAAGCCACTAGTGTTGTGTGTTCACTTTGCCCTGAATCTTGTGCAAACATCCTGAGGTAAGGAACTGTTGCACCAAGGTATGGATCTGTTATGTGTCATATCCATTGAAGGAGAACATGTTCGAAAAAAGAGGTAAATTCTCATAATTATCCCTTCGTGGGATGTTGAGAACTCCAAAATTCTAGATGCTCATTAATGAAATCTATAAATTGAGAACTTTTGTACAAGACTTGAAGTCATATTGAACTTGAACCAAAAGGCTCAGGATCTGGGTAGCGCAAAGGAACATCTGCATTATGATTTGTATTATTCTCATCTAGTTCATTTTGAATGGATATATCCTGGAGTTGAAATGCATATTCCAAGTTCCATACAACATCTCCCATGGAAGGCTTGTCGAAGCCCATCTCTTCCAAGAAATTTTTGGTAGTCTCCCTAAACATTTTCAGAGAACCAGGGTTGATGGTCCCAACAAGGTGAGGGTCAATGATTTTTTCAAGCTTGCCCTTTTTCTGCCAGTGCATTTCCCTTGCACACAAGAACCCCAGTAACACTACTCCAAAAGAATACACATCATATTTCTCTGTCAGTTGCTGCCTTTTGAAGTATTCAGGATCAAGGTACCCAAGTGCCAAAACTACCTTTGGATCCAATCTTTGAATGTCCAAAGTCTTCCACATTTTTCCCGTGAGCCTGTTATTTTGATAACAACAGAGGATTCAAGACAAGGGAATTAGATTGCATTGAACATATATTGGAGCTTCATTGGTATCTGGCCAGTCAAACAATTTTCCAACAAGTCGAGGGAATATAAATTGGTGGAGTTGAAAAAAAAGGAAAGATTGTTATGTCAAGGCCAAATCCCACAATGCTAAGCTTGAAAACCCTCTCATTATCGCAGGTCACGCCTTCAAGCTCTAAGATGGTGATGTTGCAGGGGTTTTGATCTTGTCTCCAATTCATGGTCACACCTTCGAGCTCTAAGATGGTGACATTGTAGGGGTTTTTATCTTGTCTCTGGTCCACTGTGTGAGCTTGGGTACATAAACCTGGCACCATGTCGAGTTAAGTGGCATTATGATTATTTGAAAAATAAATCTGGATAGATCAGAAATGGAATTCTTGAGACATTGGCTATTATACATATTTGGTTTCCTCTATCAATGTACCAAATTCATCTGGCAGTGGGAAGTGTATATGTGCTTCCCTGTGGTGGTGGGAGACGACATCTGGCTTCTTCGCTAGTGGTGTTTATTTTCTATAGTGGGGGGCCTGGTCTCTGGACTCTGCACACGATGGGGTTCCTTGACCTTATCGAATTTAAAGTCCCCGATGTGGTGTGGGTGTTCTCTCTCCCTTGTCGTCCATGGCCCTGTGGGGGTGGAAGACTTAGAAATAATCACGGTGGCTCCACGCCAGGGTGGAAATAATGTGGGGGCATGCACGACTCACTAGTGTGGGTGCGCATGGGGGTCGTGGAGGGGGTAAGCGGGGGGATAGTAGAGGTGGGGCTTTGAGGGTTCAAAATTAGAGTCGTCGGGGCGGAGGAGGCTATGGTGGCAAGCAGAATCACGAGTTTGATTGATTTGAGGTGAATGAGGGGCAAGTTATCCAACATTGCTGCCTATAGAACTGTCGTGCACTTATCAACAACCTGATAGAAAGTGTGGACACAAATGAGAGATTTTGTCATGAGGAGCATGTAGAGCTGATGGAAGCATTGGACCGAATGCACTATTTACAGTGCCAAGTCTCTCTGACGGGTAGTGGTTTGGCGAGGCCAAAATCAACTCATTGAAAAATGTAGAAAAGTTGGAGAGTTGGTTGGCGCACTTTGAAGGGTGTGGTCAGTGTGACTTCTGTCCTCCACCGCATCTGGGAACAACCCCGTACAACCGTGTATCTATCACGTTGGATGAATATTATTCTATTTGGTGTTATTTATGTTTTATATGTGTTTTGGTGCCTCTGGCCCAACCGTTTATGGACAATGTACCTAGTCCCTCTTTTGTATTTTTTTGCATCTGGTGCAAATTTTTGTCAACAGACCAAGTCGAGGTGAGACCACCTGTTTTGTAACTGGCTATATGTAATCATTTTTTCCTACATGAATATAACATTGACTTACAAAAAACAAAGGTTCATACATCATTAAAAAATTAATTAAGTTTCATACTTAAATTACTAATTTTTCATACCTATTTACTAAATAGGTCTATAAATATATATTTTAGGTTTATCTATTTAGTATTTATCCAATGTAAATATGACGATTTAATACTAGATTTAAATGAAATCACATGTTTAACATAAGAAATGTTATACTAATCTATTTATTGAATGTAAATATGAAGATTTAACCTTAGATTTAAAACAATTCACACTTTTAACATAAATCAATGAAGTTTAAAAATTAAACTTTATGGCCAAATATTAAAGATAAATATAAATATTAATTTGGCTAACTAATTAATATTACCTTTACTAAAATTATAATGAAGGCATTAGTGTAAAGTTGATAGATGATACATGCAATTATGTTAATTGTAGATGAATATGTCTGCACTGTTAAAGTTTAGAGACAAAAGGGTATTCATAATTTTAACATTGTAAATTCATAGACCTCTTTGTCTCTAAATTTTAACACTAGAAATGGAGTGACATAATTAAAAATTACTGACATAAATGACCAATTCATATACTTGTTGTACTTGTTATTTGGGCACCATATTTGTATTCTTGGACTATAATAGTCATTTACATTCATCATTATTAATTTTCTCACTTATTGTCTAGTCATATATTTTAATCCTAGACTAAATTGGTCATTTAAGTTAGTCGTTTTTATTTTAGTCACTTATTATCTAGTCATATAATTTATCCCTAGACTAAATTAGTCATTTAAGTTAGTCATTTTTAGTTTAGTCACTTATTATCTAGGCATATATTTTATTCCAAGACTAAATTAGTCATTTAAGTTAGTCATTTTTAGTTTGGTCACTTAAAATTGCTCAAATTTAGTAGTAATTCACTTGAAATCATTGTAGTGACTAACTTTTTTTATCACCTAGTCATTAATTTCATCATTTTTTACTAGTGACAACATCACGTTTCGACATGTTTATAGAGAAAGAAATACAGTGGCAGATTGTTTGTCTAAGAAAGGTCTAACTGTAAGTTATGGTTTCATGTTTTATCACTACCATAGGTCAGATGGTCAAGAGGCAGCATGATCGTTCCAATTTATATGACCTGGGTTTGTCACTTAAGGGCTCTATGTTTTTACTGTTTCTTCTTTCTCTTTTTCTGTTTTTACATTTATGTTATTGGGGAATTTTCGGGGCCACCTTCCTCCTTTTTCTACTAATAGTTTAGATGTTGCCTTTCTGGTTTAGATGAGGAACACTGATCACGTACATGAATAGTATAACTGTAAACCTGTTAATGGAGGGTTGTGCCATTTATTGTGTCATATGAGTCCTCTGTTTTATTGGTAAGATTTGTCAGGGTAATAGTCGCCTTTATGGACATTGTCAGTCCTGTTACAAGTAAGGAATTGAACTTTTGATATTGATATGCACAAACAGATTATGTAAGGTTAACACATTGTTCAAACAAGTTTGCACTGGTACATTAATATAGACCAGCAGTGTTTTTCGCCTTGAAAAAAAAATGACCAAGTTATGACCCGGGGAAGTTGGTTGCCCAACTAACCCCAATGAGGACCATAAACTCTTAGTGTTACATCTCCTCAAGTTAGAGTTTTTGTTTTTTAGGGTTTTCTATTATGTTTCAAAAATAAAAATTTCCTTGAGCCTCATTGTAACATAGTTCAGAGGCATGTAGCCGCCACATATATTCTCAGAGATAAGCTACCATCGCCCGAGCTAGTTTATTTTCCATTATGTTTGTAAGAATTTTTCAGTATTTGATATTAATGAAATGAAGTGTTATTCCTACTGCATCTCTGCGTTTATGTTTATTTTTTTATTTTATTGTGTTCCTGCATAAGTCTGAATCAAATGGACCTTGGACCAAGGGGTTATCCGTCGGTGAACTATATACCCATTATCACTGTAATTTCCCCACCCCCCAGTGGAGCAATGCTATGAACAACCACCACTTAGAAACTGAAAATACTCTAGTGGAAGATCATAAACACTGGTACTTCCAAAACCTTGTCTCATTTCCAGAGCCCCTGTAACCACATCAACCCATGAATAATCCTATGTGATCATTTAATACCTTTTGCATTTGCCAATTTAGTTGTACCTATTCTGCCATGGTGAACGCACTTGTACATAGTGAACTCATTATATTATAAAATTCATATGAACATGCATAAATCCTGCAATACCCAACCATTATGTACCGTGCAATAAATAACTATTTTCGTCACACATCTAACCAACAACTATGTACATCAGATAAATTATGCACAACATAATGATCCGGATTTATGCAAGAATGCAATAGAATAAACATATAACCATAAATACAAAGATGCAGCGGAAATAACACTTCATTTCATTAATATCAAAGAACTGAAAGTTGCTTACAGACAGGATGGAAATAAACTAGCTAGGGCACTGGTAGCTTACCTATGAGAAGAGATGTGGCGACTACGAGCCTCTAAACTGTGTTACAATGAGGCTCGAGGGCCTATTTATTATTTAGAAACAATGGAAAACCCTAAACATCCAAAACCCTAACCCTTGGAGCTGAAGCGCTAAAATTGTGGGCCCCGTTTGGGTAAATTGGTGTTTCAACTTCCATAGGACGTAACTTTGGTATACGATCTCAGTTTGACGCATTCAATGCCTTGTTAGAAATATCTATCCAAGGACTACAACTTTTGATGTGAGCAACATGGTCCCCGGTTTTCCCAAAAAACGTCGTTTAGGGCCTCAAAACGGCTCTGGAAGTTCAGGACTCGAAAAAATGCTAAAAATAGTAAGTCATGCCGAAACTGAAAAACTGAAAGAGACAATGGTGGGACCCCAAGTGGAATAGGTGGGTGGCCACCAATATCGACTTGGATCATTCATCCCCCTTAGGAAGAAATGGTCCCCATTGCGTTGAGTTCCTCCATGAGATGAGGAAACTTCTGTTGAACTTGGTCCCTAGTGAACCACTTGCCTTGGTGCAGGAGTTGGCTAGCTTTGACAACCCGATACAGTTGGATATTTCATTGGCGAGTGTTCTTGATTTTCATGTCCATGATACAATCTATGGTGGCATGTTCCATGTAGTCTGGGTTTAACTCTGTTGGTGTGAGTTGTTCTGCAATGTCAGAGGTGTTCAGTAGAGGTGGGAAGTAGGGACGATGGCAGTCCACATTGAATACTGGGTGTAGAACAAGGAATGATGGAATACTGAGCTCGAAGACATTGTTCCCTACAACCTTGGTGATGGTGTAAGGCCTGTATCGGAGCAGGCGAAGCTTGCGGTGGGGTCCAGTGAGGCGCTCCTGCAAATGTAGCCACACTTTGTAGCCCACCTGGAAGTTGTGCGGTACTCGATGTTGATCATTTCTTTTCTTGTGCTTAGCATTGGCTCTGTCCAATATGTCATGAACCTGTTGGCAGATGTGTTGAATGTGCTCGATGAAGATATTTTCTTTGTCAGCTTCAGACTGGACATGAGCCGAATCAGCCTGAGTAGCTGCAAATGGCATGGCTACGTCAATGGGACATAGTGGCTGGAATCCCAAGCCTACCTGAAAGGGGTTGTGGCCGGTAGAGCTATGGAGAGCCCAGTTATAACTGTGTTGTATATAGGGGAGTCTCTCATCCCATGTGCGTGGATTCTTTGAATTGTAAATGCGCAAAATGTGTACAATCATCCTGTTGACGACCTCTATCTAACTATCAGTTTGGGGATGGAAAGCTGTGGACTTGGTGAGCTTGGTGTCCAACATTGACCAGAGGCTGGACCAAAATGTGCTAAGGAACCTGCTGTCCCAATCTGATATGATAGACTGTGGGACCCCAAAGTGCACCCACACTCGTTCAAAGAAGAGTTTAGTAGTGGCTTCTGCTATGATATTCTTCTTGTAGGCCGCCAAAATTTCCATCTTCGAGAATATGTTGACGACCACGAAAACACAGTCGTTTCCATGCTTAGTAGAAGGAAGGCCCTACATTTAATCCATGGAGATGGGTTCCCAAGGTTGACTAGGGGTAGGTAGCGGAGTATAGAGGCCTTGCTTCTTGATGGTCGGTTTGGCAATGGTGCAAGCAGTGCAGGATCTGATGTACTTCCCGACATCCTATTGAAGGTTCGGCCAATAGAAATACTTCTGCAGTACTGCCACTGTTTTCTCGACCCCGAAATGCCCAACGACTCGACTGTAGTGTGCTTCCCATATCATCTTAGCATGCTCACTTGAAGGAACACAAAGGTGTCCCAGGTGACATAAAAGTGCATCTTGGAGGTGAAAATTTGGAACTTGCATACCCCCCAAGAGTGCCTTGTATGTGTGGCTGAATTCTGGGTCGCTCTCGTAGAGAAGTGGCCAATCAGAAGTCTCGTACCCACAAGAGTTGAGAATGGTGGTGAGGGCCATGATCGATGGTCGACTGAGGCAGTCTGCAACATTATTGGTGCTACCCTTCTTGTAATTGATGTTCAAATGAAATTGTTGCAGATATGTGGACCACTTCTGATGGCGATCATTCTGCAACTTCCCTTGTGTCTGTATGAACTGTAGGGGCCGGTGGTTTGTGTAGATGATTGTTTCCTTCCCCAATATGTAATGCTTCCATTGTCGACAAGCTTGCATAATGGAATACATTTCTTTATCATAAGTGGGATACTTGCAAACTGTGTCGGACAATGTCTCACTGTGATATGCCACTGGATGTCCCTGTTGAGTAAGAACTGCCCCAATAGCATAGTCAGAGGCATCTGTCTCGATCTCAAATGTTTGTTGCAAGTCTGGTAATGTGAGCACTAGGGCATAACAGAGGCGATTTTTCAATTCTGTGAACGCCTTCTGTTGAGATTCTGACCAAAATAATTTTTCTCTCGCTCCTCCCTTGGTGACTTGACTCAAGGACCAAGTGATATGAGAGAATCCCAACACGAACCTGTGGTAGAAATTAGCAAGACCGATAAAGCTGCAAAGCTCTGTTATAGTGGTTGGGGCTCGCCAATCCCGAATGACTTGGATCTTGGTTGGATCCACATGCACCCCTCTTTCATCAAAATGTAGCCCAGATATTGAACCTGGGTCATGCCAAAAGTGCACTTCTCCAAATTGGCACACAACTTGTGTTGCCGCAGTGTTTGGAGGACTTGTCGGATGTGGTGGAGGTGCTCTTCCCAATTCTGGTTGAAGATAAAAATGTCATCCAATTACACCACTACAAATGAGTTGGTGAATGGCCACAAGATGTCGTCCATCAACCTCATGAAGGTTGCGGGAGCATTTTTCAACCCAAAAGGCATGACCAACCATTCGAAAAGGCCCTCCTTGGCTTTGAAGGCAGTCTTCCACACATCGGAGGGTTCGATTTGTACCTGGTGATACCCAGACTTCAAGTCGATCTTACTAAAATATTTCACCCCTTTGAGTTGGTCCAGAAGGTCATCAATCTGTGGGATCAAGTACCTATTTCGGATAGTGATCTTATTCAGCGCCTGATAGTCAATATAGAGTCTCCAAGTCCCATCCTTCTTCTGTACCAACACGATCGGGCTCCCACTGGGCGATGAACTTGGCCGGATGTGACCTTTCTGCAACAGCTCCTTAATCTGCCTCTTGATTTCATTGTTCTCCAGAACATAGTGCCGATAGATCGGTCCATTGGGTAGCGATGCACCTGGGGTCAGATCAATGGGGTTCTTGACTTGACAGTGCAGAGGAACCCCTGTGGGTGAGGTGAAGACGTCCCCGTACTCCTCCACAACCTTGTCCATTTGTTGTTGTCGTGTAGAGGAGCCCTGTCTGGAGGTCACGGCCACAGTCTTCTTCTTGCCCTAGGGGAGGATCATCAACAAAACGAATTTCCTGGTTTGGGAAATTAGCTTACTGCATTGTTTTGCAGTAACTAAAGAGATAGCGACAAGCGGTGGTACCTCTGGTATCCTGTACAACTTATTTCCCAAAGTAACAATAACAGCGCGAGGTCGGGACTCATACACAACATGTCGCTTCCACAAGTATGGTTGGCCTAATAATACATCAGAGACATCAAGAGGAGCAATGTCACACAATACCTCATCCATGAAGGGCTTGATGCTATAGGGAAGGCAACACTGCTGGCTGACGCGGAGATCCCATCCTTGGTGAAGCCACCCGATGGTGTATGGATGTGGGTGGGTTGTGGTCGGCAAGCCCAACCGCTTCCATACGTCTGCTGAAATGAGGTTCTTTTGGCTCCCATTGTCGACAATGAACTATACCGGGGAGCCCTTTACCCACATCTGGGAGTGGAAGAGACGTTCCTCCTCCTATGGATCTTCCAGTTCCTCCTTTTGGATCTTCATAGTGGCAACAGTAGCGTTGGGATCCGCATCAATAGTTTGTTTCCCTTTGTCATTCCCCTTGTCAGGTTCTGATTCAGAGTCAAAGCATGCATCTGACTCAGAAGCCCTCATCTCGACCACCAACATCTGCTTGGCCTGACACTCACTTGTGTTGTGAGTGGAGCTCTTATGGAACTCACACAACTTTCCCATGTCCTTTTTTGGCTTTGCGGTGCTGTTCTTTGCTTATGGCTTTGACAGGTTGTCTTGGGTCACCATGCCTTGGATTTGTCCTTTGTTCTGCAGTTTGGGAACACCTTTCCCTTGCTTTTGATTCGCAGATCGAAAGTCTCGCTTCTTCTGTTTGAATTTATGCTCAATCTTGGCAGCACACTGGTATGTCGTACCAAGCGAGGAGATGTCGAGGAACTCCATTTCCTCCTGAATATATTTGTGCAGACAATTGCGATACTTTAGCACCAGATGTTTCTCTGAATCTTTTATACCCAACTTTGTGCACATGGTATGGAACATATTCATCAGCTCATGCACATCTTGATCCCTTTGTTTCCGCAACGTGGTCCATTGCATGTACTTATCCTCATAGCTCCCAACGGGATAATATTGTTCCTTGATGTCATCTTGGAAAGAATTCCAAGTGGGTACGGCTGAGAACAAAGAGGGTTCTATCTCGTCGTTTTTCTCATAATAGGTTTCCCACCAATCCTTGACATGGGGGTTAGCTTTGAGGAGTACAAAAATAGTCTTCTCCCAGTCGAAAAAGTCATGAAATGAGAAATATCCTTTTAATAGATTCAACCATATATCTACGACATCTACATCTATTTGACCCTCAAATATGGGAATGTCAAAATTTACTTATACCTTAAAGGGAGTCGTGTCTCCAAAGTGGCTGTTGGATGCAAATGCGCCGTCGGTGGGAAGTTGTTGAAGGATCTGGGCAAAGTTATCCATCATCGTATTCCTTTGTTTTTCGAGGGCCTCCTTGAGCATATTTTGATAGGATCTCCTGCTCCCTCATCTTTCTTTTCATCCCCCATGGTCGGTCATCAGGGTTTGCGAGGTTGATCTTGCAAACGTTCCACCAGATCGAGCCCTAACTCCTTATACCCCGACCTTGTTGGGGACATGCAAAGAGGGATTAAGAAAAAGCAGACCGCTTTGATACCACTGATCCAGATTTATGCAAGAACACAATAGAATAAACATATAACCATAAATAAAAAGATGCAGCAGAAATAACACTTCATTTCATTAATATCAAAGAACTGAAATTTGCTTACAGACAAGATGGAAATAAACTAGCTAGGGCGCTAGTAGCTTATCTCTTAGAAGAGATGTGGCGGCTACAGGCCTCTGAACTGTGTTACAATGAGGCTTGAGGGCCTATTTATTATTTAGAAACAACGAAAAACCCTAAACATCCAAAACCCTAACCCTAGGAGATGAAGCGCCAAAATTATGGGCCCCGTCTGGGTAAATTGGTGTTTCAACTTCCCGAGGATGTAACATTGGCATACGATCATCGTTTGACGCGCTCAATACCTCGTTAGAAAGATCTATCCGAGGACTACAACTTTGGATGTGAGCAACATCGGTCCATGGACCCATGTTTCTCCCAGTTTTCCCAAAAAACATCGTTTAGGGCCTCAAAACGGATTTGGAAGTTCAGGACCCAAAAAAATGCTAAAAATAGTAAGTCATGCCGAAACTGAAAAATTGAAAGAGAAAATGGTGGGGCCCTAAGTGGAATAGGTGGGTGGCCACCAATATCCACCTGGATCACATAATTAACAAACATGATTACCAAAACCCAACTTGGGTTTGCATAAAAATAGCATATAAATATAACACATGGCACATATATACAATATATATGAACACTTATCCCAATAGAAGACCAACTGCTTGCAGGCCTTCCATGTTCCACCCAACTGTAGACCATGTGGTTCATAGAATTTCAACTACATGTCACCCCAGAGTTGTGGCTTCAATTTCATGGGAAACAATTTGTACATCGAGTATCAGACCACATACCCCAATGAAGGTACCAATACTAACAACCTTAGTCTCCAACCACAAGTTCACACTCCCTTCAGTCTGCACCCAAGTGGAGCAACCCTTCTTTGCACCCAACTGTCCCTCGGTGGTGCCCACCTTTCCAGGTGCCTTACATAACTAGGGATAGTCTCAGCCCTGAGGCTTCTAGGGGCTCCTTATGCTCTTCGAGGCTTCTAGGAAAATTGAAGCAACTCCTAGTTAGCTGTAAAGCCCAAGCATGGGGCTCACCAATTGGTCACCAAACCCGAGTTCATCAGAAATCCATGGCTTCCAGAGCCATAAAATAGAGCCACTAAGGCTCGCACGAGAATCAATCATAACCAACAACTGCATAACTATATAGTTGAATAATTGAATAATCAACTGTCTAAATGAATGTCTTTATAGGAAAAACACTCACTTTATATATGCATGGCTCTATCTTGCCACGTGGCACCCTCCAAAGCCACGTAGGCCTTAATTTCTTTTTCACCATCCTCATCACATCAAAACTGCTTCCCTTTTACATGGAGTTGTGCCCCCCATACTCTTTTCCATGGAGTTGGTATGCAACCATCCATTTGTTTTTATTAATATATGTACAATATCTTCATGATGTTTACAATTCTAGGCTCTCCAACCTCACAACCTCTAAAGGCATATAACCATGGGCACGCTGACCCCAAAACGTATATACATGGACGCACAGGTACCCAAAATAAACCTTGGCTCAACAACCTATCAATCACATGTTACTGACTCACGAGCCTATTATCACATGTATTCGACTCACTAGCCTAAATATCATGGTCCTCAGACCCATTACACAAACGCATTGGCCTTAACCATATTCATATTGCGACCCACTAACCTAACATGTGCATACTCACAGAGGTGTTGGCAATCACGATTATTGTTAGAACAAAACCCACAGGTGTTAGTCAACAATCCTATCACCAAAGATAAAGATCCATGAGAGGCGGTTAATATAGGTCGTGAAACACATGGGGAGCGTTGGTTTATCAAATGTCCAAAAAGAGACACACTAGCCTCAATATCACATGTATATACATATGTATCATAGGGGTCAGGTTAGGGTATTATAGTCACTACAACAAAAGCTCACATTATTAAGTTGTGTACCAAATCTAAAGTGATAAAAATAAGAATACAAAGTTGAAGATAATATGACAACAAACTGGGAAAAAATAGTAGATGCCAAATTAGATGCCTATCTATTGGGCACAAAGTCTCATGTAACTGAGCACAAAAATTGAGAATAATGGTAGGTGGAAGAAAAGAGAAAAGCATTTAATTTTGGGCTTGACATTGAGTAAGGAAGTCATTGTAAACCTAAGATGAGAAAAAGTGAATTGTTGGGCATTGGTGAATGAATCTAACAAATAAAATATTAGAGTTAAGCACGATATGTGAATTCAACCAATAAACACTTATAACGATAATTTGTATTCAATCAATAAACACTTATAAAATAATTTGTAAGTATACATTGAAGATATGTTTATCACAATGAATATACCATAAAATTGCTACCTTGAAGACCAATATACTAACTTTAAACTACAATAATATAACGATAACAAAAATGATATTTAACAAATCTTAATAGTGCAAGAGAAATGATGAAAGATGAAATCGAGGCTTTACAAAAACAATAAGTGAATCCAATATAGGATAGTTTAAAAAAAAAGCCCCATGCTCAATTTAGAGAAATAGTCCTCTATGTGCCAAAATTATCCCTCCCTTCTTTTGAAAGTCCTCGTTACAATAAATAATAATTATTTTCTAGGTCCATTATTTTCTTCGACAAAACATTTCATCCATTTCTCAACCCCGGTTCTCTTTAATTAGGCCCATGGAAAATGGATCTCCTTGAAACATGTGCCATGAATAGGCTGGAATTCCTAACGCTCACCTAAATTTAGCTTTGTCTTTAATCAAAATTAAAACAAGATAACCAACTCCTTAAAATAATGGAAGACATTTCAAAATATTGTTGTTGACCACGTCAAAAGAGGATTGATGTGTCACACGCCACCTATTTGTTAGTTGCCCTTTTATTCTTTCCTCGAGGTGAAGTCGTTTAGGTAAGGCATCAACTACTGCTGCAAACTGCCACATAAACACCTTGCTCTCCAAAATGTGCACATCCACAAGCTGAAATTTGTCTCCGTTATCCATATTTGAAGCCACATCGCAACTAAATTCAAAAGGTATATTTTCATATTTGTATTAGTTATTCTCTCTTTCTTCATGGTCATAAACTCTACAACACTTGAATGCCATTTTCATTTGCATTTACTTCTCGATGAGAAGCATAACCATCATCCACAATTGCAAACTTACTTAAATCTTGTTGAATTTTTGAAATTTCTGGCTCTTTATTTACAAATCTATATGAGAGTGCATAAATATGAAGAAAAATAATTTTCTGAGCAGGCCAATAACCAAATATGTTCCATATAGTCAGAATAGAAAATCGAGAAGCTATCGATCCTACACTTTCAAGGAGAACTGGGCAATCAAAATACGTTATTCTTGGGTATAGAGATTTTTGATTGTTTCAACAGACGGAAGCATGTTAGACCTATTTTTATCTATATCCTGTGAGATGCATCTCTTCTCCTTCTTTCTCAATTACAATCCAAATCTTCTCATGAAATAGATTTTTGGCAAAGTTTCAAAATACAATCTAAATCTTCTCATAAAATAGATTTTTGGCGAAGTTTCAAAAGACAATGATATGACAAGTCATTGGCATATCAATTATGACCCCATAAGCAGGAGAATTACCAATAATCTATTTAAAAATCTCAAACCCCTTGAGCCTCCCTAAGCCTAATGAAGTTTCAAATGCTACTAGTGAATACTTAGAGGGGAAGTCTTTCAATACTACCACTTTTGTCTATAGAGCCCAAAATTCAGTAGGAAGAAGGGCCATATCATGTTTTCCTAATTTCCCTGATAGCCCAACTTCTTTGCTTCCAGAGTGTGTTATGGAATTAACGCACTCCACAGACAAAATATCAGGTAAGATAGAAATTCTATTGATCTGACATACTTGTAAAATAAGTTTTCGTCCAATAAATCCTCTTCTTCTAAGTGAGGAAAAAATGTTCAATCCCACCATTGCCATCTCACCGTTGCCATCGATGGAGGTCAACTCAAATAATAGTGACATAGCTTTTGGTAGCTTCTTGCCAGAGTTGAAATTTGGACACATTGGTGTTATGATTCATCACTTCTAGGCTTGCCTTGAGCTTGAAATGTATTAGAGGTCCTCTCCTATCTTGTCGAATCCTTCCTCATGGAAGAAAATAATAATTCACCTATGATGGTTTCCTCTCCTCTCCATTTGGACTGATGCTAAGTGTAGCTTCCTTCTTGGATGAATGGTTTGGACCTGGTATAAGGTGTTAAAATTTAAATATTTTATACTTACCATGGAACTTATACTTGCATTTGTATGCTAATCATGTTGTCCACAAGTCTTCCACTATTAAAACAACCGTGCCACTTGTTGTTCCGTCAATCATTTCAGCAAGGGGTGGGCCCTTAAATGGTTTTGGAAAAACAAGTGTGGGTCCCAAAACAAATAGTTGGTTCCCAACTCAAACACACCCGAAACCTGGTTAACCATTTCAGACCATCCCACCTAACTAACTGCCATGCATTTCCATTGGTCTAAATGAATTATATTCTTTGGTAGGAAAAGCTATGCGATCTAGATTTCGAGAAGTGCCAATCAAAAGTCTAAACTAGAGGATCTCAACATACAACAACCCACTTATTAGCTGGCTTATTTAACATAAAATCTCTGACTGATCCAACTTCATTTTTATTTTAATAATGGATGGCTGCTCTAATTATTTGCACTCGTTAATGATTAGCCTTTGAAATTCGTGAGATTCCCTTGTAGATTTCATAGAGACATTATTACCCAGTGAAATCTCTAAGTCTTTCAATGAAGGCATATGACAAAAATCTTTGGGAAATCTTTTAATACTGTACCCGCTCTAGCCAATCCTCATTCCAACCACCAATTGTTTTAATAACCTTATGGGCTTTGGTGTATTAAAGAGGGCAGCTCGAATCTGTAATTCCTGTA
Source organism: Pinus albicaulis (assembly GCA_034641835.2). NCBI lineage: Eukaryota > Viridiplantae > Streptophyta > Pinopsida > Pinales > Pinaceae > Pinus > Pinus albicaulis. Next base: position 971,438,830 of record CM076569.1, read on the forward strand.
ATTGCAAAAGTACATATTGTTCCTTTTTCCACAAATTATGTCAAGAACACCATAGATTTATATTCAAAATTTTGTAAGGGAACAATACTAGTTCCATGGTCAACGTCTACCATTTTCAGCTGCATCTACAACTGGAAATTCATTTATTTGGAGTATGCTTCTATTTAAGTTCATGTTTGCATAGACTTGAGAGCTGTGAAGTGTTGAGACAACGTTCACATGAAAATATTATTGTCATTTTATTTGAAAAGATCTTTAATCACTAAAGGGATTGCTTTTGCAGAACTTTGGGCTTCTCCCCATATTATGTCTTTGTAAGGAGGGAAGGTTGAATTTGTCTCAACCTTGCTACCATCAAGTGTAGTCCATGAATGTTGTGAAGTGGAAGGTGTCGCAGTATCTGTCATCATGACAGCTTCTGATTCAGATATCTTCTTCCAAGAATAAAAAGATATCCATTCATTATTATAGTCCATGTATTCCTTCAATTCTATAGCAAGCCTTATTCTTTCTTCTCTGCTAGTGTTATTGTCAAAAGCATTAGAGCTTCTTGTTGCCATATTGAAAAGTGGAGTTGGCATTAACCACATAGAAAACTGTAGTATTACAACTTTAATGGAGAAAATAGAATATACTGGATTACATAGAACTCATGAGAATGTACTAGATGGTGTAGAATTGGAGTCTTGAATATTCTAGAGTATAATAAATTTATTGGGTTTTGTATGAGGTCAGTTGCAGTTAAGTAGATGAGTCAGTTACCATTGTGTAGAACTGGAGTCTTAAATGTTCTAGAATATAATAAATTTATTGTGTTCAGATTAAATACAATTCATGAGAATGTTTTAGAATGTGTAGAATTGGAGTTTTCAATATTCTAGAGTATAATAAACTCATTGTGTTCAGTATGAGGTCAATGGCAGTTAAGTAGATGAGTCAGTTACAACGGTGTAGAATTGGTATCTTGAAGGTTCTAGAGTATAATAAACTCATTGTGTTCAGTATGAGTGAGTTGCAATTAAGTAGATGAGTTAGTTACAATTGAGTACGTGTTATTTTCCTTTATAAAAAAATTAGGTCATGTATTTATGGATTGTGCTATTTTTTGAATTTTTTGGTGTCGAAATCTGACGGAAAAATTTGAGGTGAAATCTTGCATTGTGTTATTTAAACTATTTTTTTTTACTGTATATATGGATTCAACACTCTGAAAAATCCCTAAAACATTTTGATTATGCAGGAGTTATCCATCAAACTTGTTATTTTAATTAATTTCTACCAAATTTTAGAAAAATTAAACCAGAAAAATTTCCAAAAAATCATACTAAAAACAACACATAATAAAATCTCATGTTTCATCAGATTTCTGTTCCCGTAGGATTTTATTTAAGTTGGTATCAGAGGCTTTGCAGAGAGCGTGTGTAAAGAGTGTTCAAATTGTGGCGTGCGTCAGTTAGGAAAGTAACGGGGGATTAGGCTTGTAAAGTCAAAGTTGACAAGGAAATGGGCATATTGTTTTAAAGGGAGTCTCTTTGAGTAAATTAAAAGGGTGATCCCTTTTTTAAGTCGGTCCACGAGAAATTGTTGTCATGTTCGATATGTTAGAGAACGCTTGGTTACAAGGGTTTTTTTTTTTTTTTTTTTTTTAAATCAGTAAGGGGTCTTTTTGTTAAAATATTTTTTATTATAAAGGTTTTTTTTTTTTAAAATGATGAAAAGCGCTTTCAAAAGCGTTCAAAAAAAGTTAAAAATGTTATTTTGATCAAGGCCGAAGACCATCACATGGGAAAGTTTTAAAAAAAATAATTTTCGACTGTATTTTTTTAAAAGGTAGGCAGGCTCGTTGCATGAAGATTTGATTGAGGTTATTAGATGAGTTTTAAAAAAGTTTTTTATTACGAAGGTTTATAAAAGGATTTTATTTGAAAAAAAGGTTTTATATTAAAAAGTGCATGGTTTGAAAAGGTGTATAAAGGTTTTTATAAAAAATTTTTGGTTGAATAGTGAATTGGAGATATTTGGATTCATTGATTTATATGTAATTGCGTGTACAAAGTTAAATGGAGAAAATTATACAAATTGGAAATTTAAGTCGCAGACGATATGCTCAATTGTAATAGGAGATGAAACCAAATTGACAACACCACAAGCTTTAGTTCAAGATTGTGAGCTCATAGAGACCAAGACCAAGGTACTATTGCGAATGTTTGTAAAAGACGTTATTATTCCACATATAAGAGATTGTGCTACATCTCACATTACTAGGGAAACACTTAAAAAGTTGTATGAAACTCCCAATACTAATAGAGTATTATTTTTAAAGAAGAAGCTTTTCTCAATTAAGATGGAGGTAAATGAAACCATTAGTAATTTGCTTTCTAGAATCAAAGAAATTTCTGATAAGCTTGGTGCTATTGGTGAAAAGATTTCAAGCAGTGATCTAATGACAATTACATTGAATGGGATGTTAGATGATTATCATATGTTTATCATTAGAATTTCAACTAGGGAAAAGGCTCCCACTTTTGATGAATTAACATGTATTATCTTGCAAGAAGAAGAGAGAAGGAAGAATATCAATGGAAGATCTCAAAGTTTAGATTTTGCATTGGTGACAAAAGGGAAGCAGCCATACAAAGGAAAGCCATGGGACAAGAATGAAGGAGGCAAGTCATATCCAAAACCACATCAAGCGATAACACCACCAAGGACAAATACCTATATGAAGAGGAAGGATGTATGCTTCTACTATGGTAAGTCTAGACACTTTTCTTAAGATTGCCATTAAAAGAAATTTCACGAGTCTAAGCATAGAAGGCATTCAGGCAACTTTGCTGATCAATAGAACCTCTGTTAGTGATAATCTCAATAATATCAAATTATTCATTTCAGAAGTTGCCTTACCAACTTAACCTGATGATGATAATGTATGGTTTATTGACTGTAGTGCTTCAATTCACAAGACATGCAAAAAATAATGGTTTGATAGCTACCATGAAAATAATATTGGCACTCACATCAATTTAGGAGATAATTGATCTCATGAAATCAAAGGTTATGGTGATGTATGCGTAACATTACCAAATGGCGATATAAGACATATACAAAATGTGATGTATGTTCTTGGAATCAAGAATAATCTAATCTCTATGTCGACTATTACAGATCAAAATATCAAAGTTGAATGTGATGATGTTATAGAAGACGTTGATGAAAAACAGGAGCAGAAACAACATGAATAATATAGTGATATGTACATATCAAGCAGTGAGAGCGCACCTAGAGGAGGAAAAGAATCACCACAAAGCAAAAGAAAGGATAAAAGCAATGAATAACCAAGAAGGTCCTCAAGCCAAATTCAACCACCAGTAAGGTATAAAGACTATGCTTTGATGGCTAAAGTAATGAATGTACTAGAGCCTTTGAACTTTAAAGAAGCTAATGAAAATGTAGAATGGAGAAATGCAATGAAGCAAGAATATGATTCTATTATAAAAAATGATACATGGGAACTGATGGAATTACCTAAAGATAAAGTTCCCATGGGATCAAAATGGTTATTCAAAAGTAAATTTAATTTTGACGGAACTATTGATAAATATAAAGCTAAACTTGTAGCAAAAGGTTATTCACAAATAAAAGGGATAGATTATTAATAAATTTTTTCACCTGTAGCTAAAATGAAAATGATTAGAATGATGATTGCATTGGAAACTAAGCATAACTAGAAGCTAAATCAGTTAGATGTCAAATCAGAATTTATGAATGGAGAATTGTAAGAACAAGTCTATGTTGTTCAGCCAAACGGTTTTATAAAACACGGGGAAGGGTATCTTGTTTGCAGGTTAAATAGAGCATTATATGGACTCAAACATGCACCTAGGTCTTGGTATGTGAAGATTGATAAATTCTTCTCTCAACAAGATTTTATTCAAAGTAAAGGAGATCCAAATCTCTATATTAATAGGGACGAAAAGGGACATATTGTTTTGATTTTTGTATATGTTTTTGATCTTACCATAACAGGTAATTGAAAAGATAAAAAGCAGTCTGTCACAGGAATTTTAAATGAAGGATATTGGAGAGCTGCATTATTGTTTAGGCCTTGAAGTTTGGAGAGCTAATGGTAGAACCTTTGTCACACAAAGCAAATACACACATGAATTAATCAAGAGATTCAATATGAATGGATGTAAAGAAAAATATACACTAATGGAACAAAATTTTAAACTCAGTAGTGATGATAAAACAAACGAAGTGGGTGGCACGTTATGTATACAATTGGTGGGAAGTTTGAATTACTTAACTACAACTAGACCAGATATTGCATATTCAGTCAACATACTTAGTTAATTCATGGAAAAGCCACATGAAAGTCATTAGAGAGAAACAAAGAGAGTTCTTCGATATTTGAAGGAGACTAAAAATTTTGGTATTGAATATACTAATGATTTGAATGTTGAGTTGATAAATTATTAAGATTTTGATTAGGTAGAAGATCCATATGACAGGAATTCCACCTCTAGTTATGCATTTAGTATTGGATCTGATATTGTGTCATGGAGCAACAAGAAACAATCAAATGTTTATTTGTATTCCACTAAAGCAAAGTATAAGGCCTTGTGCAATGCAACTTTTGAAGCAATTTGGCTAAGAAGAATTCTTGAAGACATGGGAGAAAAACAAGAAGGAACAACAATTATCAAGTGTGACAATTGAAGCTCTATCAAATTGGAAAACAACCCAATCTATCATGCAAGATCAAAGCACATTGAGACGCAACATCATTTTGTATGAGAAAAGATACAATCAAAGGAAATTAATTTGATCTATTATAATACAAATGATAATGTGGAAAACATATTTACTAATCCTTTAGGAAAATACAAGTTTTTTTTATGTAGAGAGTGGTTAGGTGTGATAAATAATTCATTTCTCCATTAACGTGGAGACTTAGAGTTAATGGAAAAATATAATGTTATGGATTATGTAGAACTCATGAGAATGTCCTAGATTGTGTAGAACTAGAGTCTTGAACATTCTAGAGTATAATAAACTCATTATGTTCAGTATGAGTCAACTGCAGTTAAGTAGATGAGTCAATTACAATTGAGTACGTGTTATTTTCCTTTATAAGGAACCCTGGTAATGTATTGTGTAATCAATTTTTGGAATTTACTTGGATTAATAAAATCTCTTGTGTGTTTCATCAGATTTCTATTCCGGTCCTTTATTTAAGTTTACATTGCTAAATCATACCCAAAATATTCATGAGCTTGCACCTCATTGAGTCAGAATGACACGAGGTTGTTGGATCTCTGTTAATATTCAACACATGAGTGCATTTGAATGTTAATTCTTGGATGTAATTGTTTAGCACTTGATTATACTCTTAATTCTTTTGACTGGGGCAAATGATAAAGACTTGAACCCATGACATGGGATTTTAGCAAAATCGAATTTTCACTAGATGAGATTGGAGACTCACCAAGTAATCTAGTGGGAAGACCTAATTTTTTTATAAAATTTCCATTTATTTTCATTGGATGTATGTTTCCCTCTCTTCCTAACTTCAAAAAAAAAAAAAAACTATTTTTGAAAGATAAAATATGTCAATTTTTGGATTTAGACTTCAAAAATTTAGAGTTGACATTGACATTATGGTTATCATGACAAGGCTAGGACTTAGACACAAGTAAAAAAATTTACAATGAAATTGACGAGTATAGATTTGAGATGTTGAAAAATAAGGAAAATATTTTGATAGTTTTTGACAGAGTAAATTTATGTTACAACATCTAGCTCCAGCTATGGGTAAGAAAGATGCTAAGAACATGTAGACAAAGAGCCTTATCCATTTATCTATAAATATATCCTTGTACTTTCTCAACTCTGATAAATTTGAACTTGTATCTGATGAAACCATCTCTTTATTTCTTTCCTCCTAAACTCATTCATCACTGAAACAAATTGTATGTGGAAAATAGAAGCCAAAATAGTTCTATAAACCAAATTCAGATGATTAACTACAAGCTTATGTATATACATTTATTCCTACTTTAATCAACATCAATTTCATTGATCAATTAAAACGAAACTTCTAATGAAGCTAACAGAACATTTTTCTATTCCCATGATAATGTATTTTACTTATAGTTATCAAAGAAAATAATAGTATGGATGTATGAAACTCAATATACAACTTGAATCCATAGTTACAATGAAAGAATGATGGAAAATTTACTCCATTTGAAGCCTCAAGAAAAAATTCCTTAGGATATTCAAAGACATGAAGATTACTTTCTTTTAATAATTCATTTATTGATATAAGTAGCTCAACTACTTTTTTGGGATCTTTGCTTCTTTTGTTTTGTTGCTGAGAGGAGACTCTTCCACCTGTACTTTTAATGAAATGAAGGGATAAAATGGTATGTTGATTTCATCATTTTAAATTCTAGCTAATTATTTTTTGTAGATAATCAAGTTCTTTGTCCTTATGAACAAGTGGAAACAATGCATCTGTCAAATTCATTAAAGCTCCAGAAGGCAACTGTGACCTATAAACAATCTCCTGAGAAGAGACACCAATCATTCGAGTAGAAAATTGACTTCCATTTTATAAAGTATAATGAGGTACTGGAGATTCTTGAGGATTTTCAAATGAACATATAACATCACTATCTAGTGAAATCTCCCCATGCAAGTCAACGAATATATCTTCTTCATCATGTTCCCAATAGTCCTTCAAAAGGATATCAACTAGATACATGGTTTTGAAATAAGAATTAAAAAAGGCATGAAAATCATTTAATGAAGAAATACTGGCAACATGCAAGCTTCTATACTATTTTCTCACATTTCTCTCTAGAGATATCAAGAACATCTTCATAAAAAAATTCAAGTTGATGCGTAAGACTATGAAAATCTTGCCAACATTGAGCAATAATTTCTTCATCATCTCCCCTAAATTTCAAAAAGATGGTCTTAAATATATCTCTATTATGCATAAGATTTGGAAAACCTTGTATGGCTAAAAAATTAAATGGAGCATGCCTTGAAACTAATGATGAAACAAACGATTTTTACATTAAAATGATGTCAATTTGATGTTTTATCCTTGAGAATGTTCCTGGTTACTTAGGAACTATTACAAGGCATCTATATACCTATATTTGGTTTGATCGATCCCTTGGGCTAGAGGCCCCCCCTCAATGAAATACCTAACAATTCTGACCACATCAGAATATCACATGCTTGATATTAGTGTATCAAATCTAAATTTATAAAAGCAAGATAAATTATTTTAGGATAGTATGACAGTAGACTAGAGACAAACATAATAAATCCTAGATTAGAGGTTTATCCATTAGACACAGAGTCTCATCTAGTAGAGTACACAAGTTTATAATGATAGGTGGAAGAAAGGATTGATAGTGAGTAAATAAGTCATTATAAACATGAGATGAGGAAAAGTCAATTGCTGGGCATTAGTGAATGAATCTAGCACATAAAATATTAGAGCTGAGAACGATATGCAATTCAACCAATAAATAATATTAAAAGTAATTTGCAAGTATATGTTCAAGATATATATATATATATATATATATAGCAGAGCTCTGGAAGCCCTAGGTGGGTTGATTTACTGTCCTAGAGGCCTTGGTTGGAACAAATTCTCTAGAGCCCTCGAAAAAATTGGGTAGATACCAATCCGTGATGGTTGTGATGTCCAACCGTGAGGTGGAATCATTGGTTGAGGGTTGAGGTGGTTTAACCTCTGGAAGCCCTGGTTTGGTTTTGATGGATTTGGTTTATGATATCCCACATTCATGCTTGGAATATGGCACAGGGATGACTAGCTAAAGAGATATTTGTCTTAGCCATGTCTATGTTCGGGTGGAACGTGGAAGTCCCAGACTTGGTTGCATTTTGCTTATGGAAATGAGAGATCTTTTCCTCTTGTATTGATGGGTAAATATGCTTGTTATTTTGTGGCTGATATGGCTGTTATGTGCTTGTCATTTTTGTTTCCTATATGCTGATTACGAATGAGTTTTATGAGGGTGATGATGTATGGCTCTCATCATGTTTTGATTCGTAAATGAATCAACAATGTATCTATGCCTAAATAGATGAAAATGAAATTAATGTGATGAAGCAAAAATGATTCTTAATTATTCTCGGATAAGTATGAGACCCCTATGCTCATATATGTTATTTAAACCTGTAGATTACATATTTGTGACATGTTTGACGAAATGCTTGTCATGGCTAGCAGGGGTCCAATCAGGTCCTTGTTCAAGTGTTTGCTTGTGAACCATTATTTCGCTGTTATATTTCATTTTTGAACTTTTCATTGAGTTCTGGGCAGTGACCTGGGCTCTGGGCCTGAAAAAGTGGCTAAAATATCAAGGACGCCATGGATGTACACATGCCGATGTTATGGGAGCGTCCAGTGCCTCCAAGACGCACCCATGCCTATATTGTGGGAGCGTCTAAGGTTTTAATGGTCTAAAAGCTTAGTGGGACCCAGGGACTGGATACCTGAGTGGTTGGGTTGGATCCTGGGATTCTATTGTTGATGTGGAAGGTCTGTTTGATGTGTTTCCATCGGTTCCACTTCCTTAAGGTCACCTAGGAGGTTGAATCATATCATAGTAAATCTTCATCACATGTTTACCCCATTTGGCCGGTTACTTGGGTAGATGTGGGAGCAGGGTGTTTCAGAGTGGTATCAGAGCATAGTTCACCCCTTAGACTAGATGGGCAGTGTGTGTTGTTCATGCATTCATGTTGGTTGCACGTGTGTTAATAATCCTTGTGGTATATATGCTTGTTGTATATGCATGGTGTCGGTCATTATTGTGGTGATGTTTCCATGTGGAAGGGGATGTTGTTGTTGTGGAATGTGTCATCATGAGTGTATAACTGGTTACATTTTTTTATACATGTCAAGTTATTACATGTATGGTCCATGTATTCTTGGTTACATTTTGTTTATACATGTCAAGTTCTTACATGTATGGTCCATGTATTCTTGGTTACATGTTGTTACATGTTGTCACATGTATTGTTCGTTTATGTTTGGTTACATGTTGTTTATGCTTGTGTATTGTCTGTGTTTACGGTTGTATATTGTCTATTTTTACAATTGTGTATTTTTGGTGTTTATGCTTGTGTATTTTCCGTGTACATTGGTATGGTGGATGTTGTCATGCATGAGGTCATGGTATGTGTAGTGATATGGTCATGCATTCATGACTGGACTTTAGCTAGAATGACATTTATATGTTGATACACCTATGTGTTATATGTCTATATGCTTATATGATTATATATATACATGAATTACGGTAATTGATTTATCTTGTAGATGAGATATCCTCCTCGAATTATGCTAAGGCACATTGATTTATTGTGATTTGGTTTTGCTGACATAGCATGCATTGCAGAAAATAAATCAAAGATGAATAGCAAGATGGTAGACTACTGATATTCTCCCTATGATTCAGATGAGCAGCATGGTGTTGGGAACTCTTCTGACTTGGAATACACACTGAGAAGTTTGAAGGAAGAAATAAGGAGTTGAAAATCAGATAATGATAGACTCATATAGGCACAGGAAAAACAAGAAGAAGTCATTGTGGTAATCCTTCAAAGTTTGTCAGATTTGAAAAAACAAGCACCACCTTAAATCAACTATGGACAGGAGGATGCGACTAATGGGGCATATGGAAGTAGGTCTCTTGGTGGTACAAATCGGATAAAGAGGACACGATTAGAGATGGAGGGCTCTTGAACACTCAAAATAGGAAAGGTGACAGGCACAAGTATCATTCTAGTTCTGGTTCTGACATGCTTCATGATCGTCATCATTATCATCCTTACAAGAGGAGTGACAGGGGATATTTTCCGGATGATTTTAAGAAAGAAAAGGTACCTATATTTGACGAAGAGATGAAGAAAACACAGGATGCAGAGGTGTGATTGCTTGGTATGAAGAAGTTCTTCAGGTTGCATAATTACTCAGAAAACATGAAAGCCAAAATAGCTACATTCATCCTCAGAGGTAAAGCAAATATTTGGTGGGAATATGTGAAGAACGTTAGAGATATTTATGAGGAGGAACTGACTTGGAGCAAGTTCGAGAGACTATTTCAGAAGAAGTATCTATCATAGAGATTCTATGATGACAAGGCAAAATATTTTTATGATCTTAAGATGGGATCTATGACTAATGAGGAATACACCAGTAGGTTCTTGGAGTTATTGAGATATGTACCTTACAGCAAGGAGGAGAAGGACAAGATTGAAATATTTATTAGTGGGTTTCCAATAGAATTCAAATACAAGATTAAGTTTGATGAGCCTAAATCATTGGAGGAGGCCATTTGGAAACTAAAGCATTGTTATGAGAAATAAAAGTGCAGATCTAAGACTAAATCAGACTGGAAATGTAATGCAAGGAACAAAGGAAACTGGGACAAGAAGCGAGCAAGGCCTCATGATACAAGTAATAAAGAAAATATTGCACCACCTAAGAAGTTCAATACATATGGAAGAGGACAGGGATTTCAATTTGAGGAGAAGAATAAGAATGAAGGTTGGAAGCCTTTACAATGTTGGACTTGTGGAAAAGATCATTGCAAGAGAGATTGTCCACAACATCAGGGTGGTAGACTGCAGATCTATAGTGCACAAGAGGCAAAGACAGTGGGAGATGTTGGACAGATTATTCCTAGGATCTATCCAACACTGGATAATAGGAAGACATATCACCAAGCATCCATTATCGAGATGGATGGTAAGCTTTGTGATCAAGTTGTTTCTATTTTTATTGACCCTAGATATAATTATAGTTATGTTAGTCCTGACCTGGTGGATCAGTGTGGTTTGAATAAAGAAGTGCATCAGAGTCTTGGTTAGTGTAGTTAGCTACAAGTACCAAGAAGAGAGTTCATCATTGGGTAAGGGCTTATGCATTTGACTTGAATGGTATATCTACATCAGCTCATTTGAACATATTTCCATTAGGATCATATAGTATGCTATTGGGTATGGACTGGCTATACCTTCATGGGACCAAGGTGGATTATTATGACAAATCCATTGAGTGCTTGGATGGAAATGGGGAACCGAGGGTCCTACAAGGTAAGAAGAAAGAAACATCAATTAGGATGGTGAAAACTATGTAGGGAAAGCATAGTCACAGGAAAGGGTGTGTGTTATTTGCAGTGCATTTTTCTAGTGAAAAAGGTAAGGAAGTTGAGGATCATGCAAATGTTTTGAGCAAGTACCCAATTCTACAACAGTTTCAGGATGTATTTCCCACAAAAATTTCAGATTTTCCACCTCATAGGGAAGTATACTTTTCTATTGAGTTGGTACCAGGGGAAATGCCGATATCTAAGGCACCTTACATGATGAGCACACCTAAGTTGATAGAGTTGAAGTTGCAGTTGAAGGAAATGTTGGACAAGGGATACATTAGGCCAAGTGTATCAACATCGGGCACATCGATATTGTTTGTAAATAAGAAATATGGTACTCTTAGACTATGCATTGATTACACACATTTGAAAAAAGTGACCATCAAGAACATATATCCATTGTCGAGGATTGATGACTTATCTGGTCAGCTGAAGGGAGAAACCGTGTTCTCGAAGATTGATATAAGATTAGGATATCATCAGGTACGCATCAAAAAATATGACATTCACAAGACAACCTTCCAGACCAGGTATGGGCATTATGAGTTTGTTGTAGTTCCTTTCAGTTTGGCTAATGCTCCAACTACATTTATATGTTTGATGAGTAGTGTTTTGCGTCCTTATCTAGACACGTTAGTTATTTTATTCATTGATGATATATTGGTATATTCTAAAAATGAGGAAGATCATGCCAAAAATTTAGCAGCAACATTGAGATTGCTAAGAGAGAATTAATTGTATGCTAAGCTTAGAAAATGCGGTTTCTTTTACACTGAGGTACATTACTTGGGACATGTTGTTTCCAAGAAGGGCATCATAGTGGATCCAGAAAATATAAGGGTCATCAAGGAGTGGGTAGCTCTTAGGAATGTGGATGAGGTGATATCCTTCATGGGATTGGCAGGTTATTATAGGAGGTTCATCAGGAAATTATCACAGATTTCTTGTCCTATTACATCATTGTAGAGGAAAGGTAAGCAGTTTGAATGGACAAAGGAGCGTGAGGCTAGTTTTGAGTAGCTTAAGCAGTTGTTGACACATGCTCTAGTGTTAAAGATCACAGACCTGGAAAAGGAGTTTGTAGTATGTATAGACACTTGAAAGAGAGGAATTGGTGGAGTCCTTATGTAGGATGGACATGTGGTATGCTATGAGTCACATAAACTGAATAAGCATGAGAAGAACTATCCGACGCATGATCTTGAGGTAGCAGTAATCATACATGCATTGAAGATGTGGAGGCACTATATTCTTGGCAGGAGGTTTGTACTAATGAGTGATCACAATGGATTGAGGTATCTATTTGACCAGCTAAATCTGAATGCCAAGAAAGCTAGATGGTTGGCCACGATCGGTGAGTTTGAATTCAAGATCAGGTACACCAAAAGTAAAGAGAACAGGGTTGCAGATGATCTTAGCAGGCGAGTAAAGGTAAATCACATAACATCTATGAGCTCCTATGGGACATAGGATGTGATCTTGTAGGAAGGTTAGCATGATGACAAGTATATGGAGATTGTGCACAAGTTGTAGTAGACTACAGGTAAAAGTACATGTAGTGGTACATGTACAAGTATAGGTAGTGGTACATGTACATGTAATGGTACATGTACAGGTAATGGTACATGTACAGGTACAGGTAGTGGTATAGGTACAGGTACAGGTAGTGGTAAGGTACAGGTACATGTGTAGAGGATGTGGACTATCATCTCACGACAGACAGATTGGTTAGGTTTAGAGACATGATATATGTGCCAGACAATAGTGAGCTCAAGAAGGTGATATTGAGGGAGTTTTATTTGAAACCATATTCAGGTCACCCAAGCTATGAGAAGACGCTGACAATAGTGAAAAAGTTTTACTATTGGCCAAATTTGAAGAGAGGCGTAACAGAGTTTGTGGCTAGGTGCTTAGATTTTTAACAAGTTAAGGCAGAGTGTAAGCATCTAGGTGGACTATTACAGTCGATTGCGATTCTAGAATGGAAATGGGAGGTCATTTCCATGGACTTTATCACAAGTTTTCCAAGGACAATGAGACAACACGATTCCATCATGGTTGTTGTGGATAAGTTGAAAAAGGTAGCACACTTCATTCCAGTGAAGTCTATATTCTAAGCTAGTGATGTAGCACAAGTATTAATAAGAGATATGGTCATATTGCATGGTGTTCAATAGAAAATTGTGTTAGACAGGGATGCAAAGTTCACTTCCAAGTTTTGGAAGGATTTGTTTGCAGGTTTGGGAAAAAAGTTGGCCTTAAACACAACTTATCATCCACAGGTAGATGGAAATACATAGAGGGTCAACAAGATATTGGATAAAATGTTGAGGATGTATGTGATGCATCAACAACAGAAGTGGGAAGAGCATCTTCCACTGGTATAGTTTGCTTACAACAACAAGTATCAAGAATCCTTGAAGATGATTTTGTTTGAGGAATTGTGTTGGTGAAGTTGCAAACTCCCATCAATTGGAGCGATCTAGTGAATAGGGTGTTAATTGGAATAGACATGTTGGAAGAGATGTAACAAGAAATGCAGGTAATCAAGAAGAATTTGAAAACAGCACAGGATAGGCAGAAAATTTATGCATATCAGAATAGGTTGTTTAAAGAGTTTCAGGATGGGGAACATGTGTACTTGTGCATCAATCCCAAGAAGAGCTCCTTGCGGATTGGATCATGTGCCAAGTTGGTACCATGGTTTTGTGGACCTTTCAGGGTTATTAAGAGTATTGGGCCACTAGCCTACCACCTTACACTGCCTTCCACAGTGAAAGTACATGATGTTTTCCATGTGTCATTACTTAAGAAATATGTTAATATTTTGATCATGTGATTGATTGGTCTTTATTGCAAGTGGAGTCAGAAGGAGAATTCCAGCTGGAAACCCAATGCATTTTGCAGAGAAAAATTATCATGCTCCATAATCAAGAAGGTTAAAGTGCAATGGAAGCATTTTGGCCCCGATGAAGCTACATGGTAGATGACAGATCAAATGTAGGCCATGTATCCATCCTTATTCGTTGGTTGAGTGAATGTTTTGGTATATGTTGGTATGATGTTTTGGTATATGTACATATGTGTATGGATGTAAATACCACCATGAACTATGTTATAAAGCTCCAATAAGCCGTATGGGTGTCATGGTACGATTGCTTGACTACTAAAATTTCTTCTGCAAAATCCTAGAATAGATAAAATTTGGAGCCTTCAAGGAACAACTTTTATGACTAAAAAGTGTTGGCTCTTGAAGAATCTTGGAGCCGTGACGTCTTGTCCCAATATTCACTCTTGTGCCTTTTTTCCCTTTCAGAAATCCTGTTGATTTCCAAGCCAGAATACTGCTGCAAGCACCTTTTCCCTTTTCCCTTCTTCCAAAACTAACCCTCATTTGCCCACTTCTTTCTCCATAAAACTCCTCTATTTTCATGATTCCTTTTCTTCCTTTAGTGAAAATCCTCTTTACATAGTTTAAAACTCATTTTTAAACTATATCGGAACCCTCAATTTCCCTTGAAAACCATTGGAAATCCATAAAAGTCACATTTTTCATACATTATAGACTTAAGCCCCCTTGGGCTAAGTCTTTAACCCCTCCCTTCCATACGCCCTAGTGCCAGAACCAAGCGCCAACCCTCTAAAGCGCTTATCATGTTGCCCGATCGCAATTAAGTCCTTTCCTCCATAAACCCCAGTCATATGTTTCCCCATATAGACCATGGCCCCGCAGTCAGGTGCCAAGCCAATTTATAAATTAATATAAACCTTTGGTTATGTTAATTTTTCGATTTTTATTATATCATAATTTTTCTGTCGGTCCGAAATTCAAATCAATCTCCACTTTCGATCTGATCTGCAGATCGATGGTGCGGAGCCTGTCACCCTGGTGGCCCCTGCCATCCACTAACCCATTCCAAAAAATGCGCGGTATTCATCGCACCGCCTTTGGGCGAGGGCGGTTTTTTCCCGATTGGTAGCGATTCCATTCAATGGTTGACACGTGGCCTGGGAATTGTTCACAAAACCACCATCCATCGCACGTTAACGTTCGGGAAGAGACGTGGACACGACGCGATATTGATGCGTGCCGTCCGATCTGAGGCCACCCATCCGACGGCTATCGCTCACCGAAGATGCCCGACGGTTAACTGGGCTACGACGCAGTCATTGGAGCATCTTCGTCGTCAATCTGATCTGCAGATCGACGGCCCACATTTCATCGCCCTGATTCGATCACCCAGTCAGCGTCTTCCGCTTTGACTTTCCGTTTCCACTCCCAACTGTCGATCTCTGCGTGATCGACGACTCTGATTTAAACATTTCTTCCGCCTCTCTATGATTTCTCCCGATCAATCCCGACCGTTGGATGATGCCATCCAACGGCCATGCTTCCCCCACACGTCCTCCGCAGCAATAAACCTATAAATGCATGGATTTTCTAATAGTTTTTGTATTGTGCAGGGTTTTTATGGTTTTTCCGCCACAACTCAGGAAATTTTCAAAGGAGGAAGCGTTTCCTCAGGCATTGATGCCATATCGTCCTTGCGCGAGCCCTGCACACCAGCAAAAACCATGGATCGGGCACAGTCAGAGAGTATTAGTGACGATGACCAAAATTTATCAGAACAGAGGATTAAAGACAGATTTTGTGGGGATCACGGCTAAGAATGTTTATCAAAAACCTAATCCTCGATTAAAACACAATTGAAGAGAATTTTAAGTGTTTTATCAAACAGGAAAGCCTCCACCGCCACATTAAGGTAGATTTATTCCTCCCAGCTGCTGAAATGCCACCTGTGCCTCAAAGTATTCAATCAGAAGCCAAATTTATTGATCAGGATCAGATATTTGTTTCAAAACGCAGCCAAAGAGTAAATTCTGCCAAGGAACTTAATGACAAAACATCTGCAGAGTTACTTCGACGTCACACAGAGCCTCAAAGGTCAACAAAAGCTCCCACCGAGCTTAAATCTTTATGTAAAACATTTAATACAGAGTACACCCATGTAAGTTTCTTCATTGAGCCCCCCAAAGGCCAAGAAGCCATTAAGTCTGTATTAATTGTAATTAGAGATATTTTATCAGATCTCACCTCCTCATTCTTCTACATATACTTCTGTAGAAGATGAGTGAGGGGTTGGTTGGTTGGTTGTTGTTTTATCACCAGTTGTAATACTGAAACTCTCTGAAATAAATACATAGTCTGTTGAAGTTGAAGAACAAATTGAAGTCTTGGAAGCCCTGATGATGTTGTTGCATGCTTGTGATTGAGAAGGCTCTATCATTGGATCCATGAGCTTGGCTGTTGGTGAAGTATTCTGAACTATTTAATGTTTTTCCCCTGTTTTCATTATGTTCCATAACTTCTTACTACAGTAGGTTGAAAGTTTTAGGCTAAGAAATGACTCCTGGAAGCACCTTAGACCTGTTCATCCTTCACTGTTTTATGTTTTCTTCTGCTGAAGTATTTTAGAGTCTTTAATCTCTCTCTTTAATCTTCATGCTTGTTTATTTCCTTAATAGTTCGAACAGTTGGTTTCAGCATGATTTATGGTTCTCCCTGCTTGTTTGCTGCCACTTAAAAACTATTATTGAAGTCTCCCTTTGAATTTCTTTACTTATAGTGAATCAAAGAGGTCTGTTTTGATCTTGCCCTTTGTCCTCACTTAAACAGTTGGCTTAAAGGTCGTTATAATTATGATCATAGATGTTTTTAGGTGTTCCCTCTTCTATGACTATAATTATCAGTAAATATTTTATGTTTCTAAGTCCTTTAAAATAAATATTTGAGGAAATAGGGTGTTCCCCGAATCTTAGATTTCATTTTAAAAGTTGTTTTGAAATCATTATTTGCTTAAAGGTGTGATTTGTAGAATTTATGGTTAGCCCTGTCTATCAAAGAGCTCTTTATTGTTCAAATTATGTTTTCGAATTCCCTTTGTTGAGAATTAAACCTCTCTTTCCAAATCATTAATGTTCATTTCATTCCAAAAACAAAAGGATCCTGTGGCCAAGTTAGATTTGCCCTTTGATATCCCATATCCATTGATGAGTTTGTTATGACCTTTTCTTGACTCCATTGCCCAATGAACCAGATATTTCTCTGTCCTATATATCTTTCCTAGGCTTTTCATCTTCTGCTGTATCATTCCAACCAAACAAACAAACAAATAAACACCTACACTTAATAACTAGTCTAAAACCAATACTCAAAGCACACAAGATAAACCTTTGCAAACAAACTTTTGAGAGATCCCTCTCTGAGAACAGGAGGACTAGATCCTGTAACTCTAAAGATTGGTTATGATGTTGCCTTGTCTTTTGATTTGCCAAACTATCAAAACATGGGACTCCAACAATGTCATTATGATGTTATGTTGTCATGTTGGTTTGCTTCTAAGCAAGTTGATAATTGTAAATACTGCAAAGAGCGAAGTTATAAAGATCCATGGGTAATATTTTTTTCTTACAACAATCTTGTTGGTTGTAGGTGTCGTTGAACATCGAGGAAGGTTTTCCCCCAAGGGGGATGGTTCCTTAGCAATCCCGGTGAAAATTCCATGTAATAAAAGTTAACAAAGGAAAAATAATAAACAAGGTCATGGGACACATATTCCAAGCTTAATGTTGGGCGAAAAAATCTTAGTGTGCATGTTCATATGGTTTATTATTGCTATGTAAATTGGAAAATGCAATGACTAAGGCTTTGGAAAGGAAAAGTGGCATTTATTGGCATTTATTTATGAAAACAATGGAAAATAGGAGAAAAGGGAGATGAAAGGTCACAGGTTGCATGTGAGGAGGAAAATGAAGGAAAATAATGGAAAATAAAGAAAATATAGGCCTCATTAATAAAAAGGCTTATGAGGATCAGTTCATGGCTTTTGTTCAATGCAGTTTTGGAGCTCTCATTATTCTCTCTCTCTCTCTCTTTCTCATAGTCTTGGATACTTAGAGATTTATTGGAGAACTCTTGGAGAGTGTGACATACTTGGAGTCTGGAGTAAGAAGGAAAATGAAGAGCAGGAAAGCGCACGAGGACATCGGGATCATCAACTACAACATGTTTTGATTGTAGGTACCTAGTTGCATGTATGTTTTCCTCACTATTTTTGGCACACATGGTGTAAGCATGTGCTTTCTTGGTCATGATCTGTCATTGGCATGGAGGATTTCCTGGATTGATAGTGGATTTTCCTAGCCTTTCCATTTTTTGGGTAGCCATGATGTATTAGTTACCGAAAGCCTTGGTTGGAAAAATGCTATGGAAGCCCTGTAACAACTTGGGTTGAGTTACTAGTCTTGGATTGCTTGGAAAAACACTTTGGAAGCCCTAGGTGGGTTGAGTTACTAGTCCTAGAAGCCCTGGTTGGAAAAACACTCTAGAAGCCTAACGACAACTGCAGGTTGAGTTACTAGTCCTTGAAGCCCTGGATGGAACAAATGCTCTGGAGCCTTGGAACAACATGGGTAGAAACAAATTCGTGGTGGTTGTGATGTCCAACCGTGAGGTGGAATCACTGGTTGAGGGCTGAGGTGGTTTGGCCTCTGGAATCCCTAGTTTGGTTTTGATGGATTTGGTTTATGATATCCCACATTCATGCTTAGAATATGGCATGGGGGTGACAGGATGAAGAGAGATTTGGCTCAACCATGTTTATGGTCAGGTGGAATGTGGAAGTCCCAGACTTGGTTTTATTTTTCTTATGGAAATATGAGATCTTTCCCTCTTGTATTGATGGGTAAATATGATTTTTATTCTGTTACTTATATGGCTATTATGTGTTCTCATTTTTTTTGCCTATATGCTAGTTATGGTTGAGTTTTATGATGGTGATGATGTATGGCTCTCATCATGTTTTGATTCGTAAATGAATGAACAATGTATCTATGCATAAATAGATGATAATGAAGTTAATGTGATGAGGAAACAATGCTTCTTAACGATTCTCATATAAGTATGAGACCCCTATGCTCATATATGTTATTTAAACATGTAGATTACATATTTGTTACATGTTTGACGAAATTACTGTCCTGGATAGTAGGGTTCTAGTCAGGTCCTTATTCAAGTGTTTGCTTGTGCAACATTATTTCGCTATTATATTTCATTTATGAACTTGTCATTGATTTATGGGCAGTGACCTAGGCTCTAGGCTTGAAAAAGTGACCCTAATCTCAGGGATGTTGGCATAGGTCTGTGGGAAAATTTTCTTGGACGCGCACATGCTTATGCTGTAGGAGCATCCAAAGCCTCCTAGACACACCCATACCTATACTATGTGAGTTTCCAAGGGTTTAATAGTATAAAATATCAGTGGGACCCAGGGGCTGGATACATGAGTGGTTGGGTTGGGTCTTAGGAGTTCTTTTTCTGATGTAGAAGGTTTGTTTGATGTGTTTTCGCCAGTTCCACATTCTTAAGGTCACTTAGGAGGTTGAATAAGATCATAGTAACTCTTCGTCACATGTTTACCCCGGTTGGTCAGTTACTTGGGTAGAAGTGGGAGGAGGGTGTTGTAGTATTAAGACTACCTCCCTTGCTATCATGATTAATGGCTCTTCAACTAATTTTTTCCCAATATCTAGAGGACTCAGACAAGGTTTCACTTTGTCTCTTATATTTTTCCTCATCATTATTCATGGCATGTCTAGAAAACTATCAAATTCTCACCATCATGGTCTCATTTCTAGATGTAGAATAGAAAACATGGCCCCCCTCTCCCATTTAATGTTTTTGGACAACCTTATCACAATTGGAAAATATGACCCGTCTGAATGGTGGGTGATCTTCAACACCCTCATAGATTTTGGACTCGCCTCGGGCCTTCTTGTGAATTATTCAAAGTTTAATCTGATTTCAAGTGAGTTGAAAGCAGAAGGGACCATGGAGATTGCCAACATCTTTGGGGTAAAAGTCTCACACTTGGATTATGGATTCACTTACTTGGGCTTCTTCCTCAAGCCTAATGGATAGAATAACAAGGACTGGGACTGGATCTTGGAAAAAATAAGCAAGAAAATTAATCAATGGTCTCATCGTTGGATCTCTTTGGGAGGGTGCCTCATTCTTTTCAAGTCCGTTCTACACAACCTACCTATCTACTAGATGCACATCTTCAGACTCCCTAAAGAATTTGTCCATAAACTCAATTCCATCATCACTGGATTCATATGTGCTGGCACACAAACAAAACATAAATTGCATCTCGTTGGCATGGATATCCTCAAAATTTCGGTCAAAATGGGTGGATGGGGACTATTAGAATTTTCCTCTTTCAAATTGGCACTACTTCTCAAAAAATCTTGGAGATTTGTCTCAAACTATTGAAGTCCAATAAGAAATTGCAACACCTACACTAGTGTGGGACCAATGGGTCTAAAAAGCACCTATGCTAGTGTGGGACCAATAGGTCTTAAGCGACACTGTTTAGTCAATTTAGCGTCTTAAATTGATAGCATAAATTATCGACCAGGGCTAGTAAACTGATGAAGTGTGATGCACTATATGTGCCTAAGTATCCCTTTTTCTTACTTTGTTGTTTTTAGTGTTTTATTGATGTTTTGGGGTTTTTATGTTTGATTCTTAGTATGCTACTCTATGTTAAAAAGATGAAGTTAGATCTATGTCAAAAGGGAGAAAATGAAATGTTAATAAATGAAAATATCACAATTGAATCTCATTCATTTAATAGAGATGTATTGGAAGAGCTTGAGAAAGAGACTAACTGCAATATCATGAGGATCCTTTATCTAAGCAAATGACATGAAAAATAATGCTAAAAGCTATGATTTCAGAAAGCAATCTAAGTAAGGAAATATGACAAAACAGAATTGAAAATAACTTATCTAGAAAACATGTAAAACCTCCTTGAATAGCAGGGGCCCTCTGCTACCAATTTGGTGAAATTCTTCAGCTCCTTAAAGTTGTAATCAAAATAGCATCAAAGAACTGAACTTCTTTATTGATAAACTCACAAATCTACATCCCATTCCATCTTAAGCTTTGTTACAAAACACTCTCTAATCCTTTCTCTTCTTCTCCTATTTTTTCACTACCCATGATAGGAGAAAGCTTCTCCTATTTATACAAAATATGAGAAGTTATCTCATTAATGGGAGTCCATGAATCTCTCCCTCCATCTCTAGAGTTACAATCAAAATAGGAAATGATACATGTCTTTTTAGAGTTTCAACACAACTAAGAAATGAGACACATATCTTCTTAGAGTTTCAATACAAAAAATAAATGAGACACATGTCCTCATGATCCCATGATCTTCTCCACTCAAATTCGAATTTGATTTTGGGAGGCCACATAAAGGTCTTTTAGAAGCTTCCTTTTGACCTACACATGTCACAAAACTCATAACACATATATAGATATATGAAACTATGTTAATTTTCTAGTTCCTAATCATAAATTCACTTTAAATACATAAAATAAATAACTTTGGAAAACAAGGATCTTAACCCATATATTTATGAAAATGGTTACTTGATGTAGGGTTTTAGGTCAGATGGCTATGGAATAAGAGCTGAATGGTTATGACATAATGGAAATATGTATGAATATGAAAAACACTTTTGAGACTCAACGCTTAGTTGAATTGTGGGATAAATTTGTTACGGTGTCTATTTTAATTTTCCATAATTAAAATGGACAATAGAAATTGTAATCTTATCTCATAATCATTAATAGTTAAATGTGTGTGATAAAATCAGTTGACTCATGAATTTAAGTTGAGGTAGTTGGTGAGGCATGCAAAGTAATTATAGTTGTAACAAAGTTAAGAAGTGCGATTCGGTGCATTGGTTATTAAATGTCAATTAACTATTCGTGAGTTAAAGTTAGTTGAGATAAGTTAATAACTATTTGTTGCATAGCAGGAGATCAAGTGAATTAAATATTAATAAATTTACAATCAATGATCTCACATGCAACTAAGGATTTACTATTATTATTTGCATGCATGTCTGATCCAGTGGAGACCCAGTTGAGATCTAGGTGAAAGGGAAGTTGACTATGAGTTGTAGGATTATTGGGTTGCACACATGAAACCAAACACCCATTGGAGTGCCCATGATACTTACATAGTTTAGGAAGGCCAAAATTCCTAAAGAATAGGGATTGCACTCATCAGGAATTGTGCAAGTAAGGTAGGTTGTTTAGAGGCTCAGAATTAGCTAAGTGTTGGCTAGTTTTGTCCACGACAGTGTGAGACGATTAGCTGAGTGCTGGAGACTCTTGTGAGAAGAGTGCATTGTAACTGTTTCATGTATCCGTGCTGAATATACAATAGAAGATAGTGGGGTTTTGAGCAGCAATCTTTCCCCTGGAAATTATTTGTGTTATGGTTTGATTTGATTCTTCTTTGCTTCATGTGATTGGAAATTGTGTTTAATTTCCACAATTGATTTGTAGAAGAAATTCAACATCTAGCTTTAGTACATTTTTAGATCGGATTGAATCCATGATATACATATTGTTTGTATAATTTCTACATGGTATCAGAGCACATGAAATCACTATAGTGGAGGAGAATTTGAGTTTGTGAATGAATAGAATTCAAATTTGCAGAAGAATTTCTTGGTGTGATTCAAGATCGAAATGGCTTTCAATGGATTGAGATTAATGTATGCACTCGAGGGAAGATCTAACAATATTGATTGGAAAGACAAGATGGAGTCAATACCAGAGAATAATGGATTGAAGGAATTCATTGGCAATGATGTTCCCAAACTCGCTATGACAGATGTTGCAAATATTCATGCACGGAAAAATAAAGTTTCAAAGGCGAGGAGGATCTTACTGGAGGGAGTATGAGACAACATTGTCTCAAGTCTCCATGGAAAAGCAACACCATAAGCAATGTGGAAAGCTTTGACAAAACTATTTCAGAGCAGTAGTGATCATAGAAAATTGGCACTGAAGGATAAACTCAGGAAGATCAAAATGGAGAAAGGCGACTCCATGCAAAAGTATTTAACAAAGTTTGTCCAATGTCATGATGATATTGGGAGTGTTTGAATTACTGTTTTTGATGATGATTTGGTGAGCCTGTCTCTTCTAGGACTTCCCAAGAGTTGGCATAGTTATCAGGACTCTGTCAACGGAAGGGAAAAGCTACCAGATTGGGAACGACTTTGGTCAGATTTGGTGCAAGAAGAGTTCAAACGGAATACAAGAAATGGATCTTCATCTAAGAATGAAGATGAAGAATATTTTGCTTTGGCTGCCAAGGCGAAGAAGGGGAAAGGAAATAAATTCCATTCCAAAACCGAGTCCGATAAAGATGGAAAGAAGTGCGACATGTCTAGAGTGAAGTGTTTTCACTTTCACGAGCATGGAAATTATGCCACTAACTGTCCACAAAAGAAGAAGAACAAGAAGGCTTCAGGATCTGCAGCTGGTGAGGATTTGACCTTGCAATTTGAGCTTGAATTCTCGCTCATTTCATGCATGGTGTCAAGTGTAATGGGATTGGTATGGTATTTGGATAGTGGTGCATCCTTTCACATGACGGGAGACAAAGAAATTTTCATTAGATTGGAGGAGAATGACCTCCAGATGCATATCGAAATGGGTGATTATGGGCGGTACAATCCTACTAGTATTGGTATCGTTACCTTCTAGAGACAGTCAGGTAAAACCTTTCAATTAAAAGATGTAATGTATGTACCGGGCTTGAAGAAAAATCTAGTCTCAATTGCAATATGATGTTGTTTTCAGTGAAGGAAAGCTTTCTTGTGACACAAAATAATAGGACAAGCCAAGAAGATTTGGATTCGAATTAAGAATATCTATAAACTTGATGTAGATGGCTGCGTAGCATTGATGGGTAGGGAGGACAAAGTGGTGAGACGGGATGAGGGTGAGTTATGGCATAGGAGATTGGGCCATCTACACCATGGAGCCTTGAAGGTCATGCAACAGATTTCTATAGGTCTTCCCAAGGGTACACTTGCGCAGTCAGACACATGCAAGGGATGTACTATGGGGAAGTATGCAAAGGCTAATTTTCATGAGAACGAGAACCAAGCTTCCAAAATAATTGAGACAATTCACTCAGATGTGTGTGGACCATTCTCTACTTCTTTGACAACAAAGCATAAGTACTATGTGATATTTGTTGATGACTTTTCTCGAAAGATTTGGATCTACTTCATGCAGAAGAAAGATCAGACATTCTCAAAGTTTCTTGACTTCAAAGCACTAGTGGAGAAAGACACAGGGAAGTATGTGAAGGCTATTAGGAGTGAAAATGGTGGTGAGTACATCTCAAATGAATTCAAGAACTTCTACAGTAAAGAAGGAATTCAGAGAGAACTGATTTCACCTCATAACCCACAGCAGAATGGGGTCGTAAAGAGAAATAATAGAAAAATTGTGGCTGTATTAAGAGCGATGTTGCATGATCAAGGCCTACTGTTACATCTATGGGCGGAGGCATGTAACACAACAGTATTTTTTCAGAGTCGTTGTCCTCATCAGATACTTAGCATGATTACACCAGAAGAGGCTTTTATTTGTAAGAAACCTGATGTTTCACATTTTAAGATTCTTGGCTCATTTTTTTATGTGCATATGACCAAAGACGCTAGGAAGAAGCTGTAACCAACATCTGAGATTGGGATATTTGTGGGTTACACTGAAACTCCCCACAACTATGTGGTGTATTTTCCAAACAATAGAATGACTGTTGTGCGTCGAGATATAAATTTTGATGAGGAGAAAGCCATGCAATTTTACCTTGAGAGGGAGTTGGATTTGCATGTAGAGAAGCAACTCTTGGTCCCAAATAATTTGTTATCACTCCACCAGATTCCCAAGGCTGAGGAAGGAATCCCAAAAAAGGTAACCACAAACCAATATTTTGACTTGATAGCTAGGCTTATCAAGCTAGAGAGGGCTCTCTCCAAAAGGGTCACAGCCAAGAGGGCTCGAGAAATTAGGTTTTTAGGCTATATATAAAGTGCAAGGGGTTTTTTTGATTTGGTTTTGTTGGGTAAATCAACGGATAAAGGAATTAAGTCAAGGAAAGCTAGGTTAGGGCAAATGGAGTCAGGTTTGTATGGATCAATGGGGAAAGGTAGGTACAATTCAAATCACTTGAAAGAAATGGTTGTGGAATGGTTTTGAAACTATAAGAAGGATGAGATAAACATAAGGGATGTTTTTCTCTCTGAAAAAAGATAATGGAACAAAATATGATCAGTTACCCAAAACGAGCATGTGGAAGCATGTATTATGAATTTAAAACCTACAAAAGTCCATAAAATAGATATGAAAGTGACATGAACAATACATTAAAACATATGTGATTGAAGAAGAAAAAATGAAATACATTCAATACCACAGGTATCCCATAAATGTAGCTACAACTCCTCTTTATTAGCTTGGCCAAAACTGAGTACAAGTTCCCTTGATCAACTAGCAAAATCAAACTGATTCCAAATATTCCAAACCTTTGAAAAATGAGTAAAAAATGACATGATATAGGCCTAAAACAACCTCTACCAACCTCAGGGGTCTAATTCATGAGAGGACGAGCTGATCCACTAAAGGCTTAACTAAAACCTAGAGTGTAGGGTGGTCAAAGTGACTCAACCCTAACTTTTTGCAAACTAATTCATTACATATCATCATGAGTTTTAGCCTAATGTATTTACCCTAGGAAATAGTAAAAACATGATAATTACATTTACATCATCAATTACATGAGGTAAAAACATGATTCCCCAATGTAAAATTCAAGTTTGTAGAAAAACTCAGAAAAAATCAGTCAATTGTTAAAGGTGCAGCGCCATTTTACCCCAACTTGCAAGTTTTTTTTGACTGGGTTTTAGGTGTCCAAATTGGCTCCAAGATAGCTTGTTTTAAATCCATTCAAGTATAGTTTCTAGAACTACCTTCATTTTTTCAAAATGAAGGTAATTTTCCCTGTCAAAATTCATTTCTCCCAAGACTGGTCAAAAAGTGCAGAATGAGGGTGCAAAAATGCAGAGTGATATTGAAGGCAACTTTTGGAGACCTACATCAACTCCAAATTTATCTAATGATAGCTCATTAGAAGTCTCTCTCTATCTAGTTTGCATTTGACTCATCAAGAAAGTGATTTGGACAATCACGCTAGGAGAAAACTTGATTTTCCCAAGGTCACTCCAGAAGTGTAGAAACTCTCCTGTGGCACCTGTTTTTTTGAAATTTCTCTAAAAAATTGACACCTGTGTAAAACCTAAAGGAGGTTATTCTTAATTGACCTATGATGGAAAAAAAAATCTCTCACTTTTTTCAAATTCATCTATGTTTGGTCAAAAACATAGTTTGAAGCAAAACTGGCCCTATGAGTGGCAAATGACTTGACCCTTGGAATGATTTCTTAAGAAATGATGGAGAAATGATTTTATGAGTTGGAATGGCCTCATACTTATTGATATGACCTAACTTGTGCCTCCTCTTCTCAAATGTATCGTTTCCATAGAAAACCCTAGCTCAGTGGGAGAGGAAATTAGGGTTTAGTGCTTGTGAACAATGATGACTTGGGCACCCTTGGAAAAAATAGTTAAAAAATGAAGAGATGTCATTGTTAATGACAGAGATGAGGTGAAAGAAGATTTAAATAAGGCGAGATGGGTGGGATGTGTTGTCGCACAGAATGTCTAGGCACTACGACAACGTCTCATATCGGGGGTTGTCACCCTGATCCCCAATCTCTCTATTTAAGTTGTCTCCTTGCAGACTAAGGGGGTAGACCCTAATGAAATGGAAGAAAGAGAACTGGTTGGAAACCAACCAATTCAGGAGACACACTCAAACAAACAAGTACTTGTTTAAGATTTAACGAGATTTAGCATATTCGATTAGATTGAGAGTTTGAAACCAGTGCTTTATGGAGTCAATTATCCCATTATGAAACTAGCATCAAGTAGTTGATAGATAACTGTTGTTATGCAATGCTAATGCAAAATGCAAGGAAAATGATTTGAAGGAGTGAGATGAAACATAAGGTGATGTTAAAAGCCTAAAGCACTTTGGTTATAAATAATTTGATCTAACCACTAAGTACTTAAGCGAGAGTGCCAATTATGAAGATGCCAAAATTGCTCAAATACAACTCGTCGTAAATCCACAATAAGATATCGACCATACTTACTTGAAAGAATTTCCCAACACTTAAATATTCAATAACGATCCAATAATTCAAGTAAATGAAACAATACTTAATTACACATTAGGCAATTTTTAATCTATAGAAAACATTCCACAACTCAGATACCAATGATCATCAACCCCAACTGAAACATATGAAATTTACTAGCACTTAAATCTCAGTAATTATTCATCCAGATATAGCATGAAAATTTGATGCTAATAAATCCACTTCGCCAAACAATTTAAGGATTAAATGATGTTCTTAAAAAATGCAAATCCAAAAATTAAAATTTTCTCCTATAGTTAGACTTAGGATATTAAAAAATTAAAATGCGCCAACTTTAGAAACAATTCCACAATTAAATATTTTTGCAAAATAAATCAAAACCCGAAATGTCCCAAATTTTTTTATTTTCCAAATATTTATATACAAAAAAGGATTAAAATTTAACTATAGACAAAAGAAAGTTAGAATTAATTTTTTTGAAGTTTTTTGAATATTTTTTTAAAATTTTAACCCAAAATCTAAAATTATTATGCAGATTTAAAATTAAAAGCTAATAAAAATAAAGAATCAAAATTTGAAATGTTAATAAAACAAAACTTTACGCAAATTGAAAAAGTTCAAATCTAAAATAGATCAAATCGAAATTCTATGAGTTAAAGTTAATTGTTTTTTTTTTCAAATGTCAAAACTAAGTAAAAAAAAAAATGAAATCAAAGTTAAAAAGGTTATGATACATGAAGGTGTTATGCAGATGTTTTGGCTTGTGCAGGTCGAGAAGGAGGCGTGAAGGTAGGCAGATAGGAGCACTGCGAACGAGGAGGGATCAAGGAAAGTTAAATTGCGGAAAACAGACGTCAAGGGAAATGAGGGGCTCGAGGGCAGCGTATGGCGTGAATGAGAGAGAAGGGATGGCAGCGGATAGGGCAGAGGCTTCATGCAGGAAAATGGACACAGCATGAGGGTGAATGAAAATTTCAGTGTGAAGAATGAATGAGGGAGTTGCAGGCAGTGGGACGGGAGCTGGAAGGGACATGCGTGGAAAGAGGCCGCGTATGGGAAAAACAAAGGAGATTGGAGCTGCCGGCAAAGAATGGATAACGCAGACAAGGGCAGCGTGAAGGCAACAATGTGAGGATGGCAGCCACAAAGAAGGATGGCGCAGGCACAACTGGTGAAAAAAATAACTCAAAATTTTTCCTTTCACCCAGCAAAATAGATACACCTGCAATTATTTAATTTTCAAGGCGATATACTACCTAGATCTGCAACTAGATTCGATCTAAGATCACATCTTACCCTCTAAGGCCTAGATCTGGCTCAGAACTAAAAATTTTCTTTGAAAATCTCTGTGTAACCTGCACAAAACCAGAAACAAGGAACCCAAAACCCAAAAAAATTGCACATAAAATAAAACCCTTAAAATCCCGGTGAGTAAAAAAATTAACGATATTTACAAATCTACAATGATATTTTATAGATCGATGCCCTGATGGCCAGATTTAAACCATTTAGCACAATTAAAAGAAGAAATGAAGATAGAGGCACAAGCCCAATAAAGAACCCTGCAAAAAATGGAACTTAAGATAATCCTGGGGATATAGATCCGAAGAGCTCTTCAGATCTTATTTCCTTGGGAGTTAGCTGGTCTAGCCGAGGACTTCCCCAAATGCACAATTCTAAATGTGAAATATTTATGCACACTTAAAGTTAAACTGTTAAATAAATAGAGAAATAAGATAAAAGATAAAATTTTCAAGAGTTAGAGATACCTGCTAACTCATTCCAATTAGTATTCTTACCCTAAATCCAGTAACCTAAGCAAGATACCTGTGCAATAGATTACTCTACAAGAGCCATTAATCAACAATTTGTTAAAATAATCACCAGGAGAACATAAAGAACAATTTTACCATAAAATGTTGAAGATGAACACCACCATCAAAATAAAACCCTAAAGACTTGGTTTTGTATTATTCCAGAAAATATTACAGGAGAGCTTCAAGAGCAAGTACACGATCAAAATATTGGATGACTAAAAGACTGACAAAGACCTATAATTTATAAAATAAAATCTCCAACGGCTAGTTTGGTTGATCCCCGTCAAAGTAATCTCGACCGTCGAAAAAGATTTAATCATCTTTTAATCTCGTTCATCGAAATTATAAATTTTTTAGGAAATTCGAATTTATCATTTAATTCCTTTTTAATTAACTCAAAAATAATATTTTTGAGATAATTACCTCAAAAATTTGACTTTAACTTAACCACCAAGGCCCAAGGGACCAAAATTTCTCGAAATTCTCAATATTCCCTTGGCCTGGGATCTTTAAAAAATTATTTTTTAGGGACCCACAAATTTTTCCTTTGAAGAATTTCAAATCACCTAGGACTTAAAATTAATTAAATTTCTGGCTAACAGAGTGGTCAACAGGATGTAAATACTAGTGCTAACATTGGCTCCAGTTGGAGATGGTAGCTCCTTGGAGGTGCCAAGAACCACAAATCTCTGAATTTGTAGACCAATGCCTTATCCATTGGGAAATGGAATCCAATCTGTAAACTGAAACTAAAACTAAAACTGAAAACACATTGCAAACTTCAAACCACAATAATAGATCATCAAAGCCTTAGGGCCTTCACCTCAGGCTTCAAACCTTGATGAATTCTATCAACACTTGCAGAAAATAAAATAAAATCAAACTAAAATGATACTGACCTACTCTAATCTGCTACACAATTGCTGATTAGGTGAAATGATCCTTCTAGTGTAACAAATCTAGGAGATGGCTACTTATTGAAGTTCCTCTCTCACTTCCCTCGGGCAGGTAGAATGATGTACATGTAGGATACTCATGATAAAAGATGAAACCAAGACTTATGCTGACAAATGAGACAACATTCATCTTCTCCAATGCTTGCAAAAGACAGCCGAAGGGATCTTGAAAATCATAAAGCATTACCTTGTCTTTAGATCTAACAGCAAAAATACAAGTACTCCCTTCATTCTGATCTAAAAGAACACTTGTTTGTTAATCGATATGAAGGCATAGTGAAGTATAACCTTCTTTTATCTGAGTGCTGGCTGAAAATTCCTTAAGCAGGAGATATTCTGACTCAATCTCTGGAATTTTGTCTCTCTCAGGTTCATTCTCCTTAAATTCATATTCTAAGTCATCCTTAAACAAGAAACATTCTTCAAAATTATCAATCATGACAGCCCTATCATCTTCACGAAAGACAACAATATCTGCTAGTTGATCTCCTTGCAGGGAATCATCATCATAAATTGGTTTACTCACAAGAATTTCTTGTATAGTTTCATCAAGCTCCTCATTGAAATTATCTTCATATTTATTGTAATTAGGCATATCAGGTTCAGGAGAAACTTCATCAAATATGAACATTGAAAAAGGAGGTTGTCTTTCTTCATGATGATCAATAAATCTAGTTTAAGGATTTTACTCATTTAAACTTAGATTTTCATTTTAAAAAATGGAAGAAGTTTTACCAGTACTTTCTTGAATATGTGAACACTGCAAACCCACTTTAGCTTGGACTGTAATATGACTTTTTAGGATTTGATCTATCTCATCTTCAGACAGAGGAGAAAGTACTTTTTGTTTTCTTTTGATAACACATTAATTGTCTTCTTTCTCTCTTAAAAATGCACAATGATGTTGAATATCTTCTTTAACCTTTGGCTAGTAAAATTTTTGTACAACTGCAAGAATTGTCTATTGTGGGAAGTCTTTATGAACATCAAGACAATATACATCATATTTCTCTTCTATGAGAGAAAACACTTGCTTTTTTTGGTGATGAAAATTATTGTCATGCAAAGCCTCCAAGATATCTTCATCCATAAACTCATTATCATCATAATAATCCTCTAGGTTTTGAATGAAAACCCCAAATTGATCACAAAAATTATTAACCAAAGACAAAGAAGGGTAGGAATCCTTGTATTCTTCATAAAATATTGAATGGAAAACTCTAAGAGAACAAATACTTGCAGGTGGAAAACCTTCATACCAAGATCGTTATTTTCCTTCAAGAGAAGCCATGAACATATTTAAGAGACAATATTTAGGAAATTAAACCTTCAACTTGCGTGTATGCATGCGAAATTTAACTAGATGTAAAGCAGCATCATTCCTATCATCATCTTTAAACATAGGCAAATTCCTTTGCCAATCTACCTTAGGAATTTTATTTGGGAAACCTGGAATATGATCCTGGCTCATGGGAGAATATATTCCTACAATAGTTTCCATCTTGAAAATTATTGAAGCTACTGATCTTCATGCAGTGGAGTCGCCATGAAGTGTTGATTTTCTAGATCTTTCAGTCAATGGAGTCGCTAGGTGAATGGTTCAGCCTTCATATGTGTCCAAATATTGTTCAATATCAACAATTAGATCTGATATTTGTCATTCTTTCCCAAGGAATATTTTTCTTTTCGCCTCCCCGGAGGAAGGAATCCCAACAGAGGTAACCACAAACCAATATTTTAACTTGATAGCTAGCCCTATCAAGCCGAAGCGGGCTCTCTCCAAAAGGGTCACAGTCATGAGGGATGGCTAAATTAGGTTTTTAGGCTCGATATAGAGTGCAAGGGGTTGTTTTGATTTTGTTTGGTTGGGTAAATCAACAGATAAAGGAATTAAGTCAGGGAAAGCTAGGTCAGGGAAAATGGAGTTAAGGTTGTAGGGATCAAGGGGAAAGGTAGGTACAATACCAATCACTTGAAAGAAATGGTTTCGGAATGCTTTTGAAACTATAAGAAGGCTGAGAAAATCATAATGGATGTATTTCTCTCAGACAGAAGATAATGGAACAAAATATGATCAGTTACCCAAAACAGAGCATGTGCAAGCATGTATTCTGAATTTAAAACTTATAATAGATCATAACATAGATATGAAAGTGACATGAACAATACGTTAAAACATATGCGATTGAAGAAGAAACAATGAAAGACATTCAATACCACAGGTATCCAATAAATGTAGTTGCAACTCCTCTTTATTAGCCTGGCCAAAATTGAGTACAAGTTGCCTTGATCAACTAGAAAAATAAAATTGATTCCAACTATTCCAACCCTTTGAAAAATGAGTAAAAAATGACATTATATAGGCCTCAAACAAACAACCTATCCAAACCTCAGGGGTCGAATTCATGAGAGGAGGCGCTGATCCACTAAATTCTGAACTGAAACATAGAGTGTAGGGTGGTCAAAGTGAATCAACCCTAACTTTTTGCAAACTGATTCATTACACCTCATCATGAGTTTTAACCTAATTTATTTACCCTAGGTAATAGTAAAAAAATGATAATTACATTTACATCATCAATTACATGAGGTAAAAATATGGTTCCCCAAGGTAAAATTCAAATTTGTAGTAAAACTCAGAAAAAATCAGTCAATTGTTAAACGCACAACACCATTTTACCCCAAATTTCAGGTTGTTTTTTATTGGGTTTCAGGTGTCCAAATTGGCTCCAAGATAGCTTTTTGGAAATGCCTTCACACCTAGTTTCCAGAACTACCTTCAATTTGCAAAATGAAGGTCATTTTCCCTATCAAAATTCATTTCTCTCAAGACTGGTCAAAAAGTGCAAAATGAGGGTGCAGAAATGCAGAGTGTTGTTGTAGGAAACTTTTGGAGACCTTCCTCAACTCCAAATAGAGCTCACTATAGCTCATTGGAAATATATCTATGTCTAGTTATCATTTGACTCATCAAGAAAGTGATTTGGACAATTCCTCTAGGAGAAAGCTTGATTTTTCCAAGGTCACTCCTAAAGTGTAGAAACTCTCCTGTGACACTTGGCTTTTTGACATTTCTCTAAAACCATGACACCTGTGTAGAATTGAAGGAGGGTTTTCTTCATTTACCTATGATGGAAAAATTCCTCTCTCACTTTTGTCAAATTAATCTATGTTTGGTCGGAAACATAGTTTCAAGCAAAACTGGCCCTATGAGTGGAAAATGACTTGACCCTTGGAATGATTTCTTAAAAATGGTGGATACATGATGTTATGAGTTGGAATGGCCTCATACTTATTGATATTACCTACCTCATGCCTCCTCTTCTCAATGTCTCGTTTCCATAGCAAATCCTAGCTCAGTGGGAGAGGAAATTAGGGTTTAATGCTTGTGAACAATGATGACTTGGGCACCCTTGAGAAAAATGGTTAGAAAATGAAGCGAGCTAAATGATAATGACAGAGATGAGGTGAAAGCAGATTAAAATAAGGTGGGATGGGTGGGATATAAATACCAGTGCTAACATCCGCTCCAGTAGGGGATGGTAGCTCCTTGGAGGTGCCAAGAACTGTGGATGTCTGAATTTGTAGATTAGTGCCTTATCCATTGGGCAATGGAGTCCAATCTGCAAACTAAAACTAAAATTGAAACTAAAAACACACTACAAACTTCAACCCACACTAACAGATCATCAAAGCCTTAGGGCCTTCACCTTGGGCTTCAAACCTTGATGAATTATGTCAACACTTGCTGAAAATAAAATAAAATCAAACTGAAATGATACCAACCTACTCTAATCTGCCACACAATTGTTGATTAGGTGAAATGATCCTTCCAGTGTAACCAATCTAGGAGATGACTACTTACTTAAGTTCCTCTCTCACTTTCCTCAAGCAGGTAGAATGGTGTACATGTAGGAAACTCATGATAAAAACTGAAACCAAGACTTATGCTGACAAACGAGACAACATTCATCTTCTCCAATGCTTGCAAAAGACTACCGAAGGGATCTTGAAAATCCTGAGGCATTGCCTTGTCTTGAGATCCAGCAGAAAAATTACAAGTACTCCCTTCATTATGATCTGAAATAACACTTGTTTGTTGATCTATAGGAAGCCATAGTGAAGTATAACCTTCTGTTATCTGAGTGTTGGCTGAAAATTCCTTAAGCATGAGAAATTATGACCCAATCTCTAGCATTTTGTCTCTCTCAAGTTCATACTCCTTAAATTCATATTCTAAGTCATCCTTAAACAAGAAACATTCTTCAAAATTATCAAACATGAAAGCCCTATCATCTTCATGAAAGACAACAATATCTTCTAGCTGATCTCCTTGCAGGGAATCATCATCATAAATTGGTTTACTCAAAACAGTTTCTTATATAGTTTCATCAAGCTCCTCATCAAATTTATCTTCATATTTATCGTACTTAAGAAAATCAGGTTCATTTGAAACTTCATCAAATATGAACATTGAAAAAGGAGGTTGTCTTTCTTCATGATGATCTATAAATTTAGTTTCAGGATTGTCCTCATTTAAACTTGATTTTCATTTAAAAAAATGGAAGGTACTTTCTTAACTATGTGAACACTGCAAAGTTCCTACTTTAGCTTGGACTGTAATATGACTTTTTAGGATTTGATCTATCTCATCTTTAGACAGAGGAGAAAGTACTTTTTGTTTTCTTTTGATAACACAGTAATTGTCTTCTTTTGTTCAGATTCAACAAGATCCTAGTGAAAATTATGCACCTACACTAGGATGGAGCCTCAGGCTATTTTTAGGTGGATGTCTATTTATAGATGCATGAGAAAATTGTATTTATAGATGTATGTGCAAGTTATTTTTATAGATTGCATGTCTATTTATAGATGCATGTCGGCTGTTATTATCCCTTAATATTAGTTGGACAATAAACAATAATCTATTCTCAATGAGCACTTGGAAATAGTTAACTAAAGTGGAAAATCAGTTAGCTATAGGAATTTTGAGTTGAGTGGTTGGTTGGTGGGACATGAAAGTGGAATTAGTTGTAACTGAGTGATTTGAAGTTGCAACATAGTTGGAAGTGTAGTTATGAGAGTTGTAAAGTAGTTAAAATCAGTTAATTGAGTTAAACTTAGTTGTGCTAGTTGTAACTGAAGATACACTAGTGAGAGATCAAGTGAATTAATTATTAATTAATTCACAATTAGTGGTCTCAAATGCAACTAAATATTTACTATTGTTAACAACATGCATGTCAGATTCAGTGGAGACCCAGTTGAGATGTAGGTGAAAGGGACAGATTGAATATCAGTTGTGACATTAGTGGGTGCACACATGCAACCACACACACATTGGATGTGCCCATGTGGATTACGCAGTCAAGGCAAGCGGGATTCCATTCATTCAAGGATTTCTATCAACTAGGATTGCGCAGTGGAGGCAGGTTGTCTGGAGGTAGTGAATTCGCTAAGAAACTTGCCAATTTTTGTATGGCAGTGTGAGACGATTGTATACTGTACTGAGAGCTCTTGGATTGGAGCTTTGTATGAGATTGTTTCATGATCCATGATATATATATATAATATATGATAGTGGGGTTTTTAGCTTTATTCTTTCCCAATAAATTATCTGTGTTATGTGTGATTGACCTTTCTTCATGATATTGCTATTGGCGATTTTGTTTTAAACTCCACAAAGATTTTGTAGAAGCGATTCTGTATTTAACAGTGGAATATAATTGTTAGATTAGGAGAATCCAAGAAATACATATTTTGTATTAAATTTCTACATGGTATCAGAGCACAGGAGATTGCAATTTTGAAGCAGGAGCTGAGTTTGTTGGTGGAAATAATTTGAATTTGCAGAAAGAATTTCTTGGTGCTACAGTTGAGTTCACATCCAAATGGATTTCAATGGCTCGCGGTTAGAGTATGCACTCGAGGGTAACTCGAACTACATTTCTTGGAAGGATAGGATGGAAGCAGTGCTCGAAGATAATGGCTTGAAGGAATTCATTGACAGTGATGTTCCTAAGCCGACTTCGATAGATGCTGCATTACTTGATGCATGGAAAAAGAAAGTGGCAAAGGCGAGGAGGATGCCATTGGAAGGCGTACGAGACCAAATTGTCTCAAGCCTTCATGGGAAATCCACACTGTTATCGCTTAAAAAAAAATTCAAAACATCATTATGACAAGATTACTTATGATCATGGGTCAAAATAGGATCTTAGGAGTCATTTCTTGAGTTTGACCAAGGGAAGTATTAAATTTTTTAAGTTTGAGCCTACCCTAGTGTTTAAACAAACTCATTTTTAAGGTCTTTCATGTCAATTCTTTCATAATTTTAGGATTAATTTCATTTCCCAAAGTTTTTGCATCAAAACTGCCCAATTAGCCAAGAAATCATAGTTTTGTAGTGCCACCCGTTGAAAAAAGTCACTTTGCACTACGAAAGCGCTGATAGTTTCATAGCACAAACAACAAAAATTACACTACATGTGCTACGAAAGCACGGTTTTGTAATTGTCTTGTCAATTAAGTTGTCAAATGTCAGAAACCGTTAGGAAAGGGTAGGATAGTGGCATGTCGAGTCATGTAAGGATGGAATCAAAGTACACACCCATGTTTGCAGTCATCATGGTCAGTTTAGGTATGAGTGAGTCATCATTTTCAGTTATGAAAGGACATCTGAAATTCAAATTCTTTCCTGATTAGTCACCCTCATTCCTTTTTCCCTTCATTCATAATGTTGGAGCTTTGAGTGTCAAGCCAAACCTGTGAGTGGTTCTTACAAAGGTTCATTATATCCATTTCAAGCGAGGATGATACATCCATATCAAGCAAGGCTAAGAGTTTCTTTGAAGAATATGGCAGAGGAAAGAAAAATACACAAAGGAGGACAGTGCTTAAGGCATGAACCTGAAGATATGAAGGCAATAACTGAAGACCCAGTAGTGATGGAAGCATTCAAAAGAGCAGGTTGCCTACGATTTTGTGAGAAGTTGCAGGGTTGTCACACAAAGGTATCCAAGGAATTTGCTATGAATTTCAATGGAAAAACCACTAAAGTCGGGATTCTAAGTGTGTCTATCACACCATAGGTCATTGTTGCCGTTACAGAGATACCAAGAGGTCAAGAAACTTGGTTCAAAGGGTTCAAATTTGATATGGAGCAATGTAAAGAATTCATGAAGCCCGAGCACACCGACATGGATCTTAACAATGTTATCCCTAGTTTCTGCATCAAAGATAATTATTCAAAACTACTGCTCAACATTCATAAATATTTTACCTGTGAAGGTGGATATCACAAGGTTTATTCATATCATTTCAAATTGCTTCTACACTTCACTGGTAAGATTTCACTTGATTTACCTTTTTATCTGCACAGAAATCTTGCAAAGATGGTTGATAAGGTGCAAGAAAAGTCTGAGGGGAGTGAAACATCATTATTTCATCATGGCTTAATGAAATTATTAATTTTAGATGAACTTTAGAAGATAGGAAGAGATTGGTCATCATTCTTGTTTATAAATGGTTTTGAGTTGGAAACCTAACTCCTGCAAGAAACCCTAAAGCTAAAGGAGTTCCATGACCACCAGCAGTAGAACCAAGTCAAACTAGGGTTGCAAAACCAAAAGAACCTGCAAGACAAAAGCTATGAAAGCATACTGAGAAGGGGGCAGAGAAAATGAAAATTCTTGATACACCAACTCTCCCATCTGAAAAACATAAATCAAAGGTTGTCAAAGATGAAAAATAGAAAGAAGATGTCACAAACTGGAGACCAAAAGAATAACTAGAAGCCAAGCAGTGGTTTCAAAAGGAAAGACAGTGGCTATAGAGGAAAACTTAGTAACAAAGGGGAGTCTAGAGGATATTCTTCATGCCATTGACATAGAAGAAACACCTATTGTACAATATGGATTCATAAGGGAAGATGAGCAGAATTTGAAAAAGGTCAAGTCTGCAAAGAGATTAGATTTTGAGGGGGAAGATGCAAGTTACATTTTTCAAGCAAGAAAGCCTATGACAAGGCATGCTAAGAAATTAATGGAAGGAAACAATGAAGTTCAAAAGCCCACCGAGATAGCTAAATCACCTAAAGAGATCATTGATCTCTCATCACCCACAGTGAAGCATACAATCAGCAAATTAAAAAGGGGAAAAGAGAAAATGATAGAGAAAACAGAGTTTCAGCATCTTGAGGAAAAGTTAAATTTGGCAAACTAAGAAATTGCTGTCATGAAAAAGAGAGCTAGAAAACACAATGTCGAGAAGGTACAGTTTAAAAGGATGAAGGCAATGTGGGAAGGACAAATTGATTCTATTCCTGACACTTTAGAAAATACAGAGAAACCTTCCAAGTGGACAGCTCCAGCAATAAAAGAAGCCAAGTTTGTCAGAATAATAAAAACTCATCTGAGAGCTACTAACAGAAGACTTAAAGACTAGGTGAAGGATTTAGAAGAGTAGTTGGAGTTAATTCATGATGAGTTAAAGAGCAGAGGCATTAAAATGACAGTCATAGAAGAACCAATAGGTCAACCAAGTGTAAATGAAGAAAGAATGCCTCAAGGAAGCTAAAATGAAGTGGGTTTACAGTTTGTATGGTTTGCAAATACTGAAGATAGGTATATTTTGAGTTTTTGGGAAAAACTACAGTTTTCACTTGGCAAATTTATGAAAAAATTGCATACTCAGCAGTTTTGTAGTACATTCACTGTAAAAAAACAGAAAAGCGCTATGAAACTATTGTAGCTGCCTTTTTTTCTTCCTTTGGTCAGTATTTAAGGTGTTAAAATATGAGTTAAGAGCTGAAATTACTATAAAAGGTGTGTTTAAATGTGATTAAATTGATGCAAGAGGAAGGAGTTAAGTTTTTGGAGAATAAAGGCTTGGAATGGTAGCGCTATAGAAAGCACTACGAAACTACTGTGTTTTCGTAGTGCAACATATTACAACCTTTTGAACAGTTTTTGAAACGGTTTTGGACAAATGGAGGCTAGGAAAGAGTGATGGGACATTTCAAGCTAATCTTCAACAGCCAAGGACCACGAAATGAAGATTAAATGATGGTCAGAATATTCAAAGAAGGAAATATATCCTATGCCTAAAATACAGGGTATGGTTTCCTGCTTATGTGGAGGTCAACAAAGTGGTCATGAAGAACTGAATATCATTATCCAAATTCGA
Source organism: Pinus albicaulis (assembly GCA_034641835.2). Taxonomy (NCBI): domain Eukaryota; kingdom Viridiplantae; phylum Streptophyta; class Pinopsida; order Pinales; family Pinaceae; genus Pinus; species Pinus albicaulis. The sequence continues at coordinate 971,478,165 of CM076569.1, forward strand.
CCATGTGATGAATACACTTGTCAATAATGTAATTTCGAATAGATAAGGTTGTTATAGATAGTGATAAGGAGTTTGAGTCCCTTTTGAAATAGGATTGTTAATTAGGATAGGTGTCTTTTTGTAATAAATTCCATGTTTTATGGTTATGCAAGGTGTCAATGGACATAAATTCGATGTATCTAGCCTAGAGGCAGATCATCTGATAATGTAAGAGGTCTATTAAAGGCCATTGGGTCGAATTTTTCAAGGGCTGGACATTTTTGGCAAAAGACTGAGCTTTTTTGTGAATTGACTGTTTAAGCTAATATATAGATCTTCTACTTGACGAACTTGAGATTCTTAAGGGGTTTTAGTGTTTTACTATTCTATTTGTGTCTCTAATATATCTCATTTGCAATGGTGTTCATCTATATTACTCATAATTCATCTATTAGATGCTGTGAATTCCTGTCTAAGTGAACTGGTTGTGTTTTTATATGTTTCATGTGTGTGTGCCTTATGACTAAAAACCATGATATGCCACAACTTCCATGTTAAGTAGATTCACTGAATTACTAAATTTCTTTGAATCCATAAGCCCAATGTATACATGTTGATGTGATTTTCAACCTACATTTATCATTTAGTAGTTTATTTCCTAAATGGAGTTAACCATCTATATCTTTATCCATATCATTAACCTTTGAGAGAGCCCTCTCAGGCTAAGGAGGCTAAGCCTCAGTCAAAAGATTAGGTTTGAAATAGTTACATGAGATTGTCTGATCAAGCATCCTACCAGGTACAATTTTGTGATAACATTTTGGTGTGTCTACTGGGAGCCTGAAGATTATACTTTCCCAAAATTTTGAAGCTGAACTTCTAAAGGTAGCAAGAGCTCAGGAATCTTTTCGAGGCTGCATCTACCTTGGTGACTCCATTCAAATTTATATGATCAAAGGTGGCTTCGAGAAGGAGATACAAGAGGAGTAATCTTGACCCAGATCCACCTACAATTTTGGACAATTCAAACACCATTTCCAGAGGCAGCCAAGGCATTTCTAAAGTATTAGGTACTCCATCACATTCAAAATCCTTGTCCTCTGAAATATCAAGAAGTCCTGAAGATAAAAGAGTTGATGATAAAATTCAGGAAGTATTTTTTAGATCTGAAAGTGAAAAATAATTAACTGAAATTATCTTATATTTTCATAAGAGAGGTATTGATACCTTAGCCATAGTAACACAGGAAGATAAAGAGGAGTTTTGGGAAGCAATTGCTTTTGCATTTTTCTTAGAAAGAGAGTATTTAGATAAGTTGAAAGAGCTTCACCCTTTTGAAATCTTGTTGAAAAGTAAAGCTGGTTTTCCTCTTCCTGATTGGAGTTCAATTGTTAATGGACAACAAAGACCAAACAATCCTCCTCATAACATTTCTTCATCTTCTATTGCTGCTATCCCTAAAGCTACCACAATTCCTTTCACCATGGCTGGAAATGTACCTCCTCCACCTGTTGCACCTGCTAGATATGCCCATCTTGTTCTTCCAGTTGTTTTGCATGACCTCCCTAGCAAATATGCTGCTAGAATTGAAACTTGGGGAAGTGATGAAGAGATTACAGTAGAAGAACATGTAGATCAAGTTAATGATTTTATAGACGTGGAGGAGGTTGATCATGAAGATGTTAGGTTGACATTGTTTTCTCAGAGCTTTACTGGTGAAGTTAGGAAGTGGTTCAAAGCCCTTACTCCTGAAAGTATTCATAATTGGAATGAGTTTGAAGATACCTTTTTGAGAAAATGGGGAAATAGAACTAATCCAGTACAATCCCTCACTGAGTATAAAAATTTAAGAAGAGTTGTTGATGAAACTATTCAAAATTTTTCAAAAAGGTTTAATAAGGTTTATGACTCTATTCCTGCCCATTTAAAACCTCCACAAGCTTTAGCTCAGATGATATATGCCGAAGCTTTTGATTATGACTTTTCTATACTGCCGAGAGAGAGAGAATCCCCTTCACTTGCTGAAATGAAAAATGATGCAGTGAAGGTGGAGGTTAATATGATAGCAACAAAAAATTCAAAAATGGGTAAGAATAAGTTAAAAGAAGAAGAGAAACCTTCCTCCTCTACCTCTGATGATAAATTTGATTCAATGATGAAAACAATGGAAAAGCTAATGGATAGGCTGGCCCTTGGGAATACCTCTGCTCCTCCCGAAAAACATGAACCTCAGTTTAGAAACCCTCAGTTCAGGAGACCTCAGAATCATCAAAGACCAAGAGAAAACAGAAATCAACAGCCTCACCCTCCAGCGAGACCTCCTTTCTAGCAGAAATTAATTGATGAAGAAGATGAACCTGAAATTCCTGAAGAGTCTATATACTATTTAGATGAAGAAATGTCTGGAATTTTTTTTACTAAATAGGAACATGATGAATCAGACCAAGGTAATCATAGAGAGGAACCATTAGATTATCTTAAAGGGTATCAAGATGCTATTTTTGAGATGCAAAAACAGTACAATCTCATAAATAAAAATGTGTCAATCGTTGCAAATAAAACACAACTTAAGAAAGATACACCTAAGGTTGTTGATGGAAAGAAAGATACTCCTAAGGTTGCTGAAGGTAAGAAAGATACACCACCTCTTCCTCCTATCAAAGAAGCTGAAAAATCTTTTTCTTCTTTTAGTTTGGAAAATGAAATTTCTAAGATCAAAATACCAGTACCTTTTGGTGAGATTCTCAAGGTAAATGAGTATAGAAGTAAGATTGTTAAAATGTTGAATTCACAACCGGGAGCTGCTGATATCTTGAATGTTCAAGAGGATCATCCAACCATATAATTGGGTCCAAGATTAGAAGATGAACAGAATGAGGAGGTGCCTCCTTTTTATGTGAGCCTTAGCATTCATGACATGACATTACATAATTCTATGTTGGATTCAGGGTCCTCTCATGCCCAAAGTAATCATGGAAAGGATGGGGTTAGAAATAACTAGACCATATAAGGACTTGTTTTCTTTTGATTCAAAAAGAGTTCAATGGATTGGTTTAATTAAGGATGTTGTTGTTGGTCTTACACAAGTCCCTGCCAAGACAATGGCCATGGACATCGTGGTAGCAGACATTTCACAGTTTGGCATGCTATTATCAAGGTCATGGGCAGCGAAAATCAAAGGTACAATGCAGATGGACCTTACTTATGTCACCATTCCTATTTTTGGTGAGAAAAGAAGGTTTTATCTAGAGACAAGAATGGCTTACATGGTGAGTAGTAAAGATAAACCCCAAAATTTTCCAATTTATGCTCTTGATACTGAACTTGGATCTTCTATTCTTTTCAATGATTTGACTAATGAAGTAGAGGATGAGAAGAAAGCAAAAAATCAGCAATCTAAAATTCAGTAGTCTTAAAATCAGCAAACAAAAGATCAGCAAGTCAGTGATAAGGAGGCGGAAGGTTGGTGGTCATTGCATTTTGATGGATCAGCAAGAAGAGAAGGGGTAGGAGCAGGGATTTGGATTACAAGTCCAAGTGATGAAATTAAGTCCTTGTCCTACAAATTGAACTTTGATTGGAAAAATAACATGGCTGAGTATGAATCCTTGATTTTGGGTTTAGAAGTTTTGAAAAGAATGAATGCTGAAAATATTTCTGTTTTTGGAGATTCAGAATTAGTCATTAAACAAGTTGAAGGTGCTTATCAAACAAAGGATATAAGGATGAGGGCATATAGAAACTTAGTTTTGGACATGTTGGAAAATTTCCAATCTTACTCATTTATTGTCAAAACTAGTGATCAAAATTCCATTGCTGATTCTCTTGCTGTCTCTGCAAGTCTTTTCATTATTCCCATACATGCCACTGAAAAATATGAGGTTTAAGTTCACCATAGACTATTTATCCCTGATAATATTACTCATTGGCAATTTTTTGAGGATGACCAACAAGTGAAGAACTTTATTGAGCTGAAAGAAGAGTTTGAAAATATACAAGTAGATTAGCAAAATATGCTTGCTGAATCTAAAGGAAAGTTTGAAGTTTTGCAGCTAAAGAATAATTCCATATTAAAGGGTCTCATACCTCTTGAATTTTTTTTTGATCAAATTGATAATTTTAAATCTCCTAAGATACAAGCTGATGATGAAGAGGTTGAGAGTTGTAACCTTGGTACAGTAGTTATGCCCAAAATGATTAAAATTTCAAAGTTTCTTTCAGTTGATATGAAGTACAAGTATATTGAGATGATGAAGAGATTTATAGATGTTTTTTCTTTGAATTATGCTGATTTGAAAGAGTATGACCCCACTATTATTCAACATACTATTCCCATCAAAGAAAATGAAAAGACTTTCAAGAACAAATAGAGGAGGATTAATACACTTCTCATGCCATTGATTAAGAAGGAAATCAAAAAACACTTTAATGCCAAAATCATTGTCCCAATCAGATTCTCAAATTGGCTTGCAAACTTGGTTCCGATTAGGAAAAAGAGTGAAGAAATCAGAATATGTATTGACTTCATAAACTTGAATAAAGCCTCTCTGAAGGACAACTATCCTCTCCCAAATATGGACCAAATTTTGCAAAATATTGTTGGTTCTCAAAGGATGTCTATGCTTGATGGTTTTTCAGGTTACAATCAGATGCTTGTACATCTGGATGATCAAGAAAAAACAACCTTTACGACACCATGGGGCACTTTCATGTATGCCAAGATGCCATTTGGTCTCATGAATGTAGGAGCTACTTTTTAGAGGGACATGGATATTGTTTTTTCTGAAGAGAAGGATAATATGGTGGTTGTTTATCTTGATGACATAACAGTCTTCTCAAGGAGGGAAGAAGATCACATGAAACACCTAGAAAGAATTCTGTTGAAGTGTAGGAGGTTTGGCATCTCTCTAAATCCCACAAAAATTATTTTTGATTTAACTTCAGGTAAATTACTTGGACACATTATTTCTAGAGATGGGATTAAGATTTATCCAAACAGGGTCAATGCAATTCAGAAGGTGGATTTGCCTAGATGCAGGAAGAAGATTCAATCTTTCCTTGGAAAAGTAAATTTTGTAAGGAGATTTATTCCTAAATTTGTTGAGATTGTGAAGGACATAACAAGGATGCTGAGGAAAGGAGTTGACATTGAGTGGATAGCAGAGGAAAGACACTCATTTGAGGAGATAAAAAAGGCACTCACTCAAGCACCGGTATTGATCAGTCTAGATTTCTCAAAAGAATTTCTAGTTTTCACTTTTGCATCAGAATATACTATTACTGGAGTTTTGTTGCAAAAGGGACAGCAAGGTATTGAGCAACCCATTTCATTTTTTAGTAGGACAGTAGCTAACTATGAGCTAAAGTACAATATCTTAGAGAAGAAATTTTATGCCTTGGTTAAGGCTATCAAAGATTTCAGAATTTATATTCTACATTCTCATATTGTGGCTTTTGTTCCTAATACTGTTGTGAAAGACATCCTTACTCAAGTCTATCCTGATGGTAAGAGGGGCAAATGGATTGCTAACTTGCTGGAATATGATATATAGATCAAGCCAACAGAATTGGTCAAAGGAAAAGGCTTAGAAAAGCTGATGGCACAGTCAAACTTTAACTGTCTTGACATGAATTTAATTGCAGAAATATAAGAAATTTCAGATGAGGAAGAAGAACTAGTCCCTATTGAAGAAAAGTACATTACTTCATATTGGTATAAGGATATTGTTTTTGTCCTACATTATCATAAAGCACATGTTGAGCTAACAAAGTTTAAGGCAAGATTTGTGAAGACAAAATCTTTGAGGTATTGCATTTTTTATAAAAATCTATTTTGGAAAGATACCGACGATATTTTGTTGAATTGTTTGCTGGAATAGGAGGCTGATAAAGTGATTGAGGAGTTCCAAAAAGGAGACTGTGGAGGTCACCATTATTGGAAAGCCACAGTGAACAAGATTCTTAGAGAAGGGTATTATTGGCCTACAATGTTTAAGGATGTCTACAAAAATATTGCTGCCTACCATGAATGCCAGATTTTTGATTGTAAGAAGAAGCTTGTACCTTTACCTTTAATGCCTATCTATGTGGAAGCGCCATTTCAGAAACGAGGGCTAGATTTTATTGGAGAGATTCATCCATCATCATCAGGTCAACATCACTGTATTCTCACAATGACTGATTACTTTACCAAATGGATTGAAGCAATCCCAACTAGGCAAGCAAATTATTCTGTTATTATTTCTTTTTTGGAAAATAATATTTTGTCTAGATTTTGGTTGCCCCATGAAGATCATAACTGATAATGCACATGCATTTAATTCTAATAAGCTGATTAATTTCTATCATCAATATCATATTACTCTTGGGCATTCCACTGCATATTATCCACAAGGGAATGGTCTTGCTGGATCTTCTAACAAGAGCATTGTGAGGATCATTAAAAAGGTGTTGCAGGAAAATAAGAAGGCTTCTCATTTGAAGCTGAAGTATGCCTTATGGGCTGATAGGATATGCACAAAAGGGCCAATTGGAAATTCACCATATGAATTGGTATATGGAGCTAAAACCATTTTTCCTACATCTTTAGGGGTACCTGTCATGAAGCTGATTCAAGGATTAGAAGAGGAACCAAATGCAGTTTAGAGAAGAATAAATAATTTAATAGCTCTGTAAGAGAAGAGGGATGAAGTTTATAACAACAATCAACAATCTCAAAACAAAAACAAGAGGACATTTGATAAGAAGATCAAGGAAGAAAGTTTTCAAATTCAGGATGTAGTGCTGAAATGGGAGGCCAGAATTGAAGAGAAAGGAAAACATGGTAAGTTTGAGAACTTGTGGAAAGTTCCTTTAAAAATAGTTGCTTTCCATGGGAACAATACTTACATACTGCAGGAGATGGATGGAAAATCATATGTTGGAGGACCTGTCAATGGCAGGTTTTTAAAGCATTACTTTTCCTAAAAATCTGTTGATCATTCATATCTTTGTATATATTCCATTTTATCAATTTTTTCTGCTAATAATGACAAGCTAAATCAACAAGCTTGAGCCCGAGGTGAAGGCCATTAGAGTTTGAGGAGAAATCTTGGAATTTTCAAAGTTTTTTATGTTCTGTCAAGAAAATGGATAGCAGCACTGGAACTACTGGTTCTTAGTGTACCACAGGGGCACACTATCCCAAGTGGAGCCACTATTATCACTTAATTTTTTTTTTCAAAACATCATTATGACAAGATTACTTATGATCATGGGTCAAAATAGGGTCTTAGGAGTCATTTCTTGAGTTTGACCAAGGGAAGTATTAAATTTTTTAAGTTTGAGCCTACCCTAGTGTTTAAACAAACTCATTTTTAAGGTCTTTCACGTCAATTATTTCATCATTTTAGGATTCATTTCCTTTCCCAATTTTTTTGCATAAAAACTACCCAATTAGCCAAGAAACCACAATTTCTTAGCGCCACCCATTGAAAAAATTCACTTTGCGCTACAAAAGCGTTGATATTTTCGTAGCACAAACAACAAAATTACACTACAAGCGCTACGAAAGCGCGATTTTGTAACTGTCTTGTCAGTTAAGTTGTCAAATGTTAGAAACCGTTGGGAAAGGGTAGGATAGTGGCATGTCGAGTCATGTAAGCATGGAATCAAAGTACACACCCACGTTTGCAGTCATCATGGTCAGTTTAGGAATGAGTGAGTCATCATTTTCAGTTATGAAAGGACATCTGAAATTCAAATTCTTTCCTAATTAGTCACCCTCATTCCTTTTGCACTTCATTCGTAATGTTTGAGCTTTGAATGTCAAGACAAACCTGTGGCTGGTTCTTACAAAGGTTCATTATATCCATTTCAAGTGAGGCTGAAAGAATTTTTTAAGCGAGGCTGAGCCTTTCTCTGAAGAATATGGTAGAGGAAAGAAAAATTCACAGAGGAGGACAGTGCTTAAGGCATGAAACTGAAGATATGAAGGCAATAACTAAAGACCCAGCAGTGATGGAAGCAATCAGAAGAGCAGGTTTCCTATGGTTTTGTGAGAAGTTGCAGGGCTGTCACACACAGGTATCCAAGGAATTTGCTATGAATTTTAATGGAACAACGACTAAAGTCAGGATGATAAGTGTGTCTATCACACCAGAGGTCATTGCTTCCATTACAGAGATACCAAGAGGTCAAGAAACCTAGTTTAAAGGGTTCAAATTTGATATGGAGCAGTGTAAAGAATTCATGAAGCCTGAGCACATCGACATTGATCTTAACAATGCTATCCCTAGAAGCTGCATCAAAGACAATTATTCAAAACTGCTCCTCAACATTCAAAAATATTTTACCTGTGAAGGTAGATATCATAAGGTTTATTCATATCATTTCAAATTGATTCTACACTTCACTGGTAAGATTTCACTTGATTTACCTTTTTATTTGCATAGAAGCCTTGCAAATATGGCTGATAAGGTGCAAGAAAATTCTGAGGGGAGTGAAACATCATTATTTCATCATGGCTTAATGAATTATTAATTTTAGATGAACTTCAGAAGATAGGCAGAGGTTGGTCATCATTCTTGTTTATAAATGGTTTTGAGTTGGAAACCCTAACTCCTACAAGAAACCCTAAAGCTAAAGGAGTTCCATCACCACCAACAGTAGAACCAAGTCAACCTAGGGTTGAAAAACCAAAAGAACCTGCAAGACTAAAGCCAAGAAATCAAGCTGAGAAAGGGGTAGAGCAAATGCAAATGCTTGATACACCAACTCTCCCACCTGAAAAACAAAAATCAAAGGTTGTCAAAGATGCAAAACAGAAACAAGTTAGCAAACAGGGGACCAAAAGAATAACTAGAAGCCAAGCAGTGGTTTTAAAAGGAAATACAGTGGCTATAGAAGACAACTTAGTAACAAAGGGAAGTCTAGACGATATTCTTCATGCCATTGACATAGAAGAAACACCTATTGTACAAGCTGAATTCATAAGGGAAGATGAGTAGAAGTTGAAAAAGGTCAAGTCTTCAAAGAGATTATATTTTGAGGGGGAAGATGCAGGTTACATTTTTCAAGCAAGAAAGCCTATGAAAAGGCATGCTAAGAAATTAATGGAAGGCAGCAATGAAGTTCAAAAGCCCACCGAGATAGCTAAATCACCTAAAGATATTATTTATCTCTCATCACCCACAGTGAAGCATACAATCAACAAATTAAAAAGGGGAAAAGAGAAAATGATAGAGAAAACAGAGTTTCAATGCCTTGAGGAAAAGTTAAAGTCTGCAAACCAAGAAATTTCTATCATGAAAAAGAGAGCTAGAAAACGTAGTGTCGAGAAAGTACAATTTAAAAGGATGAAGGGAATGTGGGAAGGACAAGTTGATTATGTTCCTGAAATTTTATAAAATACAGAGAAACCTTTCAAGTGGAAATTTCCAGCAATAAAAGAAGCTAAGTTTGTCAGAATAATAAACACTCATCTAAGAGATACTAACAAAAGACTTAAATACTAGGTGAAGGATTTAGAAGAGCAGTTGGAGTTAATTCATGATGAGTTAAAGAGCAGAGGCATTAAAATGGCAGTCATAGAAGAACCAATAGGTCAACCAAATGTAAATGAACAAAGAATACCTCAAGGAAGCTAAACTGAAGTGGGTTTACAGTTTGTATGGTTTGCAAATACTGAAGACATGTGTATTTTGAGTTTTTTGAAAAAACTACAGTTTTCACTTGGAAAATTTATGAAAAATCTGCATACTCAGCAGTTTTGTAGAGCATTCAGTGTAAAAAAGTAGAAAAGTGCTACAAAATCGTTGTAGCTGCCTTTTTTTCTTCCTTTGGTCAGTATTTAAGGTGTTAAAAGATGAGTTAAGAGATGAAATTATTATAAAAGGTGTGTTGAAAGGTGATTAAAATGATGCAAGAGGAAGGAGTTAAGTTTTTGGAGAATAAAGGCTTGAAATGGAAGCGCTACAGAAAGCGCTACGAAACTGCTGTGTTTTCGTAGTGCAACATATTACAGCCTTTTGGATAGTTTTTGAAATGGTTTTAGACATCTGGAGGCTAGGAAAGAGTGATGGGACATGCCAAGCTAATCTTCAATAGCCAAGGACCACGAAATGAAGATTAAATGATGGTTAGAATATTCAAAGAAGGAAAAATATCCTATGCCTAAAAAACAGGGTATGGTTTCCTGCTTATGTGGAGGTCAGCAAAATGGTCATGAAGAACTGAATATCAATATCCAAATTCGACCATGTAATGAATACACTTGTAAATAATGTAATTTCGAATAGATAAGGTTGTTATAGATAGTGACAAGGAGTTTGAGTCCTTTTTGAAATAGGACTGTTAAGTAGGATAGGTGTCTTTTTGTAATAAATTCCATGTTTTATGGTTATGCAAGGTGTCAGTGGATAGAAATTCGATGTATCTAGCCTAGAGGCAGATCATCTGATGATGTAAGAGGTCTATTAAAGGCCATTGGGTCGAATTTTTCAAGGGTTGGACATTTTTGGCAAAATACTGAGCTTTTTTGTGAATTGTCTGTTTAAGCTAATATAGAGATCTTCTACTTGACCAACTTGAGATTCTTAAGGGGTTTTAGTGTTTTCCTATTCTATTTGTGTCTCTGATATATCTCATTTGCAGTGGTGTTCATCTATATTACTCAGAATTCATCTATTAGATGCTTTGAATTCCTGTATAAGTGAACTAGCTGTGTTTTTACATGTTTCATGTGTGTGTGCCTTATGACTAAAAACCCTAATATGCCTCAACTTCCATGTTAAGTAGATTCAATGATTTACTGAATTGCTTTGACTCCATAAGCCAAATGTATACATGCTGATGTGATTATTAACCTACATCTATCATTTATCAGTTTATTTCCTAAATAGAGTTAGCCATCTATATCTTTATCCATATCATTAACCTTTGAGAGAGCCCTCTCAGGCTGAGGAGGCTAAGCCTCAGTCAAAATATTAGGTTTGAAATAGTTACATGAGATTGTCTGATCAAGCAGCCTATCAGGTCCAATTTTGTGATAACACACACCTATGCCATGTGGAAGGATTTTAAGGATATTTTCTAAAGCAGCAACAACCATAGGAAATTGGCGCTCAAAGATAAACTCGAGAAGATCAAGATGGAAACGGGAGACAACATTCCAAAGTATCTCATGAAGTTTTTCCAATGTTAGGATGAACTGAGGAGTGTGTGAATAACTATTACTACTGATGATTTTGTGAGCTTGGCTCTCTTGGGACCTCCTAAGAGTTGGCACAGTTATGAAGACTCTATCAATGGACAGGAAAAATTTTCAGATTGGGAACGATTATGGTTGGATCTGGTGCAGGAGGAGTTCATGCAGAAAACTAGAGATGGCTCTTCATCAAAGCATGATGATAAAGAGGATTATGATTTGGTTGCCAAAAAAAAGAAGGGGAAGGGGAAGAAATTCTATTCTAAATCTGAGTCTAAAGGCAAGAAGCTGGATATCTCCAAGGTGAAGTGTTTTCACTATCACGAACATGGGCATCTTGCTACTTACTATCCGCAGAAGAAGAAGAACAAGAAGGATATTGGAGTTGCAGATGTTGAGGCCCTTGCCTCACAATTTGAACTTGATTTCTCCTTGATCACATGCATGGTGTCAAGTGCATTGGGATTGGTGTGGTATTTGGATAGTGGCACTTCCTTCCACATGACGGTAGATAAGGAGATTTTCAGTGACTTGGAGGAGAAAGATCTCCAAATGCATATAGAGATGGGCGACGATGGAAGATATAGTGAGACTGGCATTGGTACCATTACCTTTCATAGGGAGTTAGGTATACCATTTCAATTGAAAAATGTTATGCATGTTCCAGGTCTGAAGAAAAACTTGGTCTCAGTTGCAATGTTGGAGGACAGAGGCATTGACGTTGTTTTTAGCAATGGAAAAGCTTTCCTGCGACATAAAACAATGGGTCAAGCCAAGAGGATAGGGATTCCAGTTAAGAATCTCTACAAGCTGGAGGTATATGGTTGCGCTACCATGATGGGCAAGGTGGAAAAAGTGGTGAGCCGGGATGTGGGCGAATTATGGCATAGGCGATTAGGCCATCTTCATCATGGAGCCTTGAAAGTCATGCAACAAATATCTACTAGAATTCCAATGGGAACACTTGCTTAGTTAGATCAGTGCAATGGTTGCACCATGGGGAAGTATGTAAATTCCACCTTTCATGAAAAGGAGAAACGTGCTTCAGGGATCCTTGAGAGAGTTCACATAGACGTGTGTGGACCATTCTAGTTTGCTTCAATAGAAAAACACAAGTATTATGTTATTTTTGTTGATGAATTTTCTCGTAAATGTTGGATCTTATTCATGTAGAAGAAGGATCAAACATTCTCAAAGTTCTGTGAGTTTAAGGCATTGTTGGAGAAACAATTGGGGAAGCAAGTGAAGGCTCTGAGGAGCGATAATGGTGGAGAATACATCTCTAACGAATTCAAAGACTTCTGCAGCAAAGAAGGAATTCGAAGAGAACTCATAACGCCTCATAACCCACAAAAAAATGGGGTCGTGGAGAGGAAGAACAAAACGATCATGGGTGCAGCACGAGCGATGTTGCATGATCAGGGCCTACCAATGCATTTGTGGGCAGAAGCATGCAACACTGCGGTTTATGTGCAAAATCGTTGTCCTCATAGAGTACTTGACATGAGTACACCTGAAGAAGCTTTCAGTGGTAAGAAACTGGATGTTTCACACTTCAAGATTTTTGGCTCATCTATTTATGTGCATGTGACCAAGAACGCCAGGAAGAAGCTAGAGCCAATTGCTGAAGTTGGGATATTTGTGGGGTACACAGAAACACCCCATAATTATCATGTGTATTTTCCTAACAGTAAGATGACTGTTATGCGACAAGATATAAAATTCGATGAGGGGAAAGCCATACAGTTGTCGCTTGAGAGGGAGCTATACTTGCATGCAGAAGAGGAACTGTTGGTTCACAAAGATGAGTCTCTAGATGTGTATCAGCCACAGGAGGAGGTTCATGGAGTGGGGGAGTCCACTCATGCGAACGAAACATCGAAAACGCGAGAAGGCGTGCCATAGGCGATGAGAGTGAGACTTGATTACGCACAAAATGCCAAGGCCCCCCCCCTACTTCACGGCGCGAGAAAAAGACAATATTCGACCAATTTACTAGATACATGGCTCTCATGAGAAAATGTGTTAGCGGGCGAGCCATATTCGCGGAAGTGAGTGCGGGAGCCCACATGGGTAGCGAGGGGAAAGATTTTAAGAACCCCCTAGAAATTTATATATATAATAAATAGGCGAATCTCTGAACCACTGAAAACTGAAAAAATGGGGTGAATGCCATAGAAATCTGGAAAATCGGGGGCGAATGCCATGGAAACCTGGAAAATCGGGGGCGAATTTCATGTTTCTTGTTTTGTGCGCCCTTTTTTTGGTGGGCTAATGTTAAATAATTAATTATTTTTAAAATATTTTTTGGGCTAACTTTATTAAACTATAAAAATGGGTTTTATATAAAAAATTCGCCCTAATAAAATTTAAAATCCCTTAAAATTCACCTTTGGGCTAAAATTCGCCCCTAAAATTTTCCCAGATGGGTAGATGCAATGGTGGAGGAGTATGACTCCATTGTCAAAAAGAGTGCTTGGGAAATTGTTCCAAGGCCGATTGATAAATTAGTGGTAGGTTCGAGATGGATCTACAAGGTAAAGCAAGCTGCTGATGGGATTGTTGAGAAATACAAGGCCATATTTGTGGCCCGGGGCTTCTCATAGATCGAGGGGATTGATTATGAAGAAACCTTTGCACCTGTCACAAGTTATTCTTCCATAAGAACCATCCTTGCTCTCTCAGCACAGATGGGCTGGTGCATTCATCAGATGGATATGAAGATTTTGTTTCTCAAAGGGATCATTGAGGAAGAGGTGTACATAGAGCAGCCTAAAGTATTTGAGATCTTCATTAGTGAGTCATATGTGTGCCGACTCAAAAAAGCATTGTATGGGCTGAAGCAAGCACCCCTTTCTTAGTACACTCTGATAGACAGCTATTTCACTAGACTAGGCTTCAAAAAAATTGATGTGGATGCAAACCTATACCAAATTGTGGTGGAGGGTAAGCTTTTAATCATTGTTCTTTTTTTTGATGATTTAATATTGACTGGTGATGAGCAGCTAATACACTCATGCAAGGAGGACCTTGCAAAGGAGTTCGAGATGAAGGATATGGGCCTCCTTAATTATTTCATTGGTGTTATCACTCAGAAAAAGTGAAACATTATTTGACATGGTCATAGAGTTCATTTGTCAAAGGTATGGTCATAGAGTTCATTTGTCACAAGTTGCTATAGGAAAATTTTAATTTTTTTCATATTAACCTATCCTAAGGATCAAACCCACCTCCATTCAAGTCATATCATGTTTCGTCAGTCATTATTTGCTGACATATTTCATTTCCCAATATTTTGAATTCAAAAAGGTCACTTTAGCCAGTTTTTCCTCTTTTTGTAGCGATTTACACTGAAAAAGGCAGTTTTCACTACGAAACTGCCTAATAGCTTCGTAGCAAAACTGCCAGGAAATGAACTAACCACGCTACGAAAAAGGGTATTTATATCTGTCTTGTCAAATCTAGTGCAAGGTGTCAGTTCATCATTGGAGGATTTAAGGTGAATGTCATTCGAGCCTCTTATCGTTAACTCAAAGGTACATAGCCATGTCTGAGGTCATCATTACCCTTTTGGCATGAATGTGTCATGATTAAAGCATAAGCTACCATTTAAAACATAAAATTGTACCCTAAGCTACTATTTGTCACTCAACGTTGATTCTTGCATGTGAAGCATCTCACTATCACTTTTTGAGAGCTGCCTCACCACACCAAGCAACTTGTTGTCCAATTTGTCTTTACAAGTGTCACCTTTTTAAGAGGGTAGCTTGGTTATAAAAGGAGATGGTCATGCACAAGAAAGCATACAAAGGTAGCTTTGTGGATAAGATATAATCCCATGGACCTTAATATATTCATGGAGGACCCTAGCTTTGCTGAAGCATGCATCAGTTCAAGTTGTTTGAATTTTTGCTGGAGCTAACAAGGAAATTGTTGTGTTTTTGGATTGTTTGAGAAGTAAGTTTAAAGAGAGGATTATGGATGAAAGGAGATGAATTTGGAAATAATAAGAGAGGTTATTTTCAGTCACAGAACAATGAAAAATAACCTCTTTCACTTTTGTCACAGGTGCTATCAGTTGGGAGATACATGGATGTCTTTGGGCCCTATTTTCAGAAGACAAAGTTTTCCTATTTTATACATGTTTTTCAAATGCATATTCTGGAGAGCTGGATATGGTTTTAAAAAAACCAAGAGAAATTTTCGTTCAGAACATTCGTATTGACAAACACCTCCTCCAGTTTTGTAAAATACATCATGGATTTAGAGATATAAGTCTGTTCTAAGATCCATTTTTCAGAAAAAACAACAAAAAACAAGAAAACTCTGCAAATATGTTTTAAAAATGTAAGGTGATGGTGATTGTGTTCCTCATTAGTTTGATGAGTTCCATAACATGCAGAAGATCAAGTGTTATTATGAATCTTTTGTCGGAAAAAGACCACTTTAGCTACGCATAACAAATAGCCCTAACATCAATTATGGCTGCCAATATCTTTAAATCTGCAGTTAGGTGATCCAAATAAAGCTGCACAAATCCAGATCTAAGCATAAAAGACATTAAGCAGTGAGAATAAAATGTTGCTCCATGCATCCAATAGGCAAGATAAGAACAATATATTTGAAAGAATTTTTATATTAAAAAGGGACACCTGAGAGGAAAACAAGAAAGGTGTTTCCAATTCTCCTCAATGGGATGGGTTCTTGAAAGTCCTCAACATTTCAGATCTAAAATTTCTCTCTCTTGTTGGTGTAGAAAACCCAGACAAACATAGAACTCAAAGGGAGCTCACAAAGCAAGTGATAAAGAATGTGACAATGATAATGGCTCAAAGTCAGACCAAGAGTATAGATCCAGAGTGATCTAATACAATGAAAAGGTGACTAATGAATGGGAAAACCCTTCTATTTATAACAAAATATTAGGGTGGTCTAGAACTTGGTGCATGAATAAAATATTATTAATCAAATTCTAGAACCACCCTTTAGGAATATTTTATTATATTTGTTGGAGGGAAAAGGATTTTTGACTTGGGGGTCAATTCCTTTATTTATAAATAATAAACAAATAAATGATTTATTTACTATTTTAAGGAAATGGTGGGAATATAATTAAATAAATAATGATTTATTTAATTATTTATAAATGATTTAGTCAAATTTAACTAGGAATATTATTTAAATAGGATTTAAATAACTTATTCCTAGGAAATAATCAAATAAATAAGGATTTATTTAATCGATTTCTTGTTTTGGGTTAAATATGACCAGGAAATATAAACAAATATAGATTTGTTTATTATTTCCTTTTGGGGTTTCCTATTTAGACCATAAACAACTTAATAAAGGTGTTTTACTAAGTTATTTCACATAGTGAAAGAAATTTTACTTAGGGTAAAATTGGTCTTACATGGTGTACTTGGGTTCATCTAATGATAATAGGTTAGATGACCAAAAAATGGTGTAACATCAGGTTTTAGCAGTAGAAGGTCATTTTGTGAAGACAATTTTGAAATAGGAAAATCTTGTGTTTTTACACAATCTTTCCTCTTTTCATAGCATTTTCTAGGCTTGAAGACATGAAAACGCTACGAAAAAACCAGTAGCAGCCTTTTTGCCTCTAAAGTCATTTTGTGTAGCTTTCAAGAAGGGATATTGATGGTGTGGATGATTCATGACTTGATTGACACCATGGAACAACAAAGGAGCAAAGTTATTGGGTGCAGAAGTCATTTTTCAACACTATCAAAGCTCTTTATGAAACTATCCTGTTTTCGTAGCGAGCTATTTTTTAAGGTTTTGGAGCATCTTAATGGAAGTTTTGGAAAGCTGGACTCCTCCAACATGTCAAGGGACCTTAACATAAAACATTTATGACTCAAATTAAGTGTTGAGGAGACATGTCAGTAGCCAAAGATCTCGTTGAAGATAAGGATTATGCATTCCTAAAAAATAGGATTTTGTTCCACATGTTTAGGAGAGTTTTTAATATGTAAAGTGGTGATGAAATATGTTATGGATTTTTCGAGCATGTGACACTTATGTTGTAACCATAATATAACTTTTTTAAAGATAACAATGTAATAAGTAAGTGTTTGAGTTATGTTAGGACTCTAACTCCTAATTTAGTAGGTGTCAGTTTCTAGTTATAAATATCCAGTTTGTGGTTAGATTAGGTGGCAGTCAAAGAACTTAATGATCTATCTATTTGGAAGATTGGATGTAAAGGCTAGATTCCTATAAGTAAACAATACTTCGATGTATGAGAGGTTGGAATATGCTACTGCTGAATTCTACTATTATAAACAGGTTTTTCATTAGTAATGGAGAATGGCTATTGGTTTCATCCTTCACTTGAGATTCATTTGATGTTTTCATGAACATAGTCCTATGTATATTATTACCTTTTGTCAATATACTAATGTTTGATTACTCATAATTCGTGCTTTGCATGCTTTGACTTCCTTTCAAGCATTAAACTATTGGATATCTCTCTCAATGTCCCACTTTCAGTATCTTAATGTTCATATATTGAGTAAACTTTATGTGTGTGTATTCTACTTTCATTTAAAAATCTACATGCCTCAGCTTCCACAAGGAGAGCCTTTGTCATTGAGATTCCTGTCACTGACTCCATAACCCAATGGTAGCAAGCCTTCATTTTTCAACCTGTAAAGATAAAAAACCAAGACACAATTTATAGAGTTATCCATCTAGTACTATCATTATTCAATATCATAAAACCCCCTTGAGAGATCCCTCTCAAACTGAAGAGACTAAGCTTCAGTTAGAAGTGGTTTGAAAGAGTTACTCCAAGTTGACCATTGAAGCAGCCCAAAAGGAATCAATTTGGTGATAAAATTTTGGTGCGTCTGCCGGGAGCTTGAAGACTAATTTCCTGAAGTTTTTGTGCAAAAAAGTGAAGCTGAACTCTGGGAGGTAGCAGGAGCTCAGAATTTTTTGAGGCTACAGAACTACCTTGGCGACTCCATTGTTGAAGAATTCAAAATTTCATAGATTCATGGTGATTCCATTGGACTTATGAAGAACTCAGATGCTGCCATTCTTGTTTCAAGATATGCATGTATAGATTTTTCAGAAATTTATAGTTTCCCAAATACTTTTCCCAAGGATGCATATTTTTTAAGGAATGGTCCAAAATTTAATGGAGAAGATTTAAGTTTTACCTTGAAGTATATATCATATTTCTATGAATTTTCTAAGCTTCTTAGAGTTAGACATGAAGATGTTTTCAACATATTGTTCTATGATTCATTTCAAGGGAAATGTAAACTGTGGATTGAAAGCATTCATGTCAGATCTATTAAGTCATTTTCAGAGTTTTGTCTTATTTTTTTGGAAACATGGATGGAAAGAACAGAGTTGGTGGAAGACTCTCCTTCTATTCAAGGTTTTAAACAATGGAATGGTGATTACACTAATGAGGAAGTGGATGGAAATTTCTCTTTGTCCTTGTATTCTTATTTAAAGTTATTTAAGTGCAAGTCAGAAGATAAGATTCAATTTTTGGATGAAGTTGCTAAGAACATTGAGAAATACATTGAAGTTTTAGAAGATCAAATTCAATCCTATAGTATTCATGATCAAGATCAATATTTTCAAAAAAATTTCATGCCAGAACACAAAGAGAGGGTACTGCTACCTTTTTCTTTTGAGATTGAGGAAGAATACCTTGTTCTTGAAAATCAGTTTGATAGCACACAACTGAAATATTGTGTTGCTAAAGAAATCATATATGAGTTGTCCAAAGCTGCAGAATGTCTTGAGGATTATCAAACAAACTATGTCTTCTATGATCCTATAGCTTACTAAAAGGAAGAGTTCTATGGTCCAAATTTCCAATTATGTTTTCATTGTGAAAATCAGACCTATCTTCTCTTACCTTTATCATTTCATAATACAGTTTTCTTTTGGTTCAAGAACACTCAAGGGGTTCAAGTATCAGATCAACTCATTGATTGGCTTTATTGTAGATTTCATGTTGCTTGAATCAAACATGAAGATTGCAAATGTTAGGGTAGGTAGGAGTGTGTGAATAAGCTCAAAGTTGACTGAGCATCCTTTCAGTAGGTACAAATTTGGTTTCCTTACTAGGGGTCAGACTTGAGCCCAAGGTGAAGGCCATAAGAGTTGGAAGGAGGCTTGGAAAATTTCAGAGTTTTATTTCCAAGAAGATGGATATCACTAGAACTACAGGTTCTTTGGTGTAACACAGGGGCACAACATCCCAAGTGGAGCCACTTTTATCGCTCAGAAAAAGTGAAACATTATTTGACATGGTCATAGAATTCATTTGTCAAAGGTATGGTCATAGAGTTCATTTGTCACAAGTTGGTATAGGATAATTTTAAATTTTTTCATATTAACCTATACTAAGGTTCAAACCCACATCCATTCAAGTCATATCATGTCTCATCAGTCATTATTTTCTGAAATATTTCATTTCCCAAGCTTTTGAATTCAAAAAGGTCTCTTTAGACAATTTTTCCTATTTTCCTAGCGATTTACACTGAAAAAAGGTAGTTTTCGCTACGAAACTGCGTAATAGTTTCATAGAGAAACTACTAGGAAATGAACTAACCATGCTATGAAAAAGGGTTTTTCTATCTGTCTTTTCAAATCTGGTGCAAGGTGTCAGCTCATCATTGGAGGAGTTAAGGTGAATGTCATTTGAGCCTCTTATGGTTAACTCAAAGGTACATAGCCATGTTTGAGGTCATCATTACCCTTTTGGCATGTATGTGCATGATTAAAGCATGAGATGTCATTTAAAACATAAAACCTTACCCTAAGCCACTATTTGTCACTCAACATTCATTCTTGCATGTGAAGCATCTCAATGTCACTGTTTGAGAGCTGCCTCACCACACCAAGCAGCTTGTTGTCGAATTTGTCTTTACAAGTGTCACCTTTTTAAGAGGGCAGCTTGGTTATAAAAGGAGATGGTCATGCACAAGAAAGCATAAAAAGGTAGCTATGTGGATAAGATATAAGCCCATGGACCTTAATTTATTCGTGGAGGACCCTAGCTTTGCTGAAGCATGCATCAGTTCAAATTGTTTGAATTTCTGTTGGAGCTAATAAGGAAATTGCTGTGTTTTTGGACTGTTTGAGCAATAAGTTTAAAGAGAGTATTATGGATGAACAGTGATGAATTTTGAAATACTGAGAGAGGTTATTGTCGATCACAGAACAATTAAAAATAATTTCTTTCACTTTTCTCACAGGTGCTATCAGTTGGGAGATACACAAATGTCTTTGGGCCCTATTTTCAGAAAACAGAGTTTTCCTATTTTATACATGTTTTTCAAATGTAGATTCTGGACAACTGGAGATGGTTTTCAAAAAACCAAGAGATTTTTTTCTTCAGAACATTCTTATTGACAAAAAAATCCTCCATTTTTTCAAAATACATCATGGATTCAGAGATATAAGCTCTGTTCTAAGACCTAGTTTTCAGAAAAAACAAGAAAAATATGCAAAGATGTTTTAAATATGTAAGGTGACGACGATTGTGTTCCTCATTAGTTTGATGAGGTCTATAACATGTAGAAGATCAGGTTTTAGCAGCAGAAGGTCATTTTGTGAAGACAATTTTGAAATAGGCAAATTCTGTGTTTTTACACAGTCTTTTCTCGTTTCGTAGCATTTCCTAGGCTTAAAGACAAGAAAACGCTATGAAAAAACCTATAGCAGCCTTTTTGCCTCTAAAGTCTTTTTTTGCAGCTTTCAAGAAGGGAGATTGATGGTTTGGATGTGTAATTACTCGATTGACACCATGGAACATAAAAGAAGCAAAGTTATTGGGTGCAGAAGTCAGTTTTCAACACTACCAAAGCTTGCTACGAAACTGTCTGGTTTTCGTAGCGAGCTATTTTTGAAGGTTTTAGAGCATCTTAATGGAAGTTTTGGACAACTGGACTCCTCCAACATGTAAAGGAACCTTAAAATAAAATATTTATGACTCAAAGAAAGTGTTTTGGATGCAGATCATCATCCAAAGTTCTCATTGAAGATAAGGATTATGCATTCCTGAAAAATAGGATTTTGTTCCACATGTTTAGGAGAGTTTTTAATATGTAAAGTGGTGATGAACTATGTTATGGATTTTTCAAGCATGTGACACTTGTGTTGTAACCATAATATAAATGTTTCAAACATAAAAATGTAATAAGTAGGTGTTTGAGTTATGTTAGGACTCTAACTCCTAATTTAGTAGGTGTCAGATTCTAGTTATAAATATCCAGTTTGTGGTTAGATTAGGTCGCAGTCAAATAAATTAATGATATAGCCATTTGGAAGATTGGATGTAAAGGCTAAATGCCTATAAGTAAACAATAATTCGATGTATGAGAGGTTGGAATATGTTACTGCTGACTTCTACTATTGTAAATAGGTTTTTCATCAGTAATGGAGAATGGCTATTGGTTTCATCCTTCACCTGAGATTCATTTGATGTTTTCATGAACACTGTCCTATGTATCTTATTAATTTTTTTCAATATACTAATGTTTGATTACTCATAATTCATGCTTTGCATGCTCTGAATTCCTTTCAAGCATTAAACTATTGGATATCTCTCTCAATGTCTTGCTTTCAATATCTTAATGTTCATTACTCAGAATTCATGTTTCTCATGCTTTGAATTCCTTTGAACATTTATATATTGAGTAAACTCTGTGTGCGTGTATTCTAATTTCATTTAAACATCTACATGCCTCAGCTTCCACAAGGAGAGCCTTTTTCATTGAGATTCCTGTCACTGACTCCATAGCCTAATGGTACAAAACCAAGACACAATTTATAGAGTTAGCCATCTATTACTATCATTATTCAATATCTTAAAACCCCCTTGAGAGAGACCTCTCAAAATAAAGAGGCTAAGCTTCAGTTAGAAGTGGTTTGAGAGAGTTACTCCAATTCGACCATTGAAGCAACCCAAAAGGACTCAATTTGGTGATAACACCTGAATTGGAAATATGGCAGCGAGATGGTGAAATTTTTGTGTCTCAAGGCAAGTATGCAAGGGAGATACTGGGTAATTTTCACATGGAGGGCTAAAAACCCATGGATAATCCTCTTCCAGGAAACTGGAGGAAAGAGGATTCTACATCTGGAGAGTTAGTGGATGCCATTGTCTATCAACAGTTAGTGGGTTCGCTAATGTATCTAGTGAACACGAGACCGAACATTTGCTATGCGGTTAACCAGCTGAGTCAAGCGATGGTTAAGCCTACCAAGCTCTTTTGGAAGGCGGGCAAGCATGTCCTGAGATACCTGAGGGGCACATCTGAGTATGGTTTATGGTACAGAAAAACGGATGAGGTGAAGTTGCATGGCTTCACGGATGCAGATTGGGCAGGCATCCCATCAGACAGAAATAGCACATCAGGGGGGATATTTAGCTTTGGATCTACAGTTGTTCCTTGGTACAGCAGGAAGCAGAGATCCGTGGCACTCAGTTCAGCGGAATCATAATACATGGAAGCGAGTCAAGCTACATGTGAGGCTATCTGGATGAGAAAGATCATGGTTGGTTTTTTTGGTTCTCATTTAGATCCGACAGTGATTTATTGTGATAATCAGAGTTGCATTAAACTCTTGATTAATCATGTGTTTCTTGATAGATCTAAGCATATATATATCTGGTATCATCATATCAAAGATTGGGTCAGAGGAAGATCACGTTGCTTCAATAAATTTGTACGGAAGATCAGGATGCAGATATTCTGACGAAGGCGCTCATGAGGAGAAAATTCGAATACCACAAAGACAGGATCGGGGTGAAGGATAATCCCTTTCTTGTTGAGAGGGAGTGTTGAGATTCAACAAGAAGATCCTAGTAAAAATTATGCACCTACACTAGGATGGAGCCTCAAGTTATTTTTAGGTGGATGTCTATTTATAGATGCATGAGAAATTTTTTTTATAGATGAGGTCTATTTATAGATGTATGTGCAAGTTCTATTTATATATTGCATGTATATTTATAGATGCATGTCAGATATTATTATCCCTTAATATTAGTTGGACAATAAACAATAATCTATTATCAATGAGCACTTGGAAATAATTAATTGAAGTGGCAAATCAGTTAGCTATAGGAATTTCGAGTTGAGTGATTGGTTGGTGGGACATACAAGTGGACTTAGTTGTAACTGAGTGATTCGAAGTTGTAATAGAGTTGGAAGTGTAGTTATGAGAGTTGTAAAGTAGTTTAACTCAGTTTTGCTAGTTGTAACTGAAGATACACTAGTGAGAGATCAAGTGAATTAATTATTAATTAATTCACAATCAGTGGTCTCACATGCAATTGAAGATTTACTACTATTAACTACATGCATGTCAGATCCAGTGAAGACCCAATTGAGATGTAGGTGAAAGGGACAGATTTACTATCAGTTGTGACATTAGTGGGTGCACACATGAAACCATACACACATTGGATGTGCCCATGAGGATTACGCAGTCAAGGCAAGCAGGATTCCATTAATTCAGGGATTGCTATCAGCTGGGATTGCACAGTGGAGACCAGCTATCTGGAGGTAGTAAATTGGCTAAGGAACCTGCCAATTTTTGTATGAGAGTGTGAGACGATTGTATATTGTACTGAGAGATCTTGGATTGGAGCTTTGTATGAGATTGTTTCATGATCCATGATATAAACATAATATATGATAGTGGGGTTTTGAGTTTTATGTTTTCCCGGTAAATTGTCTGTGTTATGTGTGATTGATCTTTCTCCATGATATTGCTATTGGCGATTGTGTTTTAAACTCCACAAAGATTTTGTAGAAGCAATTTTGTATTTAACAGTGGCATATAATTTTTAGATTAGGAGAATCTAGGCAATAAATATTTTGTATTAAATTTCTACATCTTTCTCTCTTAAAGATGCACAAGAATGTTGAATATCTTCTTTAACCTTTGGCTGATAAACTTGTTGTACTGCTGCAAGAATTGTCTCCTGTGGGAAGTATTTATGAACACCAAGACAATATAAATCATCCTTTTCTTCTATGAGAGAAAACACTTTCTCTTTTTGGTGATGAAAAGGATTGTCATGCAAAGCCTCCAAGATCTCTTCATCCATAAAATCAGTATCACCATAATAATCCTCTAGGTTTTGAATGAAAACCCCAAATTGATCACAACAATTATTAACCAAAGACAAAGAAGGGTAAGACTCCTTGTATTCTTCATAAAATATTGAATGGAAAACTTAAGAGAAAAAATAATGGCAGGTGGCAAACCTTCATACCAAGATCGTTCTTTTCCTTCAAGAGAAGCCATGAACATCTTTAAGAGACAATCTTCAAGAAATTCAACCTTCAACTTGTGTGTATGCATGTGAAATTTAACCAGATGTAAAGCATCATAATTCCTATCATCATCTTTAAACATAGGCAAATTCCTTTTCCAATATACCTTAGGCATTTTATTTGAGAAACTTGGAATATGATCTCGGATCTTGGGAGCATACCTTCTTGCAATAGTTTCCATCTTGAAAATTCTTGAAGCTACTGATCTTCATGCAGTGGAGTCACCATGAAGTGTTGATTTTCTGGATCTTTCAGTCGTTGGAGTCACCAGGTGAATGGTTCAGCCTTCATATGTGTCCAATTGTTGTTCACCATCAACAATTAGATCTGATCTTTGTCTTTATTTCCCAGGGAATATTTTTTATTTCACCTCCCCGACAACGTCGCTAATATGTTATTACTCCACTAGATTCCCAAGGCTGAGGAAGGAATCCCAATAGAGGTAACCACAAACCAATATTTTGAATTGATAACTAGCCCTATCAAGCCAGAGTGGGCTCTCTCCAAAAGGGTCACAGCCAAGAGGGCTGGAGAAATTAGGTTTTTAGGCTAGATATAGAGTGCAAGGGGTTTTTTTGATTTGGTTTGGTTGGGTAAATCATCGGATAAAGGAATTAAGTCAAGGAAAGCTAGGTCAGGGAAAATGGAGTTAGGGTTGAAGGGATCAATGGGGCAAGGTAGGTAAAATGCCAATCACTTGAAATAAATGGTTTTGAAATAGTAAGAAGGTTGATAAAATCATAAGGTCTATATTTCTATCAGACATAAGATAAAGGAACAAAATATGACCAGTTACCCAAAACAGAGCATGTGCAAGCATGTATTTTGAATTTCAAACTTATAAAAGAGCATAACATAGATATGAAAGTGACATGAACAATACATTAAAACATATGTGACTGAAGAAGAAACAATGAAATACATTCAATACCACAGGTATCCCATAAATGTAGCTGCAACTCCTCTTTATTAGCTTTTCCAAAATTGAGTACAAGTTCCCTTGATCAACTAGCAAAATCAAACTAATTCCAACTATTCCAAACCTTTGAAAAATGAGTCAAAAATTACATGATATAGGCCTCAAACAACCTCTCCCAAACTCAGGGGTCGAATTCATGAGAGAAGGAGCTGATCCACTAAAGTCTGAACTGAAACCTAGAGTGTAGGGTGGTCAAAGTGACTCAACCCTAATTTTTTGCAAACGGATTCATTACACCTCATCATGAGTTTTAACCTAATGTATTTATCCTAGGTAATTGTAAAAACATGCTAATTACATTTACATCATCAATTACATGAGGTAAAAACATGATTCCCCAAGGTAAAATTCAAATTTGTAGAAAAACTCAGGAAAATTCAGTCAATTGTTAAACGCATAGTGCCATTTTACCCCAACTTGCAGGCTATTTTTGACTGGGTTTCAAGTGTTCAAATTGGCTCCAAGATAGCATGTTGGAAATCCCTTCAAGTCTAGTTTCCAGAAATACCTTCATTTTTCAAAATGAAGGTCATTTACCCTATTAAAATGCATTCCTCCCAAGACTGGTCAAAAAGTGCAGAATGAGGGTGAAAAAATGCAAAGTGCTATTGCATGAAACTTTTGGAGACATTAATTAACTCCAAATTGAGCTCATGATAGCTCATTGGAAATCTCCCTCTGTCTAGTTATCATTTGACTCACCAAAAAAGTAATTTGGACAATCCCTCTATGAGAAAACTTGATTGTCCCAAGGTCACTCTAGAAGTGTATCAAATCTCCTGTGGCACCTGTCTTTTTGAGATTTCTCTAAAACCATGACACCTATGTAAAACATGAAGGAATTTTTTCTTCATTGACCTATGATGGACAAAAAAATCTCTCACTTTCGTCAAATTCATCTCTGTTTGGTCGGAAACATAGTTTGAAGAAAACTTGGCCCTATGAGTGACAAATGACTTGACCCTTGGAATGGTTTCTTAAAAAATGATGGAGACATGATGTTATGAATTATAATGGCCTCATACTTAGTGATATGACCTACCTTATGCCTCCTCTTCTCAAATATCTCGTTTCCATAGCAAACCCTAGCTCAATGGGAGAGGAAATTAGGGTTTAGTGCTTTGAACAATGATAACTTGGGCAACCTTGGGAAAAATGGTTAAAAAACGAAGCGAGGTCAATGGTAATGACGGAGATGAGGTGAAAGCAGAGTAAAATAAGGTGGGATGGGTGGGATTTAAATACCAGTGCTAACATCGGCTCTAGCTGGGGATGGTAGCTCCTTGGAGGTGCAAAGAACCACATATCTCTGAATTTGTAGACTAGTGCCCTATCTATTTGGAAATGGAGTCCAATATGTAAACTGAAACTAAAACTGAAACTGAAAATACACTGCAAACTTCAATCCACACTAACAGCTCATCAAAGCCTTAGGGCCTTCACCTCGGGCTTCAAACCTTGATGAATTCTGTCAACACTTGCTAAAAATAAAATAAAATAAAATTGAAATGATACCAAACTACTCTAATCTGCTACAAAATTGTTGATTAGGTGAAATGATCCTTCCATTGTAGCCAATCCAGGAGATGGCTACTTACTGAAGTTCCACTATCACTTTCCTCGAGTAGGCAGAACGATGTACATGTAGGCAACTCATGATAAAAAATGAAACCAAGACTTATGCTAACAAACGAGACAACATTCATCTTCTCTAATGCTTGCAAAATACTGCTGAAGGGATCTTGAAAATCCAGAAGCATTACCTTGTCTTGAGATCCAACAACAAAAATACAAGTACTCCCTTCATTCTGATATGAAATAACACTTGTTTGTTGATAGATAGGAAGGCATAGTGAAGTATAACCTTCTATTATCTGAGTGTTGGCTTAAAATTCCTTAAGCATGAGAAATTTTGACTCAATCTCTGGCATTTTGTCTCTCTTGGGTTCATATTCCTTAAATTCATGTTCTAAGTCATACTTAAACAAGAAACATTCTTCAAAATTATCAAACATGACAACCCTATCATCTTCATGAAAGGAAACAACATCTACTAGTTGATCTCCTTGCAGGGAATCATCATCATAAATTGGTTTACTCACAACAATTTCTTTTATAGTTTCATCAAACTCCTCATTGAAATTATCTTCATATTTATCGTACTTAGGCAAATCAGGTTCAGGAGAAACTTCATCAAATATGAACAATGAAAAAGGAGGTTGTCTTTCTTCATGATGATCTATAAATCTAGTTTCAGGATTTTCCTCATTTAAACTTAGATTTTCATTTTAAAAAATGGAAGAAGTTTTACCAATACTTTCTTGACTATGTGAACACTGCAAACCCGCTTTAGGTTGGACCGTAATATGACTTTTCAGGATTTTATCTATGTCATCTTCAGACGGAGGAGAAAGTACTTTTTGTTTTCTTTTGGTAACACAATGATTGTATTCTTTCTCTCTTAAAGATGCACAAGGATGTTGAATATCTTCTTTAACCTTTGGATGATAAACTTGTTGTACTGCTGCAAGAATTGTCTCCTGTGGGAATTCTTTATGAACATCAAGACAATATACATCATCTTTTTCTTCTATGAGAGAAAACACTTTCTCTTTTTGGTGATAAAAAGGATTTTCATGCAAAGCCTCCAAAATCTATTCACCCATAAACTCATTATCATCATAATATTCCTCTAGGTTTCGAATGGAAACCCCAAATTGATCCTAACAATTATTAACCAAAAACAAAGAAGGGTAGGGCTCCTTGTATTCTTCATAAAATATTGAATGGGAAACTCTAAGAGAACAAATAATGGCAAGTGGAAAACCTTCATACCAAGAGCTTTATTTTCCTTCAAGAGAAGCCATGAACATCTTTAAGAGACAATATTCAAGAAATTCAACCTTCAATTTGCGTGTATGCATGCGAAATTTAACCAGATGTAAAGCAGCATCATTCCTATCATCATCTTTAAACATAGGAAAATTCCTTTGCAAATATACCTTAGGCATTTTCTTTGGGAAACCTGGAATATGATCCCGGCTCATGGGAGCATACCTTCTTGCAATAGTTTCCATCTTGAAAATTCTTGAAGCTACCGATCTTCATGCAGTGGAGTCGCCATGAAGTGTTGATTTTCTGGATCTTTTAGTCAATGGAGTTGCCAAGTGAATGGTTCAGCCTTCATATGTGTCCAACTGTTGTTCACCATCAACAATTAGATCTGATATTTGTCTTTCTTTCCCAGGGAATATTTGTCTTTTCACCTCCCCGGCAACGGCGCTAGTATGTTATCACTCCACCAGATTTCCTAGGCTGAGGAAGGAATCCCAATAGAGGTAATCAAAAACCAATATTTTGACTTGATAGCTAGCCTTATCAAGCTGAAGAGGGATCTCTCCAAAAGGGTCACATCCAGGAGGGCTGGATAAATTAGGTTTTTAGGCTAGATATAGAGTGCAAGGGGTTGTTTTGATTTGGTTTGGTTGGGTAAATCAACAGATAAAGGAATTAATTCAAGGAAATCTAGGTCAGGGAAAATGGAGTTAGGGTTGCAAGGATCAATGGGGAAAGGTAGGTACAGTGCAAATCAATTGAAAGAAATGGTTTTGGAATGGTTTTGAAACTGTAATAAGGCTGAGAAAAGCATAAGTGATGTATTTCTCTTAGACATAAGATAATGGAACAAAATATGATCACTTACCCAAACAGAGCATGTGCAAGCATGTATTCTGAATTTCAAACTTATAAAAGATCATAACATAGATATGAAATTGAAATGAACAATACATTCAAACATATGTGACTAAATAAGAACAATGAAAGACAATCAATACCACAAGTATCCCATAAATGTAGCTGCAAATTCTCTTTATTAGCTTGGCCAAAACTGAGTACAAGTTTCCTTGATCAACTAGAAAAATAAAATTGATTCCAACTATTCCAACCCTTTGAAAAATGAGTAAAAAATGACATGATATAGGCCTCAAACAACCTCTCCCAACCTCAGTGGTCGAATTCATGAGACGAGGAGCTGATCCACTAAAGTCTGAACTGAAACCTAGAGTGTAGGGTGGTTAAAGTGACTCAACCCTAACTTTTTGCAAACTGATTCATTACACATCATCATGAGTTTTAACCCAATGTATTTACCCTAGGTAATAGTAAAAACATGATAATTACATTTACATCATCAATTACATGAGGTAAAAACATGTCTCCATAAGGCAAAATTAAAATTTGTAGAAAAACTCAGAAAAAATCAGTCAATTGTTAAACGCGCAGTGACATTTTACCCCAACTTTCAGGATGTTTTTTACTAGGTTTCAGGTGTCCAAATTAGCTCCAAGATATATTTTTGGAAAGCCCTTCATGTATAGTTTCCAGAACTACCTTCCGTTTTCAAAATTAAGGTCATTTTCCATGTCAAAATTCATTTCGCCCAAGACTGGTCATAAAGTGAAGAATGAGGGTGCAGAAATGCATAGTGTTGTTGCAGGAAACTTTGGAGACCTTCCTCAACTACAAATTGAAATCATGATAGCTCATTATAAATCTCTCTATGTACAGTTATCATTTGAATCATTACCAAAGTGATTTGGACAATCCCTCTAGGAGAAAACTTGATTTCCCCAAGGTCACTCCAGAAGTGTAGCAACTCTCCTGTAGCACCTGTCTTTTTGACATTTCTATAAAAACATGACACCTGTGTAAAACCTGAAGGTGGGTTTTCTTTATTGACCTATGATGTACAAAAACCTCTCTTACTTTTTTCAAAATCATCTCTGTTTGGTCAAAAACATAGTTTGAAGCAAAACTGGCCCTATGAGTGGAAAATGACTTGACCCTTGGAATGATTTCTTAAAAAATAATGGAGACATGAATTTATGAGTTGGAATGGCCTCATACTTACTGATATGACCTACCGTATGCCTCCTCTTCTCAAATGTCTCGTTTCAATAGCAAACCTTAGCTCAGTGGGAGAGGAAATTAAGGTTTAGTGCTTGTGAACAATGATGAATTGGGCACCCTTGGGAAAAATGGTTAAAAAACGAAACAAGGTCAATGATAATGATGGAGATGAGGTGAAAGCAGAGTAAAATAAGGTGGGATGGGTGGATGTAAACACCAATGCTAACAGAATGAACCTCAAGATGTGGAGTAGCCACATGTGGAGAATCATGGAGTGGTAGAAAACACTCATGCAGAGCCATCCACCAGAAATGGTAGAGGGTACACCATGGAAGTTGGTAGATTTGGACATGATGCAACAGAGAATGTAGGAGCCCCTACTTCACTGCACAGACAGAGACAGTCTCCAGACAGGTTTACTAGATACATGGCTCTTATGAGCAAGTGTATTGTGATAGAACCATCTTCCTTTCAGGAGGTAGTGCTGCAACTAATTTGGGTTGATGCAATTGTAGAGGAGTATGAATCCATTGTCAAGAAAAGTGCATGGGAGATTGTACCAGGACCGGTCGAAAAATGAGTGGTTGGATATAGATGGATCTACAAGGTAAAGAAAGTTGTTGATTAGAGTGCGAAAAAGTACAAGGCCAGATTTGTGGCCCGAGGATTCTCACAGATTGAGGGGATCGACTATGATGAGTCTTTCACACCAGTCGTGAGGCACTCTTCCATTAGATCTATCCTTGCCCTCTCAGCGCAAATGAGGTGGTGCATTCATCATATGGATGTGAAAACTGTGTTTCTCAATGGAGTTATTGAGGAAGAAGTGTACATAGAGCAGCTAGAAGGTTTCAAGATCTTTGACAGTGAGTCGCATGTGTATCGACTCAAGAGAGCACTATATGGGCTGAAGCAATCACCTCATGCTTAGTACACTCGGATTGACAACTATTTCATCGGGTTGGGATTCACCAAAAGTGAATCTGATGCAAACCTGTACCATATTATGGTTTATGGTAAGCTCTTGATTATCGTACTTTATGCTAATGATCTAATTCTGACACGTGATGAGCAGCTGATACACTCATGCAAGGAGGATCTTGGAAGGGAGTTCGAAATGAAGGACATGGGAATCCTTCAATATTTCCTTCGTTTGGAAATATGGCAGCGGTATGGTGAATTTTTTGTTTCTCAAGGCAAGTATGCCAAAGAGATACTGGGTAAGTTTCACATACAGAGCTATAAACCCATGGAAACTCCTCCTCCAGGAAATTAGAGGAAAGAGGATGCTACTTCTGGAGAAGTAGTGGATGCTACTGTCTACAGGCAGCTAGTAGGTTCACTGATGTACTTGGTGAACACCAGACCAGACATTTTCTACGCAGTTAACCAACTGAGTCAAGCTATGGTTAAGTCGACCAAGCTCTTTTGGAAGGCGGGGAAGCATGTATTGAGATATCTCAGGGGCACTACAGAGTATGGATTATGGTATATACGAACAGAGGGATTGAAGCTTCAAGGCTTCACAGATGCAGAATGGGAAGGCAGTCCATCAGACAGAAAGAGCACACCAAGATGGATCTTCAGTGTAGGATTGACAACAATTTCTTAGTACAATAGGAAGCAGCGATCTGTGGCACTCAGTTCAACGGAGGTAGAGTACATGGCAGCTAGTCAAGCTACATGTGAGGCCATCTGGATGAGAAAGAGCCTAGTTGGTTTTTTCGGTTCTTAGATGGATCCGACAATGATACATTGTAATAACCAGAGTTGCATTAAAGTCTCGGTTAATCCTGTGTTTCATGATAGGTCCAAGCCCATAGACATATTTTACAACAATCTATGAGATTGTGTTTAGAGGCACATAATGTTACTTTAGTACATTCCCATGGAAGATCAAGATGCAGATATTCTGACGAAGGTGCTCACCAAGAGAAAACTTGAATATCATAGACGCAGGATCGGGGTGGCAAGTAATCCCTTTCTTGTTGAGAGGGAGTGTTGAAGTCCAAAAAGAAATTTCAACACCTACACTAGTGTGGGAGCAATGGCTCCAAGCAACACATACACTAGTGTGGGACCAACAGGTCTTAGCAGCACCTACATTGGTGTGGGCTAAATTTGGTGCAATGTCTATTTTAATTTTCCCTTAATTAAAATGGACAATAAAATGTAATCTTATCTCTTAATCACTTGTAATAGTTAACTGAGCGTGATAAACTCAGTTAGCTCATGAATTTCGAGTTGAGGGTAGTTGGTGAGGCATGCCGAGTAGTTCTAGTTGTAACAGAGTTCGAAGTGGAGTTGGTGCATTAGTTTAATACATGAGTAATCAGTTAACTCAGTTAAATTCAATTGAGCTAGTTGTAACTGTTGGTTGAACTAGTGAGAGATCAAGTGAATTGGATATTATTTAATTCATAATCAATGATCTAACATGCAACTGATGATTTACTATTATTAGTTGCATGCATTTCAGTTTCAGTGGAGACCCAGTTGAGACAAAGGTGAAATGGATGTTAACTATTAGTTGTAGGATTATTGGGTTGCACCCATGCAACAAACACACATTGGATTTTCCATGATCCTTGCGCAATTTAGGAAGGCCAAAATTCCTAATTCCAACAATAGGGATTGTATTCACCAGAATTGTGTGATGAGAAAAAATAATCGAGAGGGGGGGGGGGTTGAATCAGTATTTTGGGTCGAACAATTTTTCTTTTTTCTTTCTCTTAAAACCATATGTTACAGTATTGCATCCAACATGTATGTCCATATATCTTATTATGTCTTTACTTAGAGCATTGCATCAGATAAGTGTTAAGCATGAACAGAAATAACAGAAAAAATCATCAAACATAAACAACACATATGAGCACCAAGATTTAAGGTGGAAACCCAATTCGGGAGAAAACCACCGCTGATATAATCTCAGTCTTCAATATTTATTATAGAGAAAACTTCTTACAATTTTATGCTAGTGCAAAATCATACCAGCACGTAGGCACCCACCTGTAGAAGGCTACAACCTTCTCTTTTTTACCAGCCTTTCCTGGAAGGGAGCTACAACCCCCTATTCTCGCTATCACCACATCGGAAGGGAGCTACAACCCCCTTACTGAAGGCATCGACCCTCAGCATTACTGCAGACCACGCTTCATCCACTTCCACACAACATACCTTGCAGGCCACCAGATTTATTCAATTTCTTCAGAGGTGCATCCTTAATTCAATAATCTATTACCCATTCCATACAGATATACTTAAGAGTGAAGTATTCATTCACAACTCTTATACGTTCTTCATGATTTCGTCAGTCGATTGAACCAGGAATTGATCATCATCTGATTTAAAGATCTTGATCAATCATCATATTCACAGGTGCGCCCTCGATTCAGATATGTCAGAGTTTATTCATACAGATATCTCTAAAAGATATTTTTTTATTATCAACCCTTTCGTACACACACACATTCTTCATAATTCTCATCACCTTATATAGTTTTTGCCTTTATTAAAACCATGGGTCAAAACCATTCAATTACTAATGGTATTCCTGAATGGTATTTCCTTTAGCACCCTTACGTACCTCTTTGACATCTTCTTCTTCTTCTTCTTCTTCTTCTTCTTTTTATAAATTTGAAGAAATTGATAAATAAATATATTTACAATTTTGAACGGAACTTTAGGATTAAAGTTAACCCTTCGCATTTTAACCCTTCCAAATAATATGGTAAACTTTTGACCCCGGGCCCACAAATATAGTCAATAGCCAATCAAATACGTGCATGTTACCATAGGTAAAATTCGCGCAAGTCCAGCATCCGATCACCGTTAGATTAGCAAGCTTCCAGATCAACGGCTTATATGTATATCGCTCGACCTTCGATGCCGATCGTTAACATGCAATGGCCCGTCGTACCTTTGCTACTCTTTGCACACCTTCAACAAATGACAACCGTCCGATGACCCCTTCCCAGATCAATGGCGCTCAACGATATCGCTGGGCATCCTGGGTCGAACTATAACGCGCGATGGAACACAGTGAAAAGTGGTTTTGTAAATTCGTACAAGGACGCACGCATGTCGCCCGTTCTATGGAATCGCTCCCCACCTCTTGAATACCACTTGCCCGTTGAAAGTGGTGCGATGAAAACCATAAACCGCCTTCACTGTACCTCCTTCATGGTTCCGCCCTTCGCTCAAGGTTCCGTTCATTATTTAAAAGGGTTAGTCTGGGTTTGTGCTATAACTCTGGTCTATCTTTGGCAGGATTTCCAATAATCAACGAACAAATGTAGTTTTCTTCCGACGAGATTTCATTACAAACATTAACTCGTGACAATTCAATGTCATTCTTCAATTCTGCTATGATATATATAACATGTCAACCTTCCATTTCGGTGTTCTATCCTGTCATAGTTCCGCTTCTACCTGTACATTCAAAAATATCATATCTCTACCACCATTAATTTCTTCAATGGATACATTGAATGCCTCGAGAGCCCCTCATATATTCAACCAAGTAGTTCCACGACCGAAAATATCAAACTAAGCTAGTTCTTCATTACAAGAAGGTCTCATCCTGGAATTCAAATCCTTCCACCATGAATCCTCAACAGGGTTTCACTTCTAACTCCATACGCAGAGACTCATATAGAGGTTCAGGGGATTCCACACAATAATTACATCAGAAAATACACATATAATACACATATCCCTATCAATGATTTCATTCTTCTCCGGGCACCGTAGGTATCCTCTGCCCATTATGAAATTGATCACACAGGTCATATATATTCCAGATTTACTCATACTTAACACAATTCCACAGTTCTTCATTAACATATACAAATCTTAGCCAGATATTCAATTTGTCCTTCAATCTATTACCTTGTCTCTTCCTAGCAGTTCTCCCTTTTTTCATCTCCTTTGAAAACTGTATTAAACCCCTAATTCAACTCTACTGCTCTGTCTCATCTGCTACCTCTGCTACCTTTCTGTCTCTTTTGCCTTATTGATAGTTTAGGTGCTGCTTGCCTTTGCCATCAATGATAATATTTCCAACAATATCCCCCTTTGGCATTGATGGCAATACTCTTCCTCTGATGGCCTTTCAAAAGCCCTTTGTTGCTTTTCCTCCCCCTTTGACATCAATGGCAAAGATTTTGATCAAGATCCTTTGAACCGATAATGCCATGCTCCCCCTGAGATCATGCTGCATCTTCAAACATAATATGACCAACAATTCATCCTTTTCATATGACCAATGCTCCCCCTGAGCCTGTGCATTCAGAGATGCCTAACAACACCTCACAACCAATTTAATCTTCTGTATTTAAGTAGACCTGATCCTCTGCATGGCAGAGACTACTCCTAGTTTCTGTCTGAGATATTCGAACGCTTCCCTAGGTAGAGGTTTGGTAAATATATCAGCAACTTGTTCTTTGGAGGAAACATACTCCAATTTCACCTTTTGTTCAAGCACTTGTTCATGTAAGAAGTGATATTTGATGGAATGTGCTTGGTCTTGGAATGCATAACATGATTCTTTGAGATAATGATAGCACTTGTATTATCACACATAATGGAGATAGGAGGTGAAAATTTAATTTGAAAGTCTTGTAGGATTTTCATCATCCAGAGAAGTTGAGTGCAACATGATG
Organism: Pinus albicaulis; assembly: GCA_034641835.2. Lineage (NCBI taxonomy): Eukaryota > Viridiplantae > Streptophyta > Pinopsida > Pinales > Pinaceae > Pinus > Pinus albicaulis. The sequence goes on from CM076569.1 coordinate 971,514,228, forward strand.
CAGTAGCCACATATTCTGCTTCTGCTGTAGATAAGGCAATGGAGCTTTGCTTCTTGTTGAACCAAGATACTAACCGGGGCCCCATATAGAATGCACCACCACTAGTGCTTTTCCGATCATCAACACTTCTAGCCCAATCTGCATCAGTGTATGCATGAAGAGTAAGATCAACATTCTTTGGATACCATAGTCCAAAGTCTTGAGTTCCTTGTAGATATTTGAATATTCTTTTCACAGCCTGAAGATGAGACTCTTTTGGATTAGCTTGGAATCGTCCAACAATCCCAATTGCATGCATGATGTCTGGTATTGTCCCAGTGAGATAAAGTAGACTTCCTATCATAGATCTGTATTCTGGTTGATTCACCGTGGGGGAATCATCATTAGAACTGAGATTACATCCGGTTATCATTGGTGTACTTACAGGTTTGCAATCTTCCATGCCATACTTCTTCAGGATTTGCTTGAGGTATTTTTCTTGTGATAAGAATATGCCATTTGTTGCTTGTTTCACTTGCAAGCCAAGACAGAATGTTAGTTCCCCAAGCAAAGACATTTCAAATTCTTGCTGCATATCAGAAGCAAATTTCTGACTCATAGACTCTTCATTACTTCCAAAAATGATATCATCAACATATACAACCACAATCAATAGTTTGTCATTTTCAGTTTTTGTGTATAAGTTGCTATCAGCAGACCCTTTTGAAAATCCTTGTCGATGAAGATATTTGTCAAGACGATAGTACCATGCCCTTGGAGCTTGTTTGAGACCATATAGAGCCTTTTTAAGTCTACAAACAAGTTTTTCGTCATTTCCCAAAATGAATCCTTCTCGTTGTTCTATATAAACTTCTTCTTCTAGATCACCATTGAGAAAAGCAGATTTAACATCCATTTGATAAACTTTGATTTGTTGGAAGCTTGAAAAGGCAAGAAACATTCTTATGGCTTCAAGTCTGGCTACATGAGCAAAGGTTTCTTCAAAGTCTATACCTTCTTGTTGAGCATACCCCTTGCAAACAAGTCTAGCTTTATTTCTTATAACATCCCCATTCTCATTTAACTTGTTTTTGAATATCCATTTAGTTCCAATGACATTTTTGTCATGAGGTCCTGGTACTAATTCCCAAGTGTGATTCTTTTCAATTTGATCAAGCTCTTCATTCATGGCTTGAATCCAACATTCATCTTTGCTAGCTTGATTGACATTGTGTGGTTCAATAGTGGATAGAAATGCTAGATAGCTAGAAGATCCCACAAGAGTCCTTCTTATTTGTACACCTGATCCCTTTTCTCCCAAAATTTGAGATTCTGGATGATTCTTTTGAACATATCTGGATGGAGCTTTTTCAGATAAATCATCTTCGGGTTCTTCATTGGGTTCACTGTCTATATCATTCCTATTTGATGTAGAAGGATATATGTCATCATCATCTTCATATGTTGTTTGTTTTTCTTCTTTTGGAGCTGCAGGAGACTCATCAATAACAACATCAATACATTCAACAATCTTCCGAAGTCTTTTATTGTAACATTTATATGCCCTACTCCTAGAGGAGTAACCAAGAAATATTCCTTCATCTGCTCTGGGTTCAAACTTGGCAAGTTTTTCATCATTATTCTGAGCAAAGCATTTCGTCCCAAAAATTCTAAAATGCTTTATAGTGGGAGGATTACCAGCACAGAGTTCATATGGAGTTTTATCACTATTTACACGAACATGTGCTTTGTTGAGAATGCTTATCAGTATGTGCCTTCTGCCTCTCCCCAAAATGTGTCGTGTGGGTGTTCCGAATCATCAAGCATAGCTCTAGCCATTCATGAAGAGTTTCCTTCGTTCATTCTTTTCCGCAACGCCATTCTCATTGGTGGAGTGCCAACATGTGAGAACCTGCCTTTATGCCATGTTGTTCAAAATTCAAGGAACTCATTGGATGTATATTCTCCTCCTCGATCAGATCTGAGACACTTGATTTTTAGATCTAATTCATTCTCAACTAGTGCTTTGAAGATCTGAAACTTCTCAAATGCTTCATCTTTGTGTTTAAGCAGCCCAATCCAACACATTCTAAAGAAATCATCAATGAATAAGATATAGTATTCTTCACCACGTGGTGAATTTTTCCTCATAGGTCCACATATGTTAGTATGAATGAGTTCAAGAGGCTTACTTGATGATCCTTCCTTGGCATTAAATTGTACTCTGGTTTGCTTACCGAATTGACAAGATTTGCATATGATATTTTCAGGTAGAGTAATATTGGGAAGATCACGAACAGCTTTAAGTCTGCTTGATTTGTTGATTTGAGAGAATCTCAGATGCCCCAACCTTCTATGCCATAGCCAATTTTCTGAATATTTACTCAAATAACATTTTTCTTTGGGGTTCTTCAATATATACAGGTTGTTTGGAGTTCTTTTTCCTTTTATAATTGTTTTACCTGTATCAAGATCACGTACCACACATTCTTTTGAACTAAAGACAACTTTAGTTCCTTGATCACACATTTGACTTACACTTAACAAGTTATGCTTTAATCCATCCACATACATGACTTCATTAGCTTTCACCTTTTCTTTTAGAAAAACAGACCCTTTTCCCTTAATGACCACAGGAGTATCATTTCCAAATGTAACATTTTTTTCTTTTTCTAGAGCACTATATGCAAGAAGTTTGTCTTTATCACCTGTCATGTGTATTGAGCATCCACTATCAATGTACCATTGGTTTTCTTCATCTTCTGAAAATAACGCTATGCCACAATTTTCAACCTGTAATTCCTTCTTTTTCCATACTTTGGAGCTTGAAGGAACATGTTCTTTTGGCTGAATTTTGCTCCTGCATTCTGATTCTTCATGGCCAAGGCTATTGCAATAAGCACATTCAACTTTATTTTGAAGAGGAGAAAAGTTGTTATAGGTATTCTTCTTTGTTTCAATATCAATCCTTTTCTTTCTTGCTTCTCTTGTCATGATGGTTTTATATGCAACACATTGAACAACTTTATGACCAAAATTGTGACATGAGAAACATTGTCCATTGAAGAAGAAATTTCTGCGATCATAAAATCTTCTATATGAATTTACTTGTTGATTGGTGTTTCTTTGAAAGAAATTCATGTTAGTGTTCTTAGAATTGAGATGTTCATGTGTTACCTGTGAAGATTCTTTATTCCCTTGCTGAGTGACAGCATGTTGTAAACCAGTTGTAACTGCTTTTAGATAATTTGATGCTGAAGCCCGAGAAGATTCTCCGATATATCCAAGACCTGTCTTTATAAGCGGAGAACGTTGTACCTTGATAATCTCATCTAAGGTTTCAGATCCTTTAGCAAATCTAAGATTCAGAGTCTTTACTTTCTCAAGTTCTTTTCTTAGACTTACTACTTCACACTCTAATTTCTCATTGTGTTTCTCTTTTTCTTCAAGCTGATTTTTTAGAGTTTCTATGGTTATTTTACTTTCTTCTAAGCAAATTTTGAGTTTATTATTTTCATCAAGAAAATCACTGTCTTCTAGAGCATCCAAAAAAGTATCCTTTTCTTCTCTATACTCTCTTTCAAATGCCATGAGAAGTCTAAGATCTTGTTCACATTCTTCCTCACTATCAGATAACCCATCACTATCTTCATGAGTATAGTAACTCTTTCTAGTGCTAAAATGATTCTTATTCCTTCTTGCTACTTCCTTCCCCTTTTTATGTGTTTCTTTATAAGGACACTTAGCAGCATAATGACCAACTCTTCCACAATCAAAGCATTTGAAAGGAAGCTTACCTCTGAACCATCCTGTGCCAAGTTGAAGTTTCTTTACAGAGTTTATCTTATCTTCTTCTGAGATATATCCTGATCCTTCTGTTTTTTGTACTTCCTTCCCTTTTGTAGAAGTTCTAAAGACTGCTTCTTTGACTTCAGATGGTCCTCCTCTTCTCATTTCATATGCAGTTAGTATGCCATGAAGTTGCACCATAGTAAGATTTTGAAGATCCTGCTTTTCTTCAAGAGTAGAAACTTTTGACTCAAATTTTGTCGTTAGTGATCTTAAAACTTTCTCAACCAAAGTAGATTCGGTTATTGTTTCTCCCAGATTTCTCATACGATTTACAATATCATCAAGACGTAAAAAGAAATTGGCAATGCTCTCCTCATTATGCATTTTTAGATTCTCATATTGAACTCCAAGAGTTTGGAGTTTAGCACTTTTTACCTTTGCATCACCTTCATAACTTAGAATGATTTTGTCCCATATTGCCTTTGTTGTATTCAGCTGCATGACTTTGACAAATTCTGATTCAGTTAGACTTCCCAATAGAGCATTGACCGCCTTTGCATTGGTTTCATAATTCTTTCTTTCTGTCAAATCTGTTGGTACTGCAGCTGGATATTGATATCCTCCTTCAAAAATTGCCCATACATCTGCTCCCAGAGACTGAAGATAGGATCTCATCCTTGTTTTCCAGAAGATTAAATTGTTTCCGTTAAAGAGCGGAGGCCTGATAGATGCTATTCCATCTTGATTGCTCATCTTGCTTGATCTTCCTTCTAGCGACTAAGATTTTTCAGAAGGACCTACTATGATCCCAATTGATGGGAAAAATACTGAGAGGGGGGGTGAATCAGTATTTAGGGCTGAACAATTTTTCTTTTCTTTCTCTTAAAACCATATGTTATAGTACTGCATCCAACATGTATGTCCAGATATCTTATTATGTCTTTACTTAGAGCATTGCATCAGATAAGCATTAAGCATGAACAGAAATAACAGATCAAACCATCAAACATAAACAACACATATGAACACCAGGATTTAAGGTGGAAACCCAATTCGGGAGAAAACCACCGCTGCTGTAATCTCAGTCTTCAATATTTATTATAGAGAAAACTTCTTACAATATATGCTGGTGCAGACTTATACCAGCACGCAGTCACCCACCTGCTGAAGGCTACAACCTTCTCTCGTTTACCATCCTTTCCTGGAAGGGAACTACAACCCCCTATTCTCGTTTACCAGCTACCACTAGAAGGGAGCTACAACCCCCTTATTGAAGGCATCGACCCTCAGCATCACTGCAAACCACGCTTCATCCACTTCCACACAACATACCTTGCAGGTCACCAGATTTATTCAATTTATTCAGAGGCGAATCCTTAATTCAGCAATCTACTACCCATTCCATACAGATATACTTCAGAGTGAAGTATTCATTCACAACTCTTATACGTTATTCATGATTTCGTCAGTCGATTGAACCAGGAATTAATCATCATCTGAATTAAAGATCTTGATCAATCATCATATTCATAGGTGCACCCTAGATTTAGATATATCAAAGTTTATTCATACAGATATCTCTAAAAGAGATTCGTTTATTATCAACCCTTTCACACACCACCACTTATTCATAATTCTCATCACCTTATATAATTTTCGCCTTTATTAAAACCATGGGTCAAAACCATTCAATTACTAATGGTATTCCTGAACAGTATTTCCTTTAGCACCCTTACGTACCTCTTTGATTTCTTTTTAATTTATTTATCAATTTGAAGAAATTGATAAACAAATATATTTACAATTTTGAACAGAACTTTAGGATTAAAGTTAACCCTTCGCATTTTAACCCTTTCAAATAATATGGTAAACCTTTGACCCCGGGCCCACAAATATAGTCAATAGCCAATCAAATACACGCATGGTACCATAGGTAAACTTCGCGCAAGTCCAGTATCCGATCACCGTTAGATTAGCAAGCTTCCAGATCAACAGCGTATATGCATATCGCTCGACCTCTGATGCCGATCGTTAATGTGCGATGGCCCGTCGTACCTATGTTAAACTTCGCGCACCTTCAACAAATGACGACCGTCCGATGACCCCTTCCCAGATCAACGACGCTCAACGATATCGTTGAGCGTCCTGGGTCGAACTATAATGCACGAAGGCGCACAGTGAAAAGTGGTTTTGTAAAATCGTACAGGGACGTGTGTCGCCCGTTCTATGGAATCGCTCCCCACCTCTAGAATACCGCTTGCCCGTTGAAAGCGGTGCGATGAAAACCATAAACCACCTTCACTGTTCCTCCTTTGTGGTTCCGCCCTTCGCTCAAGGTTCCGTTCATGATTCCAAAGGGTTAGTCTGGGTTTGCGCTATAACTCTAGTCTATCTTTGGCAGGATTTTCAATAGTCAACGAACAAATGTAGTTCTCTTCTAACGGGATTTCCTAACAAACATTAAATCGTGACAATTCAATGTCATTCTTCAATTTTTCTATGATATATATAACATATCAATCTTCCATTTCAGAGTTCTATCTTGTCACAGTTCTGCTTATACCTGTACATTCAAAAACATCATATCTTTGCCACCATTAAGTTCTTCAATGGATACACTGAATGCCTCGAGAGCCCCTCATATATTCAACCAAGTAGTTCCACGACTGCAAATATCAAACTAAGCCAGTTCTTCATTACAAGAAGGTCTCATCCTGGAATTCGAATCCTACCACCATGATTCCTCAACAAGGTTTCACTTTTAACTCCATACGCAGAGACTCATATAGAGGTTCAGGGGATTCCACACAAGAATTACATCAGTCAATACATATATAATACACATATCCCTAACAATGATTTCATTCTTCTCCGGGCACCGTAGGTATCCTCTGCCCATTATGAAATTGATCACACAGGTCATATATATTCCAGATTTACTCATACTTAACACAATTCCACAGTTCTTCATTAACATATACAAATCTTAGCCAGATATTCAATTTTTCCTTTAATCTATTACCTTGTTTATCATCTCCTTTGCAAACTGTATTAAACCCCTAATTCAACTCCACGTTTCCGTCTCTAATTCTCTCGTTTGCACTGGTTGCCTCTGCGACCTCTTTGTCTCTTTTTCCTTATGGATAGTTTAGGTGATTCTCTTGTCTTTTCCAATTCCTTTGCCATCAATGACAACATTTCCAACAAATCTAATGAAAACTCATATAGGAAAGCATTTCTTGAATTTAGACCATTTTCCAGCTCACAAGTGTCCTGAGAATCCACGTCGACTTGTGTCAATTCCCGACAAAGTTTTGTTTAAAAATAATAATTTGTAGAAGCGTAATAGAAATTTCAAGGTATGTTTGAGGAAATTTAATAGGTCCAAATCCACTTATGAAAGAATGGTCAACTAGAAAATCCCAATGTTACTCCAAAAGCGTAACAAAGTGTTCCAGAAGCGTAACAAAGCCCTTTAAGAGGGATTTTGGGGGTCTTCCTAGAGTATTTTGGGTTTAAAGTGGTATGTTTAGAAATTTTAGGATGTCTAATACAAAATGGAGTCATGAATCACTACAAACCCCTGTTCCAAACCCCTGAAAAGTTGATTTGAAGACAACTTGTCCAAAATTGTAGAAAATGACCTGGAGCAAGTGTATCGTTGGCATTTCTCTAAAACCATAACACTTGTGCATAAACTGAAGGATATTTTTGTTATTTTCCTATGATTGACAAAAACCTCTTTCACTTTTGTAAAATTCATATCCATTACTTTAAAAAATGATTTTGAATCCAAATTGTCCCTGTGTGCAATGTAAACCCTGATAAATGACCACGAAGCTCGAAAAATTATGTCATGGTTATGAGTTGGCTCAAACCTAT